>JADLZK010009130.1:0-215630 GCA_015847255.1 Hyparrhenia diplandra | reverse complement strand
CGATGTGGGCGTTGTCGTGTGAGGAAGGCGATCCATGCCGTTGAGGAAGAGGCGATACTGCGGGGGCCAAGCGTGGTGGCTTGCAGAGTGGCCATGTGAAGGATGACGGTTGGTGCGGTGAAGTTGGCTCCGCCGTATAAGCTCCCAAGGCAGAAGGTTCGTCTGCGAGACTCCATGCAGAGCAAGGCCTCCGATAGCTGCGCGTGGAAGAGGCCGGAAGGTAGAAGCGGACCGTCGAGCGGTAGGTCGTCCTCTGCGTCCGTAGCCGGACGGCGTCACCGATGGTGACGTCGGGCGATGCGGCCGTGACGGCGATCCTCCCAAGTAGCTGGCGAAGCTGGACGAAGATCTTAGCGATGTGTCGTGGGGTCCAAAGCGGTCGCATGCTGAGCGTTCCCAAGTCGGTCGTCGGTGTACGGATGCCGCGAAGATGCGACCCGAGGAGGCGGGGCGGGCGCCTCTTCATTGGTGGTGGAGGGCGAAGTGAGCGTGGGCGAGGCGACCCTCGCGGTAAATGCGGGCTCGTGGGTCGAGAGAGTCCGCGTCAGCGTCCCGGCTTGCCGCCAAGGCATGCCAAGGATGGCGTCGGCGTCGCCTAGTGGCATGGCGTGGCGTGATGTCGAAGGGTGGCGTCGGCGTAGTGGTGCGTCAAGGTGGCGGCACGGCGTATAGTCGTGGCGGCGGTGCTGGTGATCGGCCACGCCTTTGGCAGTCAGGAGCTGCCGTGGTCCTGCACGAGAGGTCGTGTAAGTTGTGCGTTGCTCGAAGTCGACTATGATGTTGGCGCGATTTCACGATATCATCTGAGCGAGGTAGAGAGAATGACACCCGCGTCTGCAGGGGAGTCGGGGTCCCATTGAGGACCTTGGTCGGTGGCTCCTCTTTGACGTCCGTCGGTAGGGCGTTCGTCGTGGCTCGTCGTTGTGATCGTTGAAGATCGTGATGTCGAAGAGGTGCTTGCACTTGTGACCGTGAAGCGGCATCCGCGTCTTCGCGACGAGCCCGACCATGCGTCGTTAGTCATCTCCTCACGGTGTCGGCCGTTTGAATGGCCCTGTCGGTCTTTGTTGATGAAGGTGGCGCTGGGGGGGGCCAGCAAGACGAGGTGCGGGGCCCACGCGCTTTGGCTATCTTGAAGCTGCCGGTGTTGTAGAGGATGGCGGCGTCGCTCGCTAGGCCACGACAAGAACATGGCTGCTTCCATGTCCTTTGGACCTTGCATCTCGGCGTGCATCTTGGCGGTTCGCCCAAGCTGCGTGTAGATGTTGACTTCTTGCTTGTCATCGAGGTGGCTTTGCTCGTGCCCCGTGCGCCGAGCGACTCAGTGTACTCATCAAGCGTGCTGTCTTCCTCGGTGATGCCCTCACTCGCCCGGATTACAGTTAATTGGTGGGCCAAGCGCCGTTGGCGTATTAGGCAAAGCTCGCCCAATGCCCGCCCAGGAGTTTCTCTGGGACAGCCTCATGTACCATTCTTGTGTACTCCTCTGTGAGATGATAGGAGGCGTACCAAACTTTGTTCGTGGCGGCGTACCTTGTCCCTGAAGAATTGCTCGCGGCGGTTGATCCACAGGAGGGGATCTTCTTTGCCATCATAGGTGGGAAAGGGCCGGCTTGTGCGGGACGGAGCGGGCACAGGGAGAGGTGTCGGTTGGAGGTGGAGGGGGGCACATGCGCCCCTGGCTGGCGATGTCATTTTGGCGCAATACGTGGCTTCGTGTAAGCCTTCATCAAATTATTCGGATCATCCGAGGTTGCGACTATCTTGGTTTACGCTTGCCACTTCTGTCTTCTTTTTGATGAAATCTTTGGCTCGTTACGGAACATCGCGCATCTCGTTCGATGTCGGCGTAGGCGTTGTTGGCGCTTGAGTTACGCGGGGATCATTGCGGTGAAGATGGCGATCCTCTCGTCGGGCCGGTCGATCCTGTTGTGGACCTGTGACGACCGTTCGTCAAGTTCTTGGCGTCTTCGATTGGCGTCCATGGTGGTGGGTGGATCGTAGTGGTCTCCGGATACTACCCCTTTGTCGATTCGGCTAGATTGGGCGGAATTGACACCTTGATTGGGGAATTGGGAGGAGAGGATGGAAGCCGGGGCGTGGCGGCGGCGGTGGGGCGGCGGCGGTTGCCGCGCCCGGCCTTGATGTGGCGGCCCGCGCCGGGGCGCCGAGGGCGCGCGAAGGCGTGGCGTCGGGCGACGGGGGCGGCGCGGGCGGGGAAGGAGGCGGGAGGGTGGAATGTTCATTTTATTTGTATTACCACGAAAGATTCTGAGACCCTTACTTATATAGCGACTATTGGGACTTGCTCCTTGACAATCTCTCTAAAGGTTTCATTATAGGTGGAATACCTTTTACAAGCGGTCCTATTTATTTATTTATTTCCTAATAAGGGTCTCCTTATAGATGAGACCCCTGCACACAAAACACCTAAGGATAATCCTAGATAGATAATTTCCTCCTTTTCTCGGATTAGTTGCCGAAGAATCCAGCGAAGGGAGGAGGCAATGACGGGGGGCGAGGGCCCGGGGGCGGCGCGCCTCGAGCCGTCGGGCCCGTCCTCTACAGGCCCTAACTCTGGATCATGACAACTTCCTTTAGACGTGACTTTTGAAATCCATTCACCTTCGAAAGGGTGAGAAACCTTTCATTCTAAGGACTTGTTGTATAAAAGGACACTTAAGATTATCATATGCTTTCTCAAAGTCCGGCTTTAGGATCACCCCATCAGATTTCTTTCTATGCAACTCATGAATTGTTTCATGTAGAAGCACTACCCCATCCATTATGTACCTCCCTAGAAAAAGGCCGTGCGAGAAGGACCAATCACTTTATCTCGCCACTTTCAACCATCTATTATTTAACACCTTCGTAAAAATCTTAAAAGACGCGTTAAGGAGACAAATTGGTGCGATATTGTTGTATTCTAGTTGCCTCTCGAGATCTTGGGTAAAAGCGTAAGTATCCCAAAATTCAAACTATGAATAGACAATCTCCCCATATAGAATTCATAAAAAGGCTCATCGGGTTCAGAAATCACATCCGAAAGAATTGGTAGAATTTTGTGGGGAAAACCATACGGACCTGGTGTCTCATTATGTTCCATGTCAAAGATTGCTAATTTTTTCCTCCTCCTCACTTGAATGGATCCACTAAGAACTCATTCTCCTCCTCAGACACTTGAGGTATATCTTGCCTCAAAGTCTCGTCTAATGAGAAAGAATTATGTAAATGTGCTCCAAACAGTCGTTTATAGTAATTGGATATATAGTCTTTGAGATTTGAATCCCCAACAATAATTCCTTCTTCTTGTTCAAGTTGAGTAATTTTAGTTTTTCCTATGTCTCCCATTTGCCAACAAGTGAAAGTATTTAGTGTTATCATCCCTTGCAATAACTTTGTCGCCTTTGATCATTGGAGCCAATAAATCTCCTCTTCTCTTAACAACTTAGTTAATTGCCCTTTAAGATGATGACTAAGTTCTACCTCTTGAGATGACAAAAAATTTATCTCAGCTTTTTCTATCTAGAGCATCTAATTTCCCCTAGCAAATCTAGTTTAGTTTTCTTATTTTGAGGAACTAAATTTCTAGCCCAGCCTCGGAGAAACTAGTTAATAACAATTAATGGCAGCCGTCACTTGTGCCTTCATCCCAAGCATAGTACCAAATGGATCTCTCTCATATAGTTATTATCATTTGTCGTATCCATTTTTTTAATAATGTATATAGTCCCAATTTTTTAATATAATTTGAATTTTAATGGCAAGCTTATACCACCATGTTGTGATCCCATATCAATTTTAGGAATTTTAAACTCCTTTAAGATATTGTTCTTTGTCAGAGTATGTTCGAGTAATCCCTAACAAAACACTTCATTTTTCTCTAGACTTTCAGAATGTGAGCTCAAATGGAACTTTTTTCTTATATATATTTTGAAATTTGCAACATTGTTTGACATGACTTGTAATTCATGTTCGTTTTATTTTCCAAAACCACATAGAAAATCTTAAACCTTAAAAATAGTAATTCGCTTTGAAAATCATGGAGAACACTGCTTTAGATTCTCTAGTTCATGACAAAATTGTGTTGGCACGCATAACAAATCATATAGACCATAGTTATTATGAAATGTATTTACAATTTCTTTGGCTACCAACCTCCAAGAAAATTCACCCCTAAGGAAATGATAAATTACCTTCATGGTTTAGAATTACACACAAAGAAAATTGTTATGTCCTTGATGGTTAAGAATTACACTCAAGGAAATATTTAGTTTCCTTGAGCGTTTTTGCAATTACAAGGAAATGAGTAATTTCCAGAACGCCCAAACGAAACATGGATATTTATTGACGGTTTACTTCATCACTCAAAAATACATATCTCCTTGGAAGTCGATGTCGATGTTGATGTCCATGTCTAATGAAACTACACTTTTTCTAAGCGATTTCATTTTAGCACTCAAGAAAATTCTTGACCCTCAAGGTAACACAAGATTTTGGTAATGACTATATCCTTTGCAGGGTGAAGGTAGTATGTTTTATGTTGCAAATTTTCATTTGTTTTATGTTGCAAGAAACTTATGCTGTTTTTGTTGGCATCTTCTTAATAGTTAATAGTTTTTGCGGTAATGCTGTAAGTATGTACCTCTTATATACCGAGATAAAAAGCAATCATTTATCTAAAACAGTTGATGTGGAAAATTGAAAACAGTTGATGTGGCCATCAGCGCCCCCATGAACAGATCGAGATGACGCCAGTTTACGTCGAAAGATCTTAGCTATGAGATCTGATAGAATAAATGGCCAATTTGCCGGTGTCAAACGTGGTTTCTCTCGTTTGCCATCAAATAAAAGGGATTCACCGAATGCCATTATCGAACCGGACTTGCAACCTAGAATGCCATTCTTCTCTTTTCTATCTAATTCCTACCAGTTTTGCCCCTTGCCTCCTCCTACCTTATCCGAGGCAGGAAGCTCGGCCATGCACCGAGCCCGGCGAGCTCACGGAACAACGGCCGGTGCGTGATGGGGCGAAAGGACATTGGCGCGTTAGCGGCGTGCTACGGCGGCGTGGCAGGATCTTTGCCGGGATGGGGGCGACCGGGGTGGCGGTCCATAGCGGCGGCTCATCCCACCGGAAGGCGGTTTGCCATCCGCAGCTATGAGCAGAGGGGCGAGGAGGAAGGAGGGCATGGTCGCCCGGCCCTACCGAGGCTGCGAAACTCGTCGGCGTGTTCGTGGAGGCCGGCGGCGGTTGACATGGAGCGGAGCATCGCGGGTTGGTGGTCATCCCGGCAGTACAGCGGGGATGCGGCGGCGTTTGTGGCCCGGCTCTGGACGCCGGCGGCGTGTCAGAGCGTGGGGCTTTCCGGCCAGCGCCTTACGGGTGTCGTGCTCACGGTGCGTCTTAGCGACCTCCGGGCGCAGTCTTGACATTGTCGCAGCGTCTTGCGGCCGACGGCAACGGTGGGGCGGCGATTGTGCGGCGCGGCTTTATTGAGTGCGACATGGTCACCGTGATTTTCACTAAGAAGGGTAAAACGGGAAGAAAAAGTCTTAAACATCAACTTTGGTAGGCAAGCCATTCTAGTGAGTATACCAAGCTTGAGGAAGGGTAGAGCGCGAAGCCCACCATCTTAGGGCCCGTTTGGTTCGTACTAGCATAAGGCTCGTGCTCGGAGAGTCAGTTCTCATATGAGACAGAGGATGAAGCGGATGCATCTTGTGGTTGGCTCGCGTGTATTTGTTTAGCAAGCTGAGATGAGATGTTGTTTTTCTTGCCTCAATGCGAAGGCATATTACATGAAATAAGAATATTATAATATTATAATTAAAATTTTTATTTTGTGCAAATACACTCATAATGTTCTTATTTTAGCTAATTATTATGTCTTAAACATCTCTAAAACATGTTAATATCACTTGGACTAATACCATCATTAGTGGACTAAAGCGTCGCCATGCGAGCCGTGCCCCAAAAAATGGCGGATTCGGCCGTTCCTTTTCGCAGCTAGGCCCGAAGGCCTTTACATGCGCTCGCCCAGGCGAGAGGGTAGGGCCAGGCAAGCTGCATCCCGGATATTGACAACGCGCGATCTGCGACAAACAAACACACCCTTAATGATATTCTAGCAAAACCCATTCCTGACAAGGGGCAAAATCACTGTTGGCTCGATCTGATATGGACATCTGGTACCATCTAAGCTAAACTTATCGCAAGGGCGCGTTTGGTTCGCTTCTTTCGGATGGCCCTGGCTCATGCGGTGCAGGATTGGCGCGATTGGTTGGCTGGGCGAGCGGCAGAGCCTGGCTGGCGGCATGCAAATAGCTCCGCCGGGGCTGCATCCCAGGAAACGGATTTGGTCTTCGTTTCTTGGGAGCCTGGCTCCCGCGGGCTCGTGCACGCGCGTCTCCTGACTCGACTGTGAGATAGTGAGCGTAGCTATGAACCAGAAAACAGGCAACCAAACTACTGCTGATGGGATCTTGGCGCTGCAGAGCAAGGCACACCAAACACCAGTGTCTGTATGGCCGTAGCCTGGCCAGCGTCAGCCTGGATGCGAGATGCCATACAGGCTAGGGCAGAAAGAGAACCAAACATGCCCATGCCCAAAGTGTCTCTTCGGCAAATATATGTCTTGTTTTTAGATGTTAGAATTTTTAGCAAAAACAAACCGGATAAGCGGGTCCCTCAAGATGATAATCTTTTAGAAGACGCGTTTAGTTTGTTTGTGGAAAATATTATCCTACCATGATGTAACTAGACTCAAAATATATAATCGCCTCGCAATGCATCTAAACTGTGTAATTAGTTATTTTTTTTTCCTACATTTTATACCCGAATATATGCCTTTTGGTGTATTTAATGTGATGTGATGGAAAGAAAGTGGGAAAAATGTTAGAAATTTTAAATAAAAGCCATCTAAACAAGGCCTTCGTTGCGTTGCGTCCCAGCCCGGCCCAACCCATCCGTCCGTAACGAGGTCACGGTATTTCGAGTCCGACGCCAAAGATTTAAGAAAATCCGGACTCCAGCCCACCCCCCGCGTTGCCTTTACGAAAAATTTCCAAATCCCCGCCTGCGCAACAAGCCGTTCAGCAACCTCGCGCCCCCCCACCGCCGTCCACCGCCGCCAAGGAAGGCCACCCGTCGCCGCCGTTCACCGCCGACAAGGAAGGCCACCCGTCGCCGGGTATGGGGGATACGACGGCTATTTCAGCCGCATCATCCCGGCCAACATGGCCGTGGCCATACACCAGGAGGATGTATGTTTTCTCGTCCATGTCTCCCTCCTGAATCTGAATTACTTTAGGGTTTCTGACCGGGGGTCGGGTGATCTCTGAGGCGGTGGTGGGAGGGGGAGATGGTAGGCGGCAGCGGTTGAGGTGGTGGGCGCGGACGCCCTCCTCAGCCCCGCACGGCCACGAGGGTGCGAGTTTGGGCCAGCAAGAGCGGAAAGGATTCTGCAGTGCATATGGTTTTCCCCATTATTATAGAAGGGCATTCTTGTTTGGAGCAAAAGTTCCTGCAAATAGCAGAAGGCATGGGCGAAAAATGATGTTGAGTAATATGCGTAATGGTAGATATGCATCGATCTCATTCGGATGGCTGGGTGGTGGTGGTGCTGAGTAATGCTTTTGCTGATAGTTCTGGGAATTTCTTTTGTTAGCGAGAATAAGCTGCATGTATAGGAGTTTTTTAATAAGAAACTGTCGACCAGTTAACAAGTTTTCCGTCAATTACATGATTTTCACTGCATCCTTTCAATGGTATATGTTGGATTATTTACTCATCCAATTTATGTTAGTGTTTTCCATTCAGTGATATATGAAACCATGCTCAGTTAATTTATTCGTTGATGTATTCATATTTTTTTGTGGTTGTCAACAGAAAGCTAATTAACTCTCTGATCTATCTATGAAAATAGTAACATATGAGTGCTTTCGTGTCAGAAATATGATCAAGATCAGGAACCCCTACCTTATGTATGTGGTGCACAGAAGTTTCAATTTATCTGAGCTTATAGTCAATATCTAGAAGCTAGACAGCAGATCTACCATAAATTTGGGCTAGCAACACCTTGGGCAGCTTAGTTATATCATCAGGTCCCAGCCTTGTACACCGTCATGCTCATGCATTCAAGCATTCGGTATAATGGGGGTTGGGAACAACTGACCCTGACATTTGCATTAGAAATTCACCAACAATGTCTTTTTTTTCTACTCCTTGACAGCTTGTGTGTTGTAAGAATAATTTCATGAAACATTTTCATGGCCACATCAGGATTCACTCCTTCGCATTCAAGTGCATTAATGCCAGCTGAACCTCTGTTTGTGTTTTCATCTACCACACCCTAATCATGCTTCTCCTGCACTGCCTTTTCCTGTGACTGAGACGCATCAGCTACTACAGCCAAATGGAAAAATTACATTGGAAACGCAAACTGTGCTCACCTTCTCCAAACTTGAAGCACACTGGTTGAGTGTTCATTCACTTAACCCAGCCATGCTATCCTCCATAGCAGTTGAATCAGATTTCAATTCACCAGTATCAATCATACTAGTGTCTTCCAAAAATCCTGATGGAAGATATTTGATTCATTCCTTTGTTTCATTTGATTCGCGTTCAAAACCTGTGATGTTAGTTGAATGTTTTTTTAAAGAACATCATTTTTTTTCATTCACTTTCCTTTTATTATGATTTCTGATAGAATTCTATTTGATAACTCAATGCAGTCATAATAGGTACTTCCATTTAGTCATGCAAAGCTAGTGCCTACCGGATTCTGTTTTTCTTGCCCTTTTGCTGATGCAGCTTACCACAATAGCCAGTTTGATATGCTAATCTGTGTTACTTTTTATTGATAGTGCGTATCATTATCTTGTTATATTTTTTTCAGATTGCTCTTCCGAGCGATTTTGACCTTGGCGAGGGAGAAGTGAAGGCGCCCACATTCGATTCCATTCGCTGATAAAATGCTTCGCCACAAGTGTGAATGTCATCAACTCACTGTCCTCACGGCTGAGGCATGAGGACAGGGACATCCTTTCTGCGCCCAGAAACTGTAGGTGTCTTAAGTTCAATTATTGCTTAAAAAAATTTAGTATGATACTCCCTACTTTGTATATCTCGTTTCTTACTTGAATTGCATACATCATGTCCAGCGAGAATTGATCAGCTGAGAATAGGGCATGACGAAGCAACAACAATTCTCAACCAGCTTCATGCACTGAATGTTACACCGCTGCCAGTACCAGTTGCACTGAACAAGGATCTTGCTAAGATAACCGGGAAGAGTCTACTTTCAGCCCCAGCTGCCAAAATCACCGAGGCACCAACCGGCTGCTACCACGCTGCCAGGGGGCAGGCCCTGGTCCTGCCACCAGAGGGGCACCAGGAACCTCCAGGAAGTCACTTGCGCACCGATTGCGGTATATCATACCGTCATGGGACTGCAAGCTGTCAGTCATGAGAGGCCCCTCCAAGAGGAGGACGTGAGGTGTGGGTGGGAAGTTGACATGTATATTGAGCATACTCGATGTGGTCCAACTCATTCTATCTGCAAGTTGGTTCCCAAGAGGTTATGAGGTTGGAAGACTTAGAAGGTCTTATCCAGGAACTTGCATACTTGATATGGTTAACTCATTCTTGGTGCAGTCTGATAACATGTATAGTGTAACTGGTTGCAAAATGCTATACTTTCTGAACGTGAGGTATTAACTGTGGCATGGTTCAGTTTTGGATTAGGACCATCGCTTCTGGTTTCAGGGTTTGACATGATCAGAAGTACTGATCAGCTGTGGATTGGTTTCAGGGTTTGACATGATCAGAAATACTGATTGGTTGTGGATAGGTGTGGTTGTATGATACTTTCTGAGCATGTTGTGCTAGTATAATAACATTGGTAGGGGCTTTGTGATCAGTATCTGCTTTGTTGCAGTAGTCATTTTGGCATTTTATTTGTGACTTGCAACGCATGTTCCGTTCTTCTGAGCCTGCAGGAGCGATGTAGCTGTCAACATGTCAGTAGGAAGAGAAGGTGCTGATGCACCGTCATGTTCAACGCCTTCAAAGAACGGAGTTTTACCCGTGTCCCTTTATAAAAGTTTGGTTGGTCCTCTATGCCCCTCAAAATAATTTCTTTATTTGTGTGTCCAACTCAAATTTCGTTTTGCCTCACGTGCCCTTCCAAAAATCATGGTAAAGAAATTTTTTTTGAGGTGCAGAGGATCAACCAAACTTTTATAAGGGCATACGAAAAAACTCTCCAAGAACGCCGGTATGGCATTCAGACTAGTGTAGTTGGATGCCTATTTCACAACAATGAAAAAGATTAATTCCTACTCCATGTCTTTTTTTCTCTTCCTGGCAAATATTCCGGTGGAAGAACCTGGCTAAACATATCAACTCTGTCGCCGCATGGCACCATGGCTGGATATACCTGCTACTATATTTTTGTTCCCTTCTCCAAACTGATTGCAGTTTTGTTCCCTTCTCTTAACTGATTGGAGCGATACGAGTTATTATATTTGGATGAGAATGATAAAGGCAAAAGGTAGCGCAGATGAGAGAAAACATAATGAATCAAGGGAATAAAAATGGAAAAAAGTCTATATAACCCCTTCAACTATTGGGGATGGACTACTTCATTCCTAAAACTATGAAACCAGATTTTCTCGTCAGAACTTTCCAAACTGGTTTGGTCATTTTTATTATTTGCGCTGAATTTTTATAGAAATCACAAGAAATCATTGAAAAATCATAAAAAAAAATCCAATTTTGTTAGACTCCACATGAACAAGTGTACACAGTGAACATATAATATAATATGCTTTAGTATAAAATGTTTTTAGTTTTTTTTTCTAATTAATTATAGACAAGCATAGATAAAAAGCTAAAAACATTTTACACTAAAGCATATCATATTATATTCACTTGTAGATTTATTTATGTGGAGTCAAACAAAATTGGATTTTTCCATTTTATGATTTTTAGTGATTTACCATGATTATTTTTTAAAATCAATGGAAATAAATAAAAAAAAAACCCACCATCACTGTAGCAAAACCACGTTCCAAAAGCCCTATGGGGTTATTTAACCGGTTTTAGAAAGTTCATGAGATAGAAAATCTGATTCCATAGTTTGGGGGTTACGTAATTTTTTTTTGAATAAAAAATCAGAGTGTCTGGTTGAGACCAGCACCTTTGGAAACAAGAGGGTTATAAGCCATGGAACAAGAGGGCTATAAGCCATGAACAATTATAACCCCAAGCGGCACTAGGCCCAAAATCCGCCCACGGAACCCTCTTTACAGGGGGTGAGTGGGCACCATTTTCTGTTACATATTGTCGCCATCTATACTTGGACGTTGAGGCTATCGGTTCATTTGTAAACGTACAACGTTTTGGACATCAAAAACGATCTTCTACATGCAAAATTTACCACTACTTGCCATTGTAAATGCTATATTTATGAAGACGAACTAATAAAGGTTATAAAATAGAATTGCCACAGTGATGCACCGCTCCAAGAAGTCTTACAAGTAGCTATGTTAAGCAAGCATGGCACTCACCTTTCACCCAAACAACATAGCACATGAAAATGGAGCAGAATGCATTCTTAAAAACCTAAAATTATTACCATCATCTAGTGTTCAACTCGAAAATCAGAGCACGCATGAAGTCTACCAGATAAAAAACCGTACAGAGTTTCATCAAGTACACGACAATTTCAATTACAAACCGTACAGAGTTTCATCACGTGCATCAATGGGGATGCTCACGTGCGCAACAGGGAATGATGTGCCCAAAGCATCTCACTTATAATTGATTCATCAAATGGCTCCAGATAAAAGGACAGGGGAGAACCGATTTGGTAGAGTTCATTTAACGGACCAGAGTACACAACTGAACATGGCAGAAATGAACATTCAGCACCATCACCGAAAAGTGCCATGCCCGGTTAAAGAATTATATACACTGCCAGTCTGAATGATTTCGCCAACATCATAGCCTCGTAGGCTGGGGCTTTCAACTGAGCTGAGCCACCTAAAATGTAAAAAGAGCAGAACATGAATCATGGTAAAGCAATGCAGCTATAACAAAACTTTTACTACAGCATGTATGCATTACATTTAGTTCCAGAAATAATATTCAGGGTCATCTGGGACAAAAGGAGCAAGAAACAATAGCATGTAATTGACAGATAGGATTTATCCTGACAAAATGCAATACTAGCAGCGAGAAGCAATTGATATGGCCAGATGTTTTTCTTTATTAAATCTGGCCAGACTTAGAACTATGGCACCATTGTGAGCCCGACCGCCCTCCTTCCTAGGAGCCTCTGATTGTATTAACTCACTTCTTGCTTAACCACTAAGCCATGCAGGTTACAAGTAAATGGCCATCGAGGCTAATCCACTACCTACAATCACTCCCCATCTTTCTTATTATTCCTCCTAGCCAATTGACTGAACTGCATACAACAAACTACCAAAACTGGCACCAGTCAAGCCACTTGTTAACTGTTTAAGTTGTGGAATTGGTCTTCTTGTGGCGTGTGTAAGATTTCAAAAAAAAAAAAAAAAGCATCCACAACTTGTGTTGTGCCAGCGACCAAGCAAACTTGTAATGGCAAAAAAGATAATGATAATCCATGAGTAGAAATGATAGAATATTACCATTATACTGCCTTTTTCATCTCCATCTTCTGGTGAGGATCATAGCCAACCAGATTGAAGTCTGATGCCACAAAAGAATCTATATCCTTCTTACAGATGTATTATCAAGACACAGTTTATGTTTGCCAATCTACTATAATTTAATTACAACTAATTTTTAACTTACAATGGACTATTACAAGTGTACACAACACGGACAAGTCAAGACAGAACCAATAGAAGGGAAAAACTTAAATCAAGCAGACAAATCACACTAACTTGCGCAAACATGTGGCAAGGAGGAAAAGCCATTTTCTTAAGATCTGAAGGATTCCATGCCGACAAAATTATTCGCGATCATCAGGATTGTTCTTGATCATGTGAATCACATCCATTAGCTGATCAAAACCTTTTCCAGTATAGTTAGCATGCATGTCCGTGTATCTGTCAAATAACTAATTTTTATAAGAAAGATGACAGTGAGCGAAAAGAGCATCGAACAAGAGAAGGAGAGGAGGATGTAAGATTATTCAGCAACAAAGTGTCACCATTGAAATCCATAAACTGGACCTAGATCGCCTTCCTCCCTGTGTGCCAAACCAACGCTAGAAAAGATGGCCAGGTGGATTAGGCATCAAGAACCGAGATATAAATTATTTGCAGTCTATATCCAAGATGTACCTGTCAAGATACTCTCTTGAAGCATTGTCATCCCAGATATGAATACCTTTCTCTTGCAAAACCTATTAATTGAAGGACAAGTTTTTAGAAACCAAGAACTTTCAAGAAACAATTTAATTCAATAAGAATTTTGGGGAAAGATGCACACAATTCAAAGGGGCTAAGTAATATTAATAATGGCTTCTACCCCGAGTACTAAAAAGGTTAACACATTGAACCGAACAGGAATGATATATGACATGTTACAATTACTAGTATTGTTTTTTACTCATCCATGTTAGCAACACTAGACACAATTTCTTCCTACTGCAACATTGCTCTCTTCCACGTCTACTCTTATCATATTAAATTAATACAATAAGAAAACATAGTACACAAAAAATGAACAGCTTGTCTTGCACTATTAATAGGTTAGGTTGCAGTAATATAAGGCTGGACCAAAAACTAGTAACTTCGCTAGCTCGCCGACTCGCCGTTAATAGCTCAGCCTCGAGCTCGACTGTTTTATAACGAGCCAGCTCGATTTAAAACGAGTCAGCTCGATTTATAACAAGCCAGCTCGTGAGCTCGAACGGGCCAGAGAATTCACAAGCCATACACCTGAAAATAGCTCGGCCCATACATCCCTCGTTTAGTTGTTTGCCTCGCTCAGCCCAAACTTGAAACCCTAAGCATATATACGAATACACAGTACACATACACACCACCAGGCAGCAGCTGTCAACCCCAGGGAGTCGAGTGGACTCCGTTTCCCCTCCCATCTCTGGATCTCTCGATTCAAGAGCCGCCTGCCGCCTTTCCTCGCTGCACCCATGCGAAGGTACGTCGCTGTTCCACGCAGTAGGTAGGCACGCCCAGCCGCACACGCTCCTCTTTGGTCTCCCATCTCCATACGCAGCAAGTAGCACGCCATAGCTCATTTATTTTTGCTTCTTTCGTGAATTTTTGGACGGACGATTATATTCTCCTTTATTAAATTTATGTATTTAGTGTTTGTTGGCTTGCTGTCCACTTGCTTTTCCTTATAATGTATTTTTTGAGGTTTGGCTCGCGAGCCAAAAACGAGCTCGTCGAGCTATATAGCGAGCCGAGCCGAGATGCTCTTCTAGCTCGTTAGTGAAACGAGCGAGTCGAACCAGAAACTAAACAAGCTGAGCTATAACGAGCCAAGCTGGTTTGATATATGATGTCAAACAAGACAAATGGGGAAGAGAAGGCATTTGGTGATCAAATTAGTATTCAGGCAAGGTTGCAAAAGGAATAAGAAATGAAAGTACAAAGAATTATTTGATGCAAAGTTAGAAAAACTAAACAGTCTTGTGTTTGTAATTTAAAGGAAAAACAAATGAAAAACTCTATAAAAGTGCATATATCAACACATCATTGTATTTGTTTGTACCTAGAGCCTTCCTAGACATAAGTTACACAAAACAATTAGTACATTTGGTAAAATCCAGCAAACTGTTATAAGGATCATGGCATGTCAGCTGCGGGTATACATTAAGGCATAAATACCTACATTAAATCAAAAGATTGGATAAATTTGGCTTAAGATAGCACTAGACTCGTAAAAATGATTTAATCATGTGCACCTTTGAATTACGTTGAGTCACTGATGAACCACAGGAGTTCTTCAACAACACCACGCCAAAATACCCTCTGTTAAAGAGCACACGTTATTGCATTAGTTATCAAGAGTATATGGTAACAAAGTTACTCAAACCCTTTCTTATGGACCTTAGACTCCTGACATTTAACAACTGGTGGTGGCCTTAAGGCTCTCTATCACATGTTGAGGGAATGTTTATAGGTAGTCAGGTATGATGAAACGGAGTTATAAAATGATAGAAGGATTGAACAGAATGTTGCACAAATCCACTTATGCTGTCATATGTTCCTTGTAAATAACAATAAATGACAAGCACAAGAGTTCTATTGACACCATGCACTGTGTGATTGAATTTAGAAACTCATTTGTCACCCATCTTCATAACATAAGTACGGGCTACAGCTATCTCATATAAATAATATTTGAACTAGATGATTCAATAAAAAAACAATTCAGAACCTCAGTCGAATCTTGGAAAAGAACGTATATGGGATCATAAAAGAAGAAAACTAAACCAGCATCAACTTCATTGTCAATACTTGTAAACAAAAAAAAAAAAGGTACAATCCAAACTTGATAAACATACATCCCAAAAGTAACAAGCACAAAGCACTAAAAAACACAATTTTATACATAGTTACACACTGATTTGCCCATGCTTCATAAGTCACAAATATTAAAAACTAAAGAAGTTTTTGCACAGTTCTACTTTGCAAATGCTGACTCAGGACTAGATCTGAAATACAAGAATATATTTGCATACCTTAGTTGTAAGCAACGGGAAATTTTTCCTTAAGTTGAACCACATCTAATAAGAAAAAATATTTTACATGTTGATAAAAATGAATATTCAAAGTTAAGGAGAAATACCTGACACCCAAATTTTGACAATGTTCCAGTTCATGTCCTGTCATTTTTCTGAGCACCATATACCTTATAATATCTTCAACAAGATTGAGATAGTCATACTCCTCATGGCAGTCAAATATCATCTTGGGAGAAAAGAGAACTTCTCTGTTTCAAACGTGTCATTCTTGATATTAATCTCAATTGATTTGTTGTCATCTGAGTCATGGGTTTCTACCACTGATTTTCTAACACGAACAAAAGTCACAAAAGAATGCCTGATGTCATTCTCTACCACAGGGAAAGATGAATACCATGGCTGAAACACCGAGAAGTCAATTGGAGGGATGAAAGTGTCACACTCAATGGTCGACTGAATGTCAGTTAGATGGATGGCCTCACATGCAGGTCCATTAAGATTTTCCCTACATAAAATGATAAAAACATTGCAGAAGGATGGATGGAATTGCAACACAGTTACCACGACAACAGAGTGCTAGTACAATCTTTTGTTTCAAAAGATAAGAACTCACCTCAGGACCTGCCCACCTCCTATAACAAAAACTTTCTCAATTGATAAGCAATATGGAGTTGGTGCTAGCAGTTCTAAGGCAGACTTCATACTTCCACAGATAACAACATTCCCTGCTGTTGCAAAATCAAAACTACCAGATCAAGTATGACGTTCAAACGACCAGGCAATGGCCTTAACTTAACTGGCATGCTCTCCCATGTTTTCCTTCCCATTATAACTGCAATCTTCTTGGCAGGGTCAGATGTGGTTAGGGTAAGCTGTTTGAAGAATTTAAGATCACCAGGAAGCTTCTATGGCAAAACTCCATCTTTCCCAATGCTCATGTCATGAGTGGCAGCAACAACAACCTGATAGTTCCTCTGAGGACCATTCTCTGAATCACCATTGGCTGGAGCTGCAACCATTGCCAATGAGTCTAGACTGACTAAAAGCGGTAAGAACTTGTTTTGCTGTATACTTAGCTATGGCAATTGAGCTACCTCCATGGGCTATTAAGGCAATTGACAAAATCAGGAGAGCTTTTGTATGGAGAGCCACACATCATTCGATGGCAGGGTCAGATGTGGTTCTCTGTCTTGCACCTAGAGATGTAAGCTCCAACTCTGAGCACCTCTGCGACTAACATCTGGATCCTGAACTACAAATTAAAAAAAAACACAATGGTTCATTGTGCTATCAAAGCAAAGGGAATCATATATAAAAAAGAACTGTTTAAAGAACATGAGGCAGAAGCACAGCACAAACTGTGATTCCAATGCAAATGCTGAAACTATTATTAACATGTGGTACAATGAGTTAACTAGTGCACGAGATTGCAAGCTTTTCGAAAATTGGGGAAGGAGTCGGATTTGGCCAAGTTACAACCAAATGTATACAATATATCGCATTATCGCATTGCAGTGCACGATTCTGATTATCATAAGAGCACCATATGCATGACACTTCACCCAACCTTTTCAAATTGACAGTGAAGTGTCAATCACAGAAGCAGCAGAAACTAGAATGGTTGGTGTGGACTAACAAGTAGCGACAAAATGGTTACAACTGTTGGTGCAGCTGCTTGAACAGTCAAAATGGCAGGAAGAAGAAGAAAATGGCCCATAGAAACTAGTTGATTTCTAAAAAGCAGGAGTTCTCTATCTACTGCTGTGCGAGGGAGCGACCTACACTTGTGATTGCAATCAGTCAGTCAATCAGATGCGGATACAAGTACCTAAAGTAGCTTAAGTTAGGGTTGGCCGCTCGGTTTCGCAAAGCAGGAAGGAAGGATAAGGGATGAGTGGGGTACCTGGTGGTTGCTCGTCGCCGGCGAAGACGTGGGAGAAGCTGGCGTAGGGCGGCGGCGGCGGCGGCAGGACGCCCAGTCGTCGCACCCACCGAGACTGGGAGAGCGAACAAGAGAGGGAGAGTCCAGTTGGGGCTGTTTGCTTGGGCCTATAGCAGGCCTGATTTTTGCATTGATAACCCAACCCACTTGGAATGCGAGCCCGTGGAAAGAGGTCGTCTCGTGTAATAAGGATTATTGTTTCTTTTTTCTAAAAAAAAAAATTGTTTTTTTGAGGCAAAGATTATTGTTTTTTCTTGGATTGACAACTACAAAAAATCGCCTAAGCTTTTCAAACGGTCTGTTACTGGTGGAGTTGCATGACATGCTTTAAACATTATTTTATAGATAATAAACACCACTCTAAGGGCCCGCTTTCATAGGGCTCGAGCTCCTTCAAAAATAGATTTGGCTCTGGCTCTGTGCTGAACTGAAGCTGTTTTATGAAACCGTTTGGCTGAACAGCTCATGTCTGTTATGAATGGCTAAGATAGGGACAATGTCCAAAATGCCAGTGACTTGGGAGTATATGTTTGACCATGTTTTCTATATATCGGTAAAAAAATGTCTATAATGACCTATGGCTAACATAGGGACATTTTTTTTATGTCTTTTCTTCTTTCTATATTTTTTCCCTCTCTTATTATCTCCAACCAGTGGCCACTATAGGAAGATTTTGCAGGTCGATGGGTGGTGAAAGAGTGGGCTGGGCGCCTAGCTCTAGGCTTCTTTGCTGGACTGACTAGGTGCTTTATTATTCACAATGGTCGCATCCGTTTCTATGCATACCTGAGCATGCCCATTCTTGCAGCTTCCTTCAGGCCTGCTAGTAGGTCAGCAACTGCTCCAGCTTCCACAGCCCCTGATCATCCCTAACGACGAAACCCCACCCTCCGGTCGTTTCTTTGCATTTGAAAGCCCCGTAGGAGTTAAAGCACTCCTGGTGGTTTTAACCATCTGTGAGTCTGACAAATTTCCGGCACGCTGCCCACTTGGTTCAGTGCTGAGATTTTCGTTGTCTGACATTTTTCAGCCTGGAGCAGTAATAAGAGGTAGTACTTCCATTGCTGATCGCCAGGTTCCTTATTCTCTGAAACTATTCCTTTCCTCCCACCAAAGCTACAGGATTACAGGAGCATATTTCTGTTTCTCTTCCAGTTCCATCACATTCCATCATCTGTATTGGGGTACTATATATCATGATAATGTGCCTGTAGCTTCCATAAGGCAAATAATAATCTGTATTGGTTCCACCACTGCTTCTGTGTGGCCTTCATCGTACACCAAATTCATGGTTTGGGAGAAAGTATAGATATATTTATTATATATTTCGTCAGGAATTTGTGGCGTTGTGTGGTGATTTTATTTTTCTCAATAAATATACAATGGAAGCAGAAAAAAAGGCATATATATATATATATATAACACATATTTGCCAATGAATTTCAGACACATTTCTGGATAATATAGCCTTCCACACAAGTCATATTTGCTCCAAATCACTCGCAGACACAGGTTAGCCATTAAAATTTGGAATTCCTGTTATTTTCAAAAAAAAATTGGAATTCCTGCAATACACCGTTTGATCATTTACATTTTATGCAAGAGTTCGGAAGCAGCACTTCATGTAGATTTTGGCCACTCGTCTAAATCATGCGCTCAGCTGTACAAAAGTTGAAAGAAATGGAATATTTGCATCGGATTCATTTTTTCCTCTGCAGCCATCACCAATCTGTTCTCATCATTTCACTGGCTGATCTCACCGACCTTGTCAATGGCTTGGCTAGTGGAGGTTGGGGAGTTGTCAGCCGCAGCGGGGGAGTCACTGCTGCGAGGTCTGTGCACAATGTTACATCAAAAAATATGTGATTAATCATGCCTTTTATGATGACAGACAGGTAATGTATTCCTGATGCCGTGTCAGCTTACCTGAAATTTGAATTTGGAGAGGTTGGGCTGTAATCTGGGCTAGGTCTTCCAGAGTCATCAATTGGTCTACACGAAAGTCAATGCATTAAAAATTCACAACTCAAGGAGGGAACATATGGGTGAAATGGAACACTTTTCTCTGAGACACAAATGTGAAGATGCTGGATACAGATGATGAACCCTGAATGGGGCTCACCTGGTTGGTCTGTATGACAGACTTGGTAATGAATATGATGGTGAAGTCGGTGAGTAAGTCAGCACAGTTGGACTGAAACTTAAAACGGTAATGCAAGCAATCAATACATAAATATTAGAGCAAAAATTGCCACTGTCAGTTGTAAAGAATAAATTTACAACTCTGTAGTAGTACCTGTAGTCTAGAGTCTGACTGCCTAGAGTCATCCTTGGTCTGATTGGAGAGTAAGTGTTGGAAGAATTGTACTCAGTAGACGAAAGATTATAGCTTGGTGAAGTCTGGCTGTAGTTTGGCAATGTTGGGCTGTAAATTGGTGAGGTCAGGCTGTAACCAGGTGATGTAGGGCTGTAACCAAGTGATGTAGGGCTGTATGATGGTGACGAAGGACTGTATGATGGAGACATAGGGCTATAGAATGGTGATTTTGGGCTGTACGAGGGCAATGGAGGACTGTATGATGGAGACGTAGGGCAATAGAATGGTGATGTTGGGCTATATGATGGTAATGTGGGGTTGTATACAGGCAAAGTAGGACTATAACTTGGAGAAGAAGGATTATATCTTGATGACAGAGCACTATAGTTAGGTGATACAGGATTATAAATTGGAGATGTGGGCGAGTATAACTGAACCTGTGAAGAAACTGGAGTGGTAGGGGAGTAAACTGGACTCATGGGCGTGCAAACTGGAGTTGTGGCTGAGTAAACCGGACTTGCTGGACTGTGTGATGTTGAAGTACCAGAATTAATTGGCGATGCACGAGTGTATGGAATCAGAAAAGGACCTGATCCTGCCGACAATGATGGCTGAGAGTAACCGCCTTGTGAAGAAACAGGTGACAATGTCATATCCTTGACATATGGAGAAAATGAAGCATATCTATCAATTGGTGAGTCTCTAAAATCTGGACTCAAGAGAAGACTTGGTGACACCAATCCTTCATGGTTTGGCAACCCAGAGACTGGTAAAGGTGCTACTGTCATGCTAAAGTCTAGACCATCCACATAGCTTGGGAGTTGCAGTTCAATGGCCTGTTGCAGCATCTGTTCATTCAGAAATAGTGTGCAGCATCCAGTACCAATAGGAGCAAGCTGGCCAAGCATAATGTTCTCAGTGACACCTCTCAGGTAGTCAGATTCGGCATGTACAGCAGCATCGAGCAAGATATCCACAGTTTCTTCAAAAGAACATCTCATAAGTGGTCCAGTGTCATTGCGATTGATACCATGCCTTGTAATAGCCATCAGATGACCTCTGTATGTCATTGTATCACAAAGAACAGCCAAATGCCTATAATTTACATAGGATGCATCAAAAAAGATATAACCGCCCGAAGTTCATCCAAAAGAGCTCGACGAACAGCCTCAATTCCAAGAACCTCAATCACTTCAGTCAAATGGTTACTTGTTGTTCTTGTAGCATCAACATCCTCATGACACATGACAGCTAAGAGATTAACACCTTCTGTATCGAGCATCCATTCCTTATCTTCTTTGAAACCATCATTCACATCAAATTTGTTAACATGCGCCTCTTTTATAAACACCTTGTTAATATCCGAATGCCTTGAAGAAACAGCTTTGACAACATGGCACTCTCTATCTTCTTGAGGAAAATTTCATCCTCAAGAGATTCATCTAGTATTTCTCCTCTTGAAGCTTCATCATTTATGATGCGCAGGCGAAGAATAAGTTTATCTGCATTATCATCACTGAATATGCATGATAAGTCGCCATAAAATTCACGGTTGATCTTATTGGCGATATCATCCATGCTCAACTTCTTATCAATCATCATCTTACGATTAAGCTCAATACGCAGCAGCCAAGGAGAAATCTTATCCGGTCAATATCCTCATCAGGCATTTCATAGTATGACTGCACAAGTTCCAAATCCTCTTCAATGATGGTTCCCATAGGATCAGGATCGTACCATACTTCAGTGGCATGAGTCACACTGCACAGTGTGGTGCACTCTAAAGCACATTGGACACTCTTAGCCAATTCTTTTGTCTTGTTCACCTCAGGCTTTAGGTAAACAGACAATGATGGAGTTTTTATGTTCTTGGACACATTAATGATCTCTCTCAATCTGGGAACTCCAAGAGTAACATTCTTGGCACTGACACCAGCAAAATGGAAGGTATTCAGAGTCATTTGAGTTGCTGGTTCCCCAATGGACTGTGCAGCAACACATCCAACCATTTCACCAGGGGCCACCAAAGACTGAGAAAACCTCCAAACAATCTCATCGATAATCCACTCAAATGCTTCCCTTGTAAGCCTGTATTCCCTCAAGACCCTCTTGCTAGCAAATGTGGCACGGAGATAGATATTAAAGAACAAGGTGGCATTCTTCTGAGCCTCAATGCTTATAGCATCATCACCAGGCACAACTTTCAGTTTTTCTTGCAACTTATCTATCGCTTCGACAATTTCTATTGGGTGCATGTCAGAACATGTTCTGATGTCAATCTTGAATGTCTTCTGGGCATTCCAGATAAGCCGCTTGAGATTGACAGGCAAAGGCCATGTATGATTACCATTTGTAGCAATCTCAGTCCCAAGCTGGAACCTGTCAGCTTCTAGCTTATGAAACTCCTCCTCTAACACACTTCTGGATTCACTGATGGTCTTCAAATCATCAAAATGGACAGGAAGCAAGTAGTTAGGCCTCCAATTCTCGTCATCCAGTTCATATCGGAATACAGTATCAATCTCGTCCTTTTTCATCTTCAAAGAGTCCAAATTCTGTTCTTCAATCCAAACAGCATCCATACCATCTTCCCCATACAGGAACTGAATGACATCTCCCAAGGAATTTCTTACAGTGCCATCATACTTCACCATAATGTCCTCCATAGCTTTCACAAGCCTCCGTTGGATATAACCAGTCTCAGAAGTCTTCACAGCCGTGTCAATCAGTCCTTCTCTGCCACCCATAGCATGAAAGAAAAATTCTTGCGGTGTCAGACCCTGAAGGTAAGAGTTCTCCACAAATCCACGACTTTCAGGACCATAGTCATCTTTCATGAAATGTGGCAATGTTCGATCACTGAAACCAAATGGGATCCGCTTGCCCTCAATATTTTGCTGTCCAACGCAACCAGCCATTTGTGAAATGTTAATGAAAGAACCTTTTGAGCCTGCACTGACCATAGCCTTCAAATTGTTGCTTTCAGACAAGCTCTTCTGCAAACTGCTTGCAACAGAATCACGAGCCGTGTTGAGAACCTGGAATAAAAAGAGAGTGGACTGATGTTAAACAACTCAACTGAGACTGAAAGTTTTCTTGTTTGAATGGAAAACCTATATATAAAATAAAAGGCAATCCATAATCAAAGACACAAGCAATTACCTCATTTACTTTATTTTCAAATAACTCCATGGTGTGTCCTGGCTCAGCTTCCAATTGCTTGCGGCATTCTTGTTTAATAAGCTTCATTACATCATCCTTAGCATCAGAAATGTCTTTACTAATGTTTCTCATTGTTTCTTCATCTGCAATCATATCCTCAATTCCAACACTGAAACCATTTTGAAGAAGCCAGTAGTTGACAAGCCATTGTGTATAACCTAAGAACTTGCATGCAGAATCCGGACCAACCTCTTCCCTGCAAAGAACAAGTTAAAATGAAACTAGATCAGCGGAAAGAAACAAGAAAAAAGAAATTACTAAACTGTGATGCGAATTCTGAATCTGAAAGGTAATGGAAGCATAACTACCAAATAACATGAATCAGACTTCCAGCGCTTGTTCCAAGAGTCTTTTTGCAAAGTGTGCCAGATAGAAGCTCTCCCTTTTCTATCCTGACCATAGTATCACTGGGAGTAATAAATCCTTTCTCTCTTCGTCGGAATGCCAGGAACAAAACCGAATTAAATTTATTTGCCTTGGGATAATTAAGCTGAATACTTGTTTCCCAGTCCAAATAGGCCTTGGTTTGAAAATGGCAGGAGCAGGAATCTTTCCATCAAAGTCTTCCCACCACATCAATATGTTCATAAATACGTCCTGGAATAAATTTCATAATGTTGAGCTACAAAACTTAACAGAAAACACTATTGTAAAAGGTAAGTAAATAAAGTATATCATTATTCACCTTTTCAATGAGAGTGTCCCTTTGGTGATTTTGTGACATCCAAGCAGTGTGTCCTGGACAATACCCATCACAGGCTTATTTGATTGTGGAGACACAATGCATTTTGGCACCATCATTAATTCTAGAACTTCTGCTCTAGTCTCAAAAGACTGGGGAACATGCATATTCATTTCATCCCCATCAAAATCAGCGTTATATGGTGACGTAACAGACAAATTCAATCGGAAAGTTGAGTAGGGCATAATTCTGATTCGATGACCCATGATAGACATTTTGTGAAGACTTGGCTGCCGATTGAAAACAATAAGATCTCCATCATTGAGGTGTCTCTCCACCTGAGGAGACCACAGACCAGAGGAACGAAAATAGTAAGGAAATTCTCTAATGAGTTTATAAAAAGCATTAGTGCTATGGTTACAATGAAGACAATACTCACCTTATAACCAAGCTCCAAATGCTGATCACTGCTTTTCTTCACATAACGAAGATCAAGCCTCTGACCATCTTCCCTGATAATGTACTTTGCACCCATCTTCCCTGGCAGAGGATGAGGTCCATTTAGTACAAGTTCCTTCAACCTGAGATCATTGGAGTTAGTTGTAAGCTCAGCATAAGAACATTTCCATAACACATTTCAGTAAATAGGTTTACCTCTCAATGTTATATGGAGTGACAGTTTCTGGATATGTTAGATTCAAAGCAATACTCCATGGCACACCCAATTCATCAATTTTAATATTTGGATCTGGTGTGATAACAGTACGGGCTGAGAAATCAACTCGCTTCCCCATCAAGTTTCCTCTAACCCGACCTTTCTTTGCTTTCAGCCTGCTGCAAATTGATTTAATCGGCTGTCCAGAACGCCGTGTGGCCTGAGCATTTAAAATAAAAACAAACAGAAAAGGATAACTTAGCCTTGTATCTTTAAGTGACATGCAAGACATCTTTCTAGTAGACTACTCACCCTGGGTTGGTCGGAAGTTCATTATCAAAGTACGCAGCAATGTGAAATTGTAACAACTGAACAAACTCCTCGATAACGTGAGCTGGAGCTCCGTTTCTCTCTTGCCTCCTCAAGTTCTCATTATGCCGAATTATCATAGCTAATTGATGAGTCAAATCATCCTGCAGAAACAAATGAAAGGCCAAGAAGAATACAATGAGCTACAGTATCCAATCCATCCATGCAAACAGGTCAAAACATAATTACTGTAATAGTAGTAATAGGCTCACCTCCCTTTTGGAAGAAGTGCCCATCATGACAGAAGGTCTAACAGGGGGTGGAGGAATTGGAAGGACCTGAAGTATCATCCAATCTGGACGAACCAATTTGGGATCTAAGCCCAACATAAGACACTCCTCATTTGATATACGCTTGAGAACACTAAGGACCTGGTCAAACATAAGCAAACCGCATGGTTACTGTAAATTTATTAGAAAAACTTGTTAAATGAACATAGATCATCATATAAATACCCTTTCAGCAGAGAGAATCTGCTTCGGTTCCACTGATACAGAGAGTTGCTCTGGATCATCATTTTTCTTCTTTGGTGCTTTGAATTCCACAAACATACTGATACCATCAACAGTAATAATTGGCTGCTGAGCACCACAGCCACCTCTTCTCTTTACAACCTCATCAGTATCTTGCTGCTGCTGGACATCAAGGTCATCACCCTCACCACATACCTTTTAGTATTGCAAACATCATATATTCTCTTCAATCTATTCTTTGGGTTCCTGATTTTCAGAGCCTGCTTGAACTTCGTATTATCCTGCAAGATGAATGTTAACGTCAAATAACCTTGGAGAGAACATGATATTTAGTATAGTGGCTAAACATGTGACAGCAGCTAAATCAGAATTTTTGTGAAAAGCTCCAGAGTTGGTTCAGTCAGTTTTAGTTACTCCATTTTATAGAGAACACAAATATGTTTTTGTTAGGGTGGCAATCATCACCCAAAATATAGACTCAACACAAGTTCTAAGCTTCATGACTCTTACATTAGGTTTCAGAGAAGTCTGCCTGCACATGCAAACAAGTTTTTGTTTACAAGTTTTTGTAATGTGATACCACGTTTCAAGTTTTTGTTAAACATGCCTCCTGTGGACATTACCAAACCATGAGCATAGCTTGATGCAGTACAAAGATAAGGACAGTTCATTCATTAAAATAATGGTCAAAATACAGAAGGTTCCTCTGATGCATGCTAAATATGCTTCAAGTGCACACAACCATTCTGCATAGTAACTGAACCCAGGGGTACCTCATCCACAAGGATCTTAGAGCAGTAGAAGCAGACACAGCGCATAATGGACAGTACAGTCTTCATAAAACCAATGTGGAACATAGGCTTGGCGAGCTCAAGGTGACCAAAGTGGCCCGGGCACTCTGCCATCCCAGCCATGCATGTCTGGCACTTGATTTTGCGGTCGACAGTCCCCATTCTTGGGTCACTAAGCCCACCGGCCTTTGGATTCCCCTTCACCATAGTCTCTGCATATTCTATTTGCACAACTGACATTTGTCTCTGCACAGCACAGAGAGTATTCACCATTAAATTACATGACCTGAATTTTGTCGATCAGGCACTGCAGATGTGCCAACATTTCTTCTAAATGATGATTCAGTACAAACGAGGCCAACATGACAAACTATAAAATCTATCATCCATCTTAATCGTTATCTCTGCATTAAGTAGAGAAATTGCTCACTTAATCACACCATGCATGTAACATTAATTGTGTGTTTTAGTTGTACAGGAGTAGTCGTATCACCCAACAAATCTAGTTATCTATCCAATTCAAACTTGCAGTTGGACTGAAAGTCTGAAACAATGACGAAACTAAACACTATCTTTGTTCAGGTCATGACCTGAACTTCTTTATTCAGGCTATTAAATGCACCATCCATCATCTTAATGGTTATCTTTGCATTAAGTAGAGGAATTGCTCATTTAACCACCACGTAACATTAATGATGTGTTTAATCTAGTTATCTGTTCTTTCCTGTTCAAACTTCAGTTGCAATGAAACCTGACTAAACCAAACACATCCTAGACAGCAGTTCATTCATAATAATAATCATACCAATATGACAATATATGTAGTTATGGACCTGACTGCCCAAATATTAATCCCATCACCCTTCATCCTCATCGTTAGCTTTGCATTAATGATGCGTTTCAGCTGTACAGTCATACCCAACAACAAATCTAGTCATATATTTGGACTGAAACATGACTGAACCAAACACGTTCTCGATAGTCAAGTTCATAGTAACCACACCAATCCGCAATCCCCAAATCACCCAACCCGCTGGAATCGAATTCGAAAAATCAATTCAAGCAGAGGGGAAGAGCGGGGAGGGGGCAGGGCGTTACGATCTCGTCGGGCCCGAGGATGCCGAACTGCACGAGCTCCACCTTGGAGCTCTCGGCCAGCGAGTGCGGGAACCTCAAGTTCATCTCGCCTCCTCCCTCCTCCGTCCTCATCTCGCCTCCTCCCTCCCCCCCCACGCGCGCGCGCGTGGGGAGCGGCGGCAGCGAGCGCCTACGGCTGCGAGCACGAGAACGATTTCGCCGCCTGCGTCGGCGGGGGTGGAAATGGGACGGGGAAAACGGGAAAGTGTGTTTGCAAGTACCGGCTGTGGATCGGCTGTATTTATTAGCCTATAAGCCTGCGGCGGCGGGGAGTCTCTGTGTGGACCCGTGGGGGCGGTCCACAGGTTAAAGGCGGTGCAAGGGTTAAAGGCGGCGTGGTGCTCGTGGACTGCGTGCGGGAAGCGGGCGCGGCTGGGAGGTTAACCGCCTTTGGTCAGGGGTGACGTGCACCGTTGGATGTCCAAGCGACGGCGTAGGCGCGATCGATTCGCAAGCGGGAGCAACAAGTTTTTTTTTTTTTTTTTTGAGCATCAGCGGGGTCCCAAGTTGCTGGTTTTTGGGGCCGTTACCGTTAGGATAGGGCCGTTCGTTCTCGTGTGGAGCTGTGGTTTGATTTTAAAAAACGCAAATTGTGTTTACGTCCTTATTTTGTTTTTGAGGGTCATAGACCCCACCTGATATATTGAAGCCACAGATGCCGGTGGGTGGCTGGGGCACAATGCCCAAAGGTTCACACGGATGATTACACAAACAATACATAAATAAGAGGGGAGGGGGAGCATCTAGATGGGGAGGTATTACACCAGTAATAGTAGGCACGAGCATCTTGTTTAGGGAGACACGGCACCTCCAGTTCTTCACAATTCCCTGCAAGCAGCCAACAGATGCGGAAGGCTCGGTTGCATCCTTCTGAAAACCACATCATGTCTATGTTTCCAGAGTTCCCAATGGATCAGAAGCACAAGGGATGACTGAAGTTTCTTGGGCATCGACACTGGAGTTGCGGTTTCCCATAACCACTACACTGCAGCCACATTGGTCACTTGCCACCCAATTTGGACCCAGAAAGACTGAGTGAACGAGCATCCCGACACAATGTGGTCTGTTGTCTCCGAGTCCTGCTCACAGATAGCACATATATCCTCCTCAAGTACATTCTTACGGAGAAGGTTGCTTTTGCAGTTGATTCTGCCCTTAGTCAGTAACCACCCAAAAAACTTGACGCGCGGCGTCCAATGAATAGGTAGTCTGGGTAGGTTGTCGTCCCACTTTTGGTTGATGCCTTGTATATCATACCAGAACAAAGACGCTTGTTGTCTCATCGACAAAGAAACAGGAACGGTTGTCTTCTATGTCAGCACTACATCCTGTAGGAGAGTCGGGTGGTGCAAGTCTTCTACTCTCAACTCAAGCGCCTCTGCAACCTTGCTGAGAGCGGGCTCGATAACATGGAGTGCACCGAGGCGTGTTGATCTAAACAATGGCTATGCAAAGCCGGGAAGCTGTCAGCCAAGGTTCCATCTCCCAGCCACACATCATCCATCTCCCAGCCACACATCATCCTAGAAAGAGGTGTTGTGACCGTTCCCAATGTCCACACTGGAGATTTTCTGATATGTCGGCAACAATTCTTTGATGTTCCCCCAGTGTGTCCCAGACAACTGCCCTTGCAAGGTGTTGAGTTCCATCTGGGTTTTTGCCCATTTTGCCCATATTGATTCCTGTGAACAATGGAGCCTTTGAATGATCTTGAGTAGGAGGCATGCATATGCATTCCGTGTTTCTAGCCTCTTAATCCCTAACCCCCATCTTCCTTCGACTAACAGACTTGTTCCCAGGCAACCAAGCACTATGCCCCGCTGACCTTATCCGAAGCCACCCAAAGGAACGCGTGTCTTCTGGCATATCCAGTTTTTTGCGGACCCCTGGTGGGAGCGTGACAACCCCTATGGCATATGATGGTAGGCCATCCAATACCGAGTTGATCAGCACTACTCGCCCGGCCGTGCTTAGCAAGGTCTCCTTCCAGCCCGCCAGATACTTGACATCACTACTACAGATTCGCTCATCACTACCGCCGGTATCACTGCCGAAATTTAGTCCACCGGCAGCGATGAACAAATACCTGGCGGATGAACCGTCGGCCAGCGGGACAAACCCGTAATCTCAACGGACTCGACCAATACCGGCGGTGAAGATTTATATCTCTACCGGTTTGAATCATTCCCCGGCAAAGGTCTTGATGGACACGATCACGGGCGGATTTGAATTAGAACCGATAGCGATTCGACGATTAACACAATCGGGTTGATTGGAACCGATAGCGATTTGGGAGGGGAAGCAAAGGAGCAGTAAAACAAAAATCGAGAAACGAAGATTAACACGCATCAGATTAACAAACGATCGATCCATTAACAAATGACACAAACCAAATTAAATTGTCATAGAAACAACTGATACAATTAATTAACATAAAAAGAAAAGTGGCTGGCCTAATTAAGCCGCCTTCTTGGCCTTCTTCTTGGCCGCCCGCCTGGCCTTCTTTACGGCCTTCTTGGCCGCCATCTCCTCGGTTTGGCCACGGTATCCCCTCGGCGAGGTTATCGGCCAAGTACTCGATCTAGAGGGCGATGATGGACTTCTCCTCCAAGTGTTGATTCACCGTTGGCAGGCCAACTTGGTCGGCCAGCTGTTGAGCTTGTTGCGGCGGCGGCGGCGGCGATGCAGGATGATCTTCTCCGCCCGGGCGGCAGCCATGTCGATGGACTTCTCCTCCAAGTGGCGATTCACCGTTGGCAGGCCAACTTGGTCGGCCTGGCTGTTGAGCTTGTTGCGGGCGGCGCCGAGGCGATGCAGGATGAACTTCGCCGCCCGGTCGGAATCCATGTCGGTCGTCGGCGGCGTCACCGACCCCGGCCGGCTTATCTTCAGGAAAACGGGGTAGAGAGGGAAGTGTGTTTGGAGAGCGAGTGTTGGAGAGCGGACCGAGACACGGGGTTATGTATATAGGACTCAGCCGCGGTTTCACGAGGGAACAGTTGAACACAAATGATAGAAAATTAAGATTGACACGCATCATAACAAATAAAAAACCGATTCAAGGAAACAGTAGAACCCAAATTAACGAAAGATAAAGAGATTGCCATGCAACAGATTAACCAACAACTGAACCATTAGCAAATTAACCACACGGATCATTGTATCTTACACATCCAATACAGATCGGACAAATGTAAATTAACATAAACAAATAAAAGAAGGGAACCTAGGCTGCCTTCTTGGCTTTTTTTCTTGGCAAGGCTTGGCGCCTTCCTTGCCTCGCGCTTGGCCGTCTTCCCGGCCGCTTCCTCCAGTTTGGCCGGTATCCTCTTGGCGAGGGTATCGGCCAGAGACTCGATCTGGAGGGCGTAGAAGTTGGCCCTCTCCTCGAGGGGCAGGTTCACCTTTGGCAGCCCAACGTCGTCGGCCAGGCCGTTCAGCTTGGTGAGGGCGGCGCGGAGGCGCTCCACAGCGAACTTCATCTCCTCCCTGGTGGCGGCCATGTCGACGATCGTGGGCGGCGGCGAGTCCGGCGTTCCTGTACTGTGAGGGGCACGAAAGAGAAGTTAGTGTTGGATAACGGGAGGGGGGCACGGGACGGGGTATAAATGTGGCGTTCCCAAAAGACGGTTCCTCGAAAAAAACGTAACCGCCACCGCTGCGCCAATGGCCGCCTCGCCGGCACTCAACGCCAGATTAATTATTTTATAAAGGACAAGTTAAGATACAAATCATATTTTAATTTTAATCGCTCTTTGAACTGAAACGAAAGCAGTTCGAGGGACGGAGGGAGCAACACACAAGGCAATAATATATATAATTTTTATTTCATTAATATATACAAACAAAAATAAACAGAACATATAATAAAAATGATAAAAAAAAAAAAAAAAAAAAGAGGAAGGCCACCGGCCTAGTCCTCGTCGTCCTCCTCCTCCTCCTCCCGCGTTGGAGTTGTCCTTCTTGGCCAAGCCCTTGAGGACGATCCCGGCCAGTTGCTCCACCTTGGGGGCGTAGTGGTTCATCTTCTCTTCGGGGGTGGATCCACCCTTGGGAGAAGACCATGGCCGTCTGCCCGGCTCCTTCAAATCCCGAAGGCGGGACGGAGACGATCGAGGGTGAAATCCCTCTCGATCACCTCCTCGCATGCGGCGGCGACCAGCAAGGTCGTCGGCCGCCGCCTCTAGCCGGGTGGCCGGAAGGTCCATGCGACGGTCCCGCTTGGGCGGGACGTGTCGGAGTCGGGCCGGGGCGTCGGCCGCCGGCGCCTCCACCACCGGTTCCTTGCCCTTGGCCTCCGCCGCCTCCATCTCCTCCCCCCGGTGCGCTTGTTGGATCCTCGAGCCCGAGGCAGCCATGGCGCTGAAGAATGCAAAGAGAATGTGGCTAGATGATCGAGAACTGGAATGGATGAACGCCATGATCAGAGGGTGTGCTTAAATAGAGAGTTAGCCGGCTGCTCCACTTCCCCACGATCGAACGCGGCGTCAAAGCAACCGCTTGGAATTCACACGATCGCGGTTGGAATTCGCACGATCTCTCTGGCTGGCCGAGGCGTTTCCCGCGCCCGCACGGTTCGCCAATTCCTAGGCTGCGTTTCCAATGGCGCGCGGGCGACAACAGAGTCTCCACCTTCATTGATCACCGTCGGGCCCACACACGAACCGGCAGTGATTAACAAATCGGTGAAACAAATAGTTAATGTAAAAAATCGAATTATTGAAATCATCAATTTTATCTCAGCGTTAATGCATTAAGATTTCAACTAACCCCGTTCGCCTGCCACGTACACTCGTATTATAAATTTTCATTTTAATAGTACGTATATAGGCTACCGAGTAGGTCATGGCCTGTGATACGTCACGGCTGCAACCTTGAGAATCATGTTGCTCTAGTCTTCACTACCGGTTCCGCTTAATTAAACCGACAAGGTGTCTCTGCTTCCCATGAGAAAAGGCCGAGCACCCCGGTGCTGCGTCGGCCGGGTTATATCGATTGTCGATAATAACACCGCCGGTGCACTTTCAAAGACCGGCGGTGATCACATATATCACTGCCGGTGTACCACTACACGACAGTGTTATGGAGTATCACTGCCGGGTTAACACTACTCACCGGCAGTATTTTGCATTGTCAACGGTACGCCCTGACCACCTGACCCTGCACCAATCCAGGAAGGAGCACTGTTGCCTCGTTCTCCGTACCACGGCCACGGTGCTTGGTTTATGCCGGTGCCAATTATCCGGCAGTGAACTTCCATATCACTACCGGGGTGCCAATTTGAAACCGGCAGTGATCGGTCATTACCACGACATCTAGCCTATAAAAACGGCTAGTGCGGCCCTTAGGTTTGCAATTCAGTTCTCTTCGTCCTCTTTCTTGATACTCTGGATTCAGTTGTCTGTTCTTCTTCCTCGATCTTCTTTGCTACTCTCCACATACATATCTATGACCTCTCTATGGGAGAAAGCCCTCCACGTACAGATATCGTTCTTATGCATCTTAGGCCACCAAAATGGTTCATACACAAGAGGTGCTACAAGAGTCTTACTGAAGATTGAGCAGCGCCAAAGGTTAGAACAATTTGTGAGATTCACGGAACCATCCGGTTCTCGTGTGCTTGAGAGGCTGGGCGGCTGGATTTACATGTCCATATGAGAGACATGGCATTCTCCGAAGAAGATCATGTTAATCTATGAAAATCTGCTTCAATGAAAATCTCCTTTGGTGATCAAAGCATTTTTCATAGATTAATATGATCTTCTCTTGTGAATGTCTATGCATGCATCTTGTCATTGGATGCAACCACAACTTGGCCATTACGGATAATTATCTCGTAAGGCATCCTTGCCGTGGATTCAATGTAAATCCGAGAGTTATGCCCTCCTTGAAAGATCGCCCACAAGAAACATCACAACACCGATGGGACCTCAACGGGCACCGATGGGCTTTCAAAATCCCATCGAAATTTCATCGGCAAGAATCACATTACCTTCGGCGTTTTTTATTTTAAATGTGTTTGTACACTATGATGATAACTTTGATCCTTTTGTGGAAAGGTCTTTGTTATTATATATGTAATTTTTTCAAGGTCTTTGTTATCATATATGTAATCGGATATTGTAATCGGTTTGCTCCTCTATATATACAATCGTGTGTGTTCCTTTCCAATTAATGGATGTTTGCATTTATATATCATAATACGGTGCAGTTCTTATTTTTTTCGACGCTCTTCTTATCTTTCATGGACGAACATAAATATATAAATGCTCTATGTACTAACCGAAAAGTTGGTAAACATCATTCAAACGCTCAACTTCGGTGAAAAGCGAAAGGTCCAAGTAATCTCACGGCAGTGAAAGATAACCTGCTCGGTTTGAAATATATCACTGCTTAGGGTTTTAGAAGAGCCCCTACGATAAAAAAAAGAGACAACACTACCGGGTTGCAAATACGAAACCGATAGTGATCAGCCTTCTATCGGCGTTTATCACGTAGGAAAATCTAATAATAAAAATATGGATCGAAAAAGACCTAAGATCTTGTGTGGGGGGCATAATTTGGGTGTACAAGGTAGTAAAAAAAAAAAATTCACGGCATTTCTACATTGTGGGAGTAGACATGCTTCACAAAGGTACATGACCCCTTTCATCGGAAGCATGACTCGACAACTACATCCATAAGATATGTTGGGTCACCTTCGTTCGGTGAGGTCTCGGCCTCAAACTTTTTCTTAGACGTGCACATGCCACGTGTGAAGGAAGCACGATGTTTGAGAGTTTTCGGACAAGGTTTGGTATTTTTTCAATTAAATTGAATTTCTACGTGACGACCCCGAGTAATTACAGGTTGAACTGGGGTAACCCACTAACAGAGCCGCAGTGGTGCCAAAATTTCCCACATGGTCTCATGTGTCCTAGGAGACAATTCGGTGTGTAGGTTGGTGCCAAATTTATAAGTTTTCAAGCTTTAATTAACCTCCTTCTATCGCGTTTATCACGTAGAAAAATCTAATAATAAAAATATGGATCGAAAAGATCTAATAATAAAATATGTATCGAAAAGACCTAAGATTACAATTGACACGGTACAATAATCAAAGTGTACAAACACATTAAGAAATAACCACCTCAAAAACACCCTTCTAGCACTACCCGAGGTGGTTACAATGCTACACGTTATGCTTACTCGATCTAAGTAAGGCGGATGGGACCTCTGTGAAGAACCAATGTCTCTCCGTGCCGGCAAAGGCCCGACAGGAGACGGAGCTCTCATCTCCCGGCGACGAAGCACAAGAATGCATGCAATTTTGCTCCTGCTTTCCGTCTTCCGAGAAAGTCCATGCAACAATGGCGTTGCACGAGCATCACACCCGGCTTACGTAAGCAACGTTGTAGCTTAATCTTCAAAAACACCCTTCTAGTACCTGCTTGTATACGGTCTACCCATGAGAAAATGTTTATGTGGAGGGCTTTCTCCCAAATAGAGGCCATATATGTGGATAGGAGAATTGGCAAATAACGAAGAGGTCACTGGCGCCTATACGGTTTGCCATACATGACTCTCTCTCTGCGTGGGGCTGTTTGTATAGGCGGTGGTAGGTGGGAATGAGCGGTGGTAGGTGGCAACAGTGTGATCTTATCACCGTGAGCGGTGGTAGGTGGCAACAAAGTGATCTTATCACCGTGAGCTTTGGTATCGTGTGGCGGTGGCAACGATTAATCGATCACCGTCGGGTCGACCGACGTTTATACCCGACGATGAACCTATAATTTAACACCTGCCGAGACTCTTTGTTAAACCGGCGGTGATTAACTATAGAAATGGGCGCGAGGTGAAAATTTGACGAGTCATTTGAACCCCGCCCATTCGATCCGACCTCGATGATATATAATAATGGGCGGCGGCGAATTTTCAGTCATTTCAACCCCGCGCCCCAATCGTTCCCCACCGGCGTCGCCGACGGAGCACCACCCCCACACACGCCGCAGATCGTCCGTCGCCCCCTACAGCGCCCCCTCCATTCTCTTCTTCTCCGACGTCCCCAACGCCGCGGCGCCCGGCGCAGCCCTTCCACGGTGAGAACTAATTAGCCATTTAGTTCCTCGAGATTTTGCCTATGAGAATCGGATCTAATCGCCATTGTTCTCGCCTCGCCTCGCCCGCTTGTTCGTCGTCCACGTCGACGGGGACCGCCGCTACACCGCACCGCCGTCTGCAACCTCCCGCCGTCCCCCGTCTCGCCCGAAACCGTACCGCCGCGACCTCGAGCTCGATTCCGCCGGAAGAACGCCCGTCCGCGCCCTGCGCTTCCTTCTAGGGCGCTGCGTCTCGCACCGCCGAGACAAGACGAGCGCGCGGACCGCACGGAAGCTTCGGTGAGTGCGTCGGTCACCGCCTTTGAGTTGTTCGTTCAAATGCCCGTGTTGATAAATCCAACCCGCTATTTCCTTTTTGTATTTAAATTTTGCTTTCAAACAGTTCGGGATCCTAATATAGTGCCAAAAGTATTTTAATTGGTCTATGGTGAACAAATTAGATTTAAACATTGTGGTCATTTACAGAATGATTGAAGACATGGAATTGTGATTGAAATGAGATAGATGTTGAAATCCATGAGTTTCGTGGTGTTCAAAATCTTGTTGTACAACATTTCGAATGACATAGCATTAACATCCTATTTTGGCTGCATGTATAGGCAAACCATGGCGTGGTATGTAGTGCATGTTGGTCAAGTGCCGGGGATCTATCGAACCTTGGAAAGATTGCTCTGTTCAAGTCTCTAGCTACCCCTGTTACAAAAATACAAGACCTGAAGTTTGCTTTCGGGGCCTACTATGGTGAAAACTTTCACTATCAACCAGCCCTGGAGATTGATGAGAAGCCTCTCTTCATAGATATGAAGATTAGGAGAATTGCGACTTGGCCTATGAAAGATGTTTTGATTTCACATGGCTATTGTCATTGTTTTTTCCTTATTTGGAAGTTGATGTCCTAGGCTCAATTTCGTAGAACATTAGGTGGAGTTAGTTGTATGTAACCTTTGAACCATGTAATGTATCTATGATGCTTTTATGGGTTTAAAAATAGCTGATTTTCAGGAAAAAATTCATAAATTATAAAAATTTTAAACAAAAAACGCCGGGTGGCATGGGCCCGACAAATGAATGACATACAAACCGGTCGTGGAACACCCGAACAAACGTTGTTGACGGTGTCGGTCTTGTTCGGTTCGATATCGCATCACCGCCGGTGTTTTGATCCGGTAGTGTTTCAAACCCCACATCACTACCGCTATGGTTCTCGCGGTTCTGTTTTTCGGCAAAGGAAGGGGGTTGGAGCCTAGCGATGATGGACAATTCTCAGTAGTAGTGCATGGGAGAGGGAAAACCAAGGTACTTCTTCCGGATGGTATTAGAAGTCGTTTTGGACAAGGTTTGGGTCAAACATCGGGAATATAAATCATCAAGAACTTTTAAGTTGTTGAGTTTGAAAATGTAAAAATTATATGAGTAGATTTGTCTTAGAAAATATTTTGATAAAAATATACATATATCACATCTTCATAAATAATTTTATAATAATAAGAGGTTAAAGTTGTGTTTTAGAGACCGTGTCATTTGTCCTAAACGACTTCTAAGGGCACTCCCAATGGTGTATTAATGGTAGTTTCTATCTCTATTAAAAATGGCTTGCCAACTAAGCAAAATGATGATGTGGCGACCTAATTAATGAGGAAAGAGAGCAAAAATCATATAAATGGTTTCTTCATGGAGAAACCATGTCTACTCTTGACCCAATGCACAAGAAACCATGAATTTGTCATTGGGGAGAAACCACTAGTTTCTATGAGGTTAATGCAACTCTCTCCATTGGTGGAATTGAGAGAGAAAAGAGAAAATAATTATTACTCGAAGAAACTACCACCGTGAAGAATGGTTTCTATAGGTGATTTCTTTTGCTATGAAAAATGTTTTTTTTTTTAGATAATGGATAATACTGATCCGGCCTCTACATCCGTGGATGTACACAAATCAATTATTAAAACGAAATGCATAGCCTTTAACAAAAACAAAAGAGTCATAACAATCGGAAAAGGTTTTTCCACCCTCTATTTGAAATTTCTAAAGCAACCATCTCTAAACGCTTGCTCAAAGACACAAGGGCGTCCTTTGTTTGCTCAAGACGTTGTAAGCGGGCCCGGAGCGTAGCCAAAAAAGCTCCCCCGAAGATGACCTCGCATAAAAGAATTAGATCTCGATTTTTAAAAATCATGTCATTACGACATCTCCATATGGCCCGGAGAAGAGCGCCACACCAACCCAAATCGGGGGCTTAGTTTGTCTATGTTGATTACTAAGCCATGAACCGAACAAATGATCCACGAGAGACGAGGTTGTGTTAGATTAGTAACATAGAAAATAATCCTCCAAATCATTTTGGCAAAAGGGACAGTCAAAAAAGAGATGTTGGATAGTTTCATTGAAATTACAACATTCGCATTTCTGACTCCCCTTCCAATTTTCCTAGCAAGATTGTCTTTTTGTCAAAACGACACCTTTTTAGATAAACCATAGGAAAATTTTAATTTTTAGAGGTATTTTCCATTTCGGATCCTCCTATGTTGGAAGGGTGCGTTTGTATCTATAGCATCAAGATACATAGTCCGGACCGAGAAAGTTCCGACTTAGATAACAACCATTTAAAATAGTCTTTTCCATCCACCAGGGCCACATTGGAGGTTTGAGTTACAAGGCTAAGCCAATCCAACAAGTTATTATCCACCAAGGATCTCCTAAAAGAAATATTTGGAGGATTAGAGGATAAAACTTTGGAAACTGTTGCATGTCGATCCCTAGCTATATTATATAAGTCGGGGTATCTAAGTTTGAGAGGCTTATCACCTAACCAAGTATCCTCCCAAAATCTTGTGTTGTTTCCATCTTTAATCGAAACGACCTTTTAGCAAGCACCTCATCTTTGATATGCATGAGGCCTCCAAAAAATGAGAGTCGTTTGGTTTGGTGATACTTTGGTAAGGGTCTTGGAATGCAAATATTTATTCCTTAGCAAAGATTGCCAGGTGCCATCGGTGTTTATATGATTAACAATCCATTTGGCTAATAAACATTTGTTTTGAATTTACAAATCAAGAATTCCAAGACCACCTTGATCCTTAGGGCGACATAGAATATCCCACTTAGCAAGTCTATATTTGTGTCTATCCGTAGACCCTTGCCGGAAGAATCTTGATCTGAATTTATCAAGATTCTTGAGGACTCCTTTGGAACCTCAAAAAGGACATCATGAACATTGGGAGACTACTTAACACCTGAATTTAGTAATACGAGTCTCCCCATAGGATAAATACTTAGCTTTCCAGCAAGAAAGCTTTTGTTCAAAGCGTTCTTCCACCTTTCTCCATTCAGAATTGAGGAGTTGTCTATGGTGCATAGGGATACCTAAATATCTGAAAGGATAGGTTCCCGCATTACAACCAAAGAGTGTTGTATAATAATGTTCCATCTCTTTGGCATCACCATAACGAAGATTTCGCTTTTGTGAAAATTGATCTTGAGCCCGATAGTTGTTCAAAAACGTAAAGCAAAAGTTTTAATTTTTTTTGCTTGCTCGGGTCATGATCTAAGAAGATAATGGTGTCATCGGCATATTGTAAAATAGATAACCCATCATCAATCGGGTGTGGAATAACCCCACTTATTTGTCCATCGGCTTTTGCTCTATTAATAATAAGAGCAAGCATATCGACAATGTTAAACAAAAATAGGCGACAGAGGGTCTCCTTGTCTAAGGCCCCGATTGGTCCGGAAGTAGGGGCAAATATCGTCATTAACTTTAACCCCACACTCCCGCCAAAGACCATGTTTCGGACCCACCTACACCATGTTTGGGAAAAGCCCTTCATGCGTAGAGTTTGCTTGTAGGAAGGACCATTTGACCTTGTCATAGGCTTTTTTCAAAATCAATTTTGAAAATAACGCCATTCCTTTTTTAGTATGTAATTCATGGATAGTTTCGTGTAAAATAACTACTCCTTCTATGATATTCCTACGGCATGAAGGCGATGCATTGTAGGACTCACGATCTGTCTTAGCTACTTTATTCATCCGTTAGTTCCCACTTTTGTGAAAATCTTGAAACTAACATTAAGGACACAAATCGGTCTATATTGCTGAATAGTAGTAGCATTCTCGGGTTTTGGGGATAAGAGAAATTATACCAAAATTTAGACTAAAAAGGTCTAAATTCTCATTGTGGAAATCATAGAACATGGACATGAGATGATCCTTGATAACCTCCCAAAAGACCTCGATAGAATTCAGCAGGGAAAACCATCCGGTCCTCGAGCTTTATTGTGCTCCGTTTGGAAAATAGCTTCTTTCACTTCAGAAGCTTGATGAATTCAGCTATGAGGATATCATTTTCTTAAGGGGTAACTTGTGGAATATCTGTAATTTGATCTTCCATCAAAGTTACCTCTATCCTATCATTGGGGGGCCAAAAAGATTTTTATAATAATTTGTGATGTGGCTTTTAAGGCGGTCATCACCGATAATAACTCCTTGATCATTTTCAACTTTATAAATATGTTGCTTTTCGATGTTTCCCATTTGCCACTAGATGAAAGAACCTAGTGTTGGCGTCCCCTTTAACAAGGTTTTAACTTTGGCTCTCTCGTACCATTTTAATTCCTCTTCCCTCAACAGAGAAACTAAACGTTCTTTGAGGTAATGCTTATAATTAATCTCTTGATCGAGAAAGACAAGTAGTCTCAGCTTTTTTATCAAGCTCTTGTAAAAGGCCTAGAAGAGTTTTCTTCTCTTTCTTATAGGTTCTGCAAATTTGCGGCCCAACCTCTAAGATATTGTCTTAGTTTCGAATTTTGGCTTGCCATCGTTCTAAGGGGTTGGTTCCGAGGTTTCAGATTGCCAAACATTTGCAACCATGTCATAAAAACCCTCCCTAACTAACCACCCCCTTTCAAACCGGAAGGGTCTAATGCTGGTCTGATGGGTCGAGGTACCATTATTAATAACTAAGGGAGTATGGTCGGAGATGTTCCGATCTCTAGACTCCACCATAGTTAGAGGGAATTGAAACTCCCAATCCGTACTGACTAAGACTCTATCAAGCTTTTCAAGAGTAGGATTATCGCCAGGTCCAGCCCATGTAAATTGGTAGCCCGACATGGTGATTTCTCTGAGATCAAGAGAATCAATGACCGCATTAAAAAGATTCGGCCATTTAGGGTCAAAGACCCCGGTGTTTTTTTCGTCAGGGTTTCGCATAATATTAAAATCACCCCCAATAAGGTACGGCAAGTACTCTTTGGAGCAAGTGTTAGCTAGCTCTGCAAGAAAAGCACTTTTATTTTGGTGTTGTGCTGGTCCATAAATAGAATAAAGGACAAACTTGAAGTCATTTGCTTTATAACGTAAGGTAAATTTCACAAAGAAATCTCCCTCGTCAATGGCTCCAATATCAAAAACTGACAGGTCCGCTCCCAATAAAATACCCCCAGATCTACCATGAGGAGCCATAGCGTGCCATAGAAAATCACGCCCTCCACAAAGGTTTTTAAGAATGTGGTCGGGGAAGGAGTCCCTACCGAGTTTGAAAAGGGCAATAAAATTTAGAGCAAAATGCACCATAGGTCCACTACCTTTTCTCTTTGGGTCATCCAGGTCCACTACCTTCTAAATTGCAGGTTCAAGTCCATTAGCTTTTTAAGTTGTTCACTGGAGGTCCAAATCTCCCTCAACTGAGTCAAATGGGTGATATTATTTTGCAAAAATGCCCCTAGCCTTTCTCTCCCTCTGAATGTATGGATCCAATGCTCAATCTGTCCTACCATAACAGGTCACCCCATTTTTTACACAAAGTAAAACCAAAAAAAAAAAAAAAAAAAATTCTTACGAGTAAACAACATTCAGGTTGTTGCATTGATATATAAAGACCAAAACAGGTCATCACTGGTTTCATATTAGTAGCATTTCTACCATACTGCAACCAACAAACCTTTGTTAATGGATTCCTAGGATAATTAAGCTGCTGAAAAACAAGATCCTCTAAACACAGCACAGACAATGTATCCACCTCACAATGATCAAACCAGTCCACTTGCTCATCCAAGTATGCTTTGTCCGATCCTTTCCCCACGAAAAAACCACCATGATGCATTTCAATTGTGAACTCATCGTCAGCATTGCCTACAACATGGAATCAATCATCAAAACTGACAGTACACCCAAATTGGCAAACTAAATCAAAGATTAACCTTTCATTCGCTTACCGTATTCTGGAGTCGGTGCCCCTTTTGGCCGCAATGTAGCCACCATCGTCGAGATAAACGGACTGGACACCAAGGTCCAGTGTCGGGCGTAACCCCTCAGCTACATTGTCCGTCCAAAGCAGGCTGCGCACAGAGACATGGGAGACAGACAAAAAGAGGATCAAGAAATTAAGCCTAGTCGTCACTAGTCAGCATGGTACGTCACACCCTGTTTACAAATCTATTTTTCACAAGGTATCTGACTAAAATACCTTTACAAATGAACAAACCTTCAATAAATTTAAACTCATCACATTAACAGTAAGAACAGGGAATAATACGATCCAAGTACAACCAACAATAAATTGAATGCTAATATAAAACAAAGAATCAGTGACCTAAGCGCCCAGACATTTATTAGCTAGGAATACGGAAAAATTACCAAATCTAAAATACTTCATAAGAGAATGACGATGATTTTGTAGGTTGAGGCACCTGGATGCTGGAGGAAAAATTACTAAATCTAAATCTAAAAATTACTAAATCTAAAATACATTGCAAGGAGGGAGGGAGGTGGCGTACCTGGATGCTGGAGAAGTGCGGGTGGCGGACGAGAGTGGCCTCGGGCTCGACGCGCACCGCCGCGATGTCCACCTCCTCGGTCGCACCCTGTCCGTCCGCCTTGGGGGCGTGCTGCCACGATTTCCGTCCGGTAGGTGGAGCAGCGGGCGGAGGAGGGTACAGGAGAGCGACGGACTGGGGAGAGGATGGTAGAGGAGCGGGCGGAGGAGCAGCGCTGCTCAGGCGGAGGTGTGGCGGGAGGCGAGAGGAGCGGTGGCGGCGGTCTCGTGATTTCCCACGTCGGTCTCGTGCATAGGCGGGCGACACTATTTGGCGCACGTGCACCAGTAGGGTTACCAGCGCACATGCGCCAAAGAACAATAATAACAAGCACATGCATGCATGCATGCAACAATAATAATGCACTGATAACAATAGCAGCGCACACCCACACCACATGTGGCATGTTTCTCGTGTCTAGCCTTTTCCTGTCAATGGGTCAAGATTTTTTTTACGGTCAAACTTTACACTCCAAATTTTGAAACTTTGTACTCCAACAATAAAAACTTTGTACTCTTAGATGTAAAACTTTACACTCCAAAATTTGAAACTTTGTACTCCAACAATAAAAACTTTGTACTTTCGAACAATAAAAACTTTATACTCTTAGATATAAAACTTTGTACTTTAGATATAAATTTTTGTCATCACGAAAATTATCTCAAAACATATCCAACATGGATCTAGTTTTGTAGATCTCATTAAAATTAACGTGATGGTGGAAACGGAATTGAAAACGGATTTTTGACGAAGAAGTTATTACATTTTAAAGGGAAACGATAAAAAAAAAAAAGAAAAAGAAAAATATCATGGGACCTGCCCCGGCGTCCGCATGCATGTGCGCCAGCACTAGTTCTCGCGCCGCGCTGTATACGCATCTGTGAAAACAGTCAAGGAGGAATCTAGAGGGAGGAAAAGGCGTGTGCGCCAAAGAATCGAAGTGGTGCACGTCGCCAAATAAAGTTTGTGGGACGGGGGACGGACGGGTCCAGAAATAGGGTGTGGAGGGGATTGATAGGGTGAGGAAGCGGCAGGGGCGAATAGCAAAAAGTGCACCCAATCCAGGGTGTTAACACGCTAACTAAAGAGATTTGGACCTCTAGTGAACAATTTAAAAAGCTAATGGACTTGAACCTGCAGTTTAGAAGGTAGTGGACCTGGATGACCCAAAGAGAAAAGGTAGGGGACCTATGGTGCATTTTGCTCTAAAATTTATTTGCTCCTCCTAACAAGTTCTGCCAAAAATCTGTGTTTAGCCAAGTCAGCAAGACCTCTGCTATTCGAGAATAGTCCTTTCATTTTAATTTTATTTTAGATGGAGTTTTAGGCTTTTTGGGAAGTTGGACCTATTATATTTTTCTTACGCCCTGACAGGGAGACAAATCTAAAATATGATCATTCTCCTCAGCCTGCAAGTTCTCATTAGAATTCCCACAAATGTGGTCGAGAACTGCATCCGATCAGTTCTTCCCTTTCAACATCGGTAGTAGTGTTATTAAACCTAGCTTTCGAATGCTTCAAATTTGTACTAAGAACAATTCTATCAACCTCTAAGTTTTTAATTGCAACAACATCAGAGGAAGAAAGGTCGATGCCTACCCTACCAAGTTTAGAAAAATAGCAGAATTTGAAAAGCTAGAGAAAGAGGTACCTGAACATTCGAGGTTCTTTTTCTTTGCCATCCGCTCTGTCTTGCATAGGGTGTGCTCGTCCGCTCTTGGTGCATTTCTTTGGCTCCGCCGGCTGTGTAGATGGGTTAACCGCCTCGTCCCCAACCACAGCAAGGTCGGTGCCCAAGGCAGCCTCGAGAGGCTGCAACATCCATCTGTACGTCGACTGCGTTGCCAGCATCAGCAGTGGCAGCCGGCCCATCCATCCCTTTGACAATGATGGTGGCACTGTCGATGGCGTGAGCAGCTGCCATGTGCCCACCACCAACCACGACGTTTGTCGCCAAAGGGATCACAGCCAGCTGCTCATCGACCACAGCGTTAGACGCCGAGGAAGCGCAGCCGGCTGCTCAAAGCCATCGAAAACCGAGGGGAGCACAGCTGACTGCTCATCAACCACGGCGTTGAACGCCGAGGGAAGCACAGTCAGCTGCTCCTTGCCATCGACGACATCATTCGCCGAGGGAAGCACAGCCGGCTGCACTTTGTCAGCGACCATGTCTGTCGCCGGGGGGAGCACAGCCGGCTGCTCATCTACCTCGGTGAGAGTCACCGAGGGAGGCACCACCTGCTGCTCGAAGTCATCCACTACGTCGAATGTCACCGAGGGGAGCACCGCTGGCTGCTCATCTACCACGGCGTAAATCGCCGAGGGAAGCACAGCCAGCTGCTCCTTGCCTTCGACCTCGTCTTCGGGCAGCTGCACTGCAACAGCATCCGGCACCACTGCAAAAGTGTCGTCATGCAGCGGCCCTTCGTCAGCGTCTTTTGTCGGCGGTTGCTCGTCCACTAACGTTGGCTCCGTCACCACTGCAACAGCAACGTCACGCTTCTCAAACATCTCCTCGGCTACCGCTGTCACCAAGGTAGATGGTTGTCCAAGAACAGCAGCCGACTCGGCCAAGGACTGCCCACCGAGAGCGGCAACAGCGACGGCAGTCCGCTGCTCACCGACGGCGTCAGCGGCAGCGTTGGCTAGCAGCATACCGACGTCGTCGTTGTCAAGCACCTTCGGCTGCTCTATAATATGAGAAGCCTCGGGTAGTAGCAGCTGTCCACCAAAAGCCGCCAGTGTCGCTGTGTCCGAGGCTGAAGACTTCACAAGATCAAATGCATCAGCATTCACGGCCAGGCTATCCAAGGTCTGTACCTCTTGGGCAAGCATAACTGCAGCAGGTACGGCTACATTGTCTCCACCATCTTGATTAGTGTGCGGTGACAACTGGTAGGTAAGCAAAGGCAATCCGGTCATCACATCAGGTTCAAGCTGAGAAACTTCACTGTCAATAGCATCTTCTCCCAGCAATGTATGTTGATTAATTGGAGGAGTTAGCACAGAATTATAAATGGCTAATTCATCCCAAAAAAAGGTGATTCCAGCTTCCCATCAAACTTCTTCTCCAGAGATTTAAAATTAATATCGTCGCTGCAGAATTCAGTAGCCAAAGAAACCTGTTTATGTGGAGCACCACCATGTGAATGCGAGGGTTGAGAGCTAGACGAAGAAGAAGAGCCCTTCTCGTGGCCCTTAAGCTTTGGATTACTATCCTCCGCTTCTTTCATCTTCTTATCCCCATCTTGATCTTTATCTTCATCACCCAAGAGGTCATCATCATCAAGATTAAAATGAAGTGTCGACTCATCTGGCTTGAAATAAAGACGAAACAATTCACCTTTGACACAGACATGACCAAAAGGTGGAATTTTTTTGGCGTCAAAAACCGCCACCAAGATTCTGATTTCTCCCGTCTGTCGAAGGTGGTGAATGTCTACTTTTTGGGTTGCACCGATCATTGTACCAACAGCCCACAAAGGAAGGAATGAGCGGAGTGGACGAGGTACATTGGTAACCGTCACCCACACCTTGTCGAGCACTTTAATAGGCTTCACATCATCAACATACTTCTTAAACAAAAGGGTACCTTCCTTGTTTTTGTCGTGACTGTATGAATAGCCACCATGCGGTCTAATTCCTCCTTGCTTGGGAAAGGTACGATGTATGTTCGGCCTCTCATTTCCTGCACTTCCCAATGCCAATGTACAGGAATAATTCTTGCAAGTTCGGAAAGCAGAAGGGTAGGTGGAACCTCACCAGACTCCACCGAGATTTGAGCTGCTACTGAATTCAGATCAGAGGACACAATATCATTGTGGTCGGCCACTTGAATTTTGAAGAAACCCATGCCATCTTCAAGGGCACCACAGTAGGCAACCGACGGTTTTGGTCCACGCAGCAGTGGACATTGATTAGCGAAGTGTTCCTTCAGGCAAATGACACACTCCACCGGCCTCTTCCTCTTAGCCCTGCCCGGATCTTCAGTGTTTGAGGTTCCAGGAGCAGCGGTGGCCGAGCCAAGGGTGCCGCCGATCAGCGGCGATCTGGGTTGCAGCAAGATCATCTGCCTCTCCCCCTCCGCAATGGCACCGCCCGGCGGGGGCCATGAACCCGCGCCCGCGCCCGCGATCGAGGCGCCTTCACCGCGTCCAGCACGATCAGCGCGAGCGGCGCGCTCGACCACGCGTGGCAGCAGCACCGCGCCCTCCTTCAGCCGGGCCGCGACCCGCGTCGGCGGCACCGCCGCGACCACGATCAGCCGCGCCGCGCGACCACGATCTGCATCGGGCGGCCCGCGATCACCGCGACCAGATCGCGCGCTCCGCCTCAACTTGATCTCCCACCGCCCCTCCACGACCAGCGATGTACTGGCTCCGACGACGAAAACGGCGGCCCTGACCACCTGCCATGAGCGCTTCACGGTACGGCGGCTTTGTGGGATCAGCCGGCACCGCAGGTTTGACGAAGCGGCGTGTAGGGTTTCGGTGAAAGGCTTGGTCACGGTGCTTCCTTGAGTTGGACATTGGTTTGGTTCAACCGTGTGCGACCATCCCAACTTAGATTGGTTTGGTTCAACCGTGTCCACAGCATGCGACCATCCCAACTTAGATTGGTTCGGTTCAACCGTGACCACAGCATGCGACCCCTTCCCCTGGATCCACATGGTTCAAAAATCGAAAACCCATGTTTCTAGGATCAGCGGGCTGCGGCGAGTCACCTTCACCGCCGGCATGCGATCACCCGGCGTCACCGGCGGTGAATGCGGCGGTGGAAGTGGACCCTTCCAAAGTGACTTCAAGGAGGCTTCCCCGCCCGATGAGGCGACGGCTTGGACACCTGATTGGCGCTCCCTTTGCACGCGTTCGCTCCACCACCGGCCACAATTCCGGCAACAAGTTTCGGCGTGGAACTTGGCGGCGCCAAGGGGTTCTTGGCCGGCTCATTGACATCGTTGGCCGGGAGTCAGCATCTCCAAGGAACTCAACATCGGAGTCTGAGTCGGAATCCCAGAACTTGCGACATGGGTCGTGGCATCAACGAGGGAGGAGGCCGGAGATCGCCCGGGATGAGGCGATTCCTCACCGCCGTAATCTTGACGGCGAGAGGGCTCCTTGGCGGTGATCCGCCATAGAGCTTTCTTGATTGACGATGCTACCACAACCGCCGGCATTATCCATAGGTTAGGATGACAGCGGCCGTCGAGAGGGGAGGTCAAGTATTTAGCGAACACCGCGGCCGTGAGGGCCGCCGGCGGTGAGGTGCCGGCCACTAGGCAAGATTGCCGGCAGCGAGCGTGGAAGAGCCTGATCGATGGAATGTATATGGAGTCACTATTGTGGACTAAGCGCTCATCAAGGACAAGTATGGTGTGCCGCTATGAAAAACGTGTCAGTTTCTTTTCATTGGGACTGCCCTAATACCACCCCCGGAGTGAGTATGTCCGTGGGAAAGAGCCTTCTCGATATTAACATTTGTAGGATTTCCAGGAAAGTGTCTCATTGCAAATGCATAGGAGTTACTGTGCTTTTGCTGTAGTTGATCGACTAGTTATTAAAATGGTCCAAACCTGAAAGGCCAGCCGCGCTTCTGGTTAGGCCCGGCCTTTTTGTTTTCTGGATTCCGAGTCGAATAGGAATAGCTGTGTCCGATTTGGCTGCTGCGTTTGCGTGGCAATAAAACCGGGGCTCGGCCCGCCGCCCTCGCAACAAAATTTTTTTTTCTTCTTCCGTTTCCATCGCGTTGTGCCCACAGCGCCGAATCCCTCGCTCCCCATCTGCCCGGCCATCCAGATCTAGAGCTGCCGTCGATCGTCGAACCGGCCTGCTTTTTGTAATGGGTTCCGGTGATGACCTTGGTCTGTTGGCAACGAAGCCGGAAGCGGCCGCCGGAAAGAAGAGGAAAATGCTGGAAAATACAAGGCTGCCGCAGGAGGTTCTTGACGAGATCACGTGCAGGCCCGTGACGCCCTTGCCAGCCAACCCCGACGACGGGTGCCGAGCAGCCTTTGCTGACACCAAGGAGCTGGTGGCCCTCGTTGCTGATGATATCACGAGGCAGTGCAAGGACAATGGCTACGCGGTGGTGGAAGAGAAGAAGGTGACCAACGACGGGGAGGAGAAGACAGAGGATACTGGCTGCCCAACGAAGAAGAGGAAGAAGCTGGTGAAGAGGAGGCTGTCGCAGGGGGCTCGTGGACGAGATCATGAGGATGCCGGTTACGCCCTTCCCAGTGATCGCCGACGACGTGTTGGCCGGGTTCTCCGACGAGTGCCGAGTAGCCCCCTTGCGATGCAGAAAGCTGACACCGAGAAGCTGATGGCGTTTGACGCTGATATCATCCGGCAGTACAAGCATCACGGCTACGCGGAGGTGGAAGAGGAGGTCACCGACGACGAGGACTAGGGAAGGAAGCAAACAAGCAATATTGGATACATCCAACTAGCACAAGTTGCATAGGATTATTATTTTTGTTCATTACTACGACGTAGAGTCATTGTCCTGGTGTGTTATGTAACTTATCTTGCTACTTTGATAATATCGAATCTGTTAAATGTTTTTTTTTTTTTCCTCTGGCTGCAACAAGTGGAATAGGAGCCCCTTCAAGTTTTCCAACAAATATACAGTCATGGAATAAAACACGCACTATGATCTGATGGTAGTCATACAAGAAATAGAGAAGTTCAGTAATTACTCTTGGTCAGTGTACAAATGAAGTTGACCCATATAGAAATCCAGAATATCCAGCTGATAATAAACCGAATATTGGAAGTCATCCGAAGCATCGATAGTACGTTGATCCCAAAGTCCAAAAAAGTTCTGCGGGTTTCTTATGAATTGAATTTCATGCTAATCTGCGACAAAACTGTATGATTTTTATGAAGATTTGCTAGGAAACTAAATTAAGACTATAAAATCAAGCTAAAGGCATGGGAAAGAGCAAGAATTCATTTATGCCAACATACATTTTTAAGTTAATTAAGGATAAGAGTTTGATTGCGGCAAATGGACCTAGACTTTGTTATCACTACTAAAGATTCAGTCACCACTACCGCCTGCCGAAATCTAGTCCATAGACAATGAAGGCTCTTTTATGGCTTCAATGTCAAAAAAATAATTGAGACTGGCCAAGATCCGGCAGTGAAACTCTCGATCCACCGCCGGTGGTATAAAACAATTCCGGCAGTGAAACTCTACCATTAGTCGGTTGTATCAACCAACCCGGCGAAATATATGGACTCGGACCCAAAAATTTTCATTCATCTTCGTTAACCGCCTCGCGTCCCGCTTGTCGTCGAAAATATCATACCTCTCCAACCGCATCCCCACTCCCATCCTTGTCAACCACTCATTCTCGCATGCCGCGAAGAGAACCACCTGCGCGGTGCCAGCCGTCTCTCCACTACTAGATAAATGAACTTCCATGGCGGGCAAAATTGATTTTCGGTGGCGGTTTTTGCCCGCCACGGACGTAGGGTCACCGAAAATATTGAGAACCGTTGGCGGTTTTTGCCCGCCACGTTAATAGAAAAAAAAGCCCGGATCCAACCCTAATGGGCCTAGATCTGGATCTGGCGCCGGCGATGCCGTCAACCACGCCGGGTGGCCACCACCGCCGAGCAGCCCTACCGCGAAGGAGCTCCACGGATCCGCGCGACGGCGAGCTCGGGCCCCCTCCGTCCACACGCCGGCGGGCCGGCGCCGCCGTGCTTGATGCTCGAGGTGGAGGAGCGCCATCAGATCCGAGGTCGTGGGCCGCCGCCGCCACCGGATCCGTGCTCGTGGGAGTCGCCACCACCACATCCGTGCTCGGGGACGCCACTGCCACCCGGATCCACGCTCGAGGACGCGCGGATCCTTGCTACGCCCGCCGCCGCGGCCGTGGTTGGGCACGCCGCCACCGTGGTTTTGGGCGCCGGATCCGGCCTCGAGAACACGAATCGTGCTCGCTGCCACGGATCGGTGCTTAGGGGAGAGCCGCCGCCATGCTTGGGGAGTGCCGCCGCCGTGCTTGGGGAGGGAGAGGGAGAGAGGGAGGGATGGGCCGGGAGAGGGCGCCCAGGAGAGGGGCCGTGCTTGGGTAGCAAGCGGCGATGGGAAGTGAAGTGGGTGAAGCGGCGACGGAAGAAGAGAGAATGAGGGAGGAGGAAGTGAAGTGGGTGAAATAATGACTTGTTTCTTGTGTGTTTTCCTCTTTTTCTCCTCTCTCACATCGTCCTCGGATCCACTTCACATCGTGGATCTCGGACGGACGGATCTGAGAAGGACGGTCGATGGCTGCGGTGCGTCCTACATCCATGCACCCCCTCGCATCGTGTTCCTTCCGCTCTTCAATTCCTTCTATTTTTAGTTCCTCTGCGGTTTTTTTTTCCTAATAAATAGCTAATCTTTGCTATGGTGCGTGCATGTGGTTCAGCGTGGGGGCAAGATCCACTAGATGCGGGCATGGCGGAGGAGAAGTAGCGCCGCCGGCTTTCCTCGACTCAAGATTTTCCCTCTTGTCTCTTTTCCTATACCTAATTTGTGATGTGTCGAGCCCTCGCTTCACTCTTCTTTGGTTCATTTTCCGGTAGTGAAGGGGGTGAACCGGCAGTGATGTCATATTCTGTATTAGTGTATATATAGTAATGAATTAAAGAACCAATTTTTATATCAAATCATATCTGTTCACTCGACGGAGGGCATCCCCTGCATTCCTTTGAACCCAATTTACCCTATTTCCAATAGGGTGTTAGTAGAAAAGATAATGATCGTTGTAGTTCTAGCGGGAAATATGATCTCATCTAAATCTACAAATAATACACCAAACAGAAGTTATAATTGTTAGATTAATTGGGATTGGCCCATTAGTTAAATAGCAATTAATCAAGGAAACTCCAAAGGCCCATACATTTATGGTAAGTAGAATGGGATTAGTACCAAATGGTACACTCACTGAGAAAGTGCCAAACTTAAATAGGGAGCTAGTTGGTGCTCTCTGTGAGGAGTTGGGAGGGAATATGGTGGGAGCCACGCGCGGGGCCGTGGCCGAGGCCATGTGATGTGATTGTGGCTTTTTGTGGTACGTTGGGACGGCCTGATGGCTAAGTGGGTCAGCCACATCACTAAGGATGCACTACTACAGATTCGCTCATCACTACCGCTGGTATCACTGCCGAAATTTAGTCCACCGGCAAGAATGAACCGCGCTGCGGTGATGAACCGTCGAGCGCGGGACAAACCGTAATCTCCACGGACTCGACCAATACCGGCGGTGAAGATTTATATCTCTACCGGTTTGAATCATTCCCCTAAGCAGTGGTCTTGATGGACCGCGTATCACTGGGCGGGTTTGAATTAGAACCGATAGCGATTCGACGATTGACACAACTGGGTTGATTGAAACCGATAGCGATTTGGGAGGGAAAGCAAAGGAACAGTAAAACAAAAATCAAAACTGAAGGTTAACACGCATCGATTAACAAACGACCGATCCATTAACAAACAACACAAACCAAATTAAACTGTCATAGAAACAACCGATATAATAAATTAACATAAAAAGAAAGCGGCTGGCCTAATTAAGCCGCCTTCTTGGCCTTCTTCTTGGCCTTCTTGGCCGCCTGCCTGGTCTTCTTCCTGGCCTTCTTGGCCGCCATCTCCTCCGGTTTGGCCGCCGGTATCCCCTCGGCGGGTTATCGGCCAAGTACTCGATCCGGAGGGCGATGATGGACTTCTCCTCCAAGTGGTGATTCACCGTTGGCAGGCCAAGTTGGTCGGCCGCTGTTGAGCTTGTTGCGGGCGGCGGAGGCGATGCAGGGATGGACTTCTCCGCCCGGTCGGCAGCCATGTCGATCGTCGACGGCCACCGACCCGGCCGGGCTTATCGTGGAAAAACGGGTAGAGAGGGGAGTGTGTTTGGAGAGCGGAGTGTTGGAGAGCGGACCGGAGACAGGGGGTTATGTACGTATAAATAGGACTCAGCCGCGGTTTCACGTGGGAACAGTTGAACACAAATGATAGAAAATTAAGATTGACACGCATCATAATAAATAATAAACCAATTCAAGGAAACAAGTAGTACCTAAATTAACGAAAGATGAAGAGATTGCCATGCAAAGATTAACCAACAACTGAACCATTAGCAAATTAACCACCGCGGATCATTGTATCTTACACATCCACACGCATCGGACAAATTAAAATTAACATAAACAAATAAAAGAAGAGAACCTAGGCCGCCTTCTTGGCCTTCTTGGCATGGCTTGGCCGCCTTCCCGGCCTCGCGCGTGGCCGCCTCTGGCCGCCTCCTCCCGTTTGGCCGGTATCCCCTCGGCGAGGGTATCGGCGAGAGTCGATCCGGAGGGCGTAGAAGTTGGCCCTCTCCTCGAAGGGGGTAGGTTCACCTTTGGCGAGCCAACGTCATCGGCCGGGCCGTTCAACTTGGTGAGGGCGGCGCGGGGCGCCTCCACGGCGAACTTCATCTCCTCCCGGGTGGCGGCCATGTCGATGATCGTGGGCGGCGGCGGCCCGTCCGGCTTTCCCCGTGTGAGGGGCACGAAAGAGAAGTTAGTGTTGGATAACGTGAGGGGGCGCGGGGGACGGGGTATAAATGTGGCATTTCCAAAACACGGTTCCTCGGAAAAACGTGAATCCGGGCGACATCACTGCGCCCAATGGCCGTGTCCTCGGCACTCAACGCCGATCGTGTTTTCCAAAGCACAACCGATAGTTAATTATTTTTCCAAAGAACAAGTTAAGATTCAAATCAAATTTTAATTTTAATCGCTTTTGAACTAAAAAACGAAAACATTCGAGGGATAGAGGGAGCAACACACAGCAACAATATATATAATTTTTATTTATTAATATATAAAAACAAAAAAACATAACATATAATAACAATGATAAAAAAACCCCAAAAGAGGAAGGCCGCCTATATTCCTCGCCCCCCTCCTCCTCCTCCTCCCTCCGCTACGGGCGTCGTCGTCCTTCTTGGCCAAGGCCTTGAGGATCGATCCCGGCCACCTGCTCCACCTTAGGGCGTAGTGGTTCATCTTCTCTTCTAGGGGTGGATCCACCCTTGGAAAGAAGACCATGGACGTCTGCCCGGCTCCTTCAAAGATCCTGAAGGCGGGACGAAGACGCGATCGAGGGTGAAATCTCTCTCGATCACTGTGACACCTGTTATAGCATAATATTAATAGTCAACTAAACATAAAATAAGGGCGTAAAATGAATATCAACATAGACTAGGGGTTTTACTAACATAATTCCACGAGCTTTGGTGATTTATATATTTTCGGGACTAAACAAGAAAAGCCTAGAGTTTGCAAGACATATGAAGCATAAACATGTTACAAACATATTCCAAGATAGCACCATTGCAAAAGAGCTCGTCGAAACGATCGAAAACGGATATATTATTTGCTATATTTGGAGCTCAGAATAAGAAGATATTAATATTACAAGTAATGGAAGATTCTAGAATATGACCTGCGGATAAATTGGGCCTAAATCAGAATTTGGCCCATGAAGACATATTTATATTATAATGAGATATGACGAAAGGATTAGTACCACATTGCTTCTTTGAAGAAGGGACATAAGAAGACCCCTATATATAGACCCCCTAGGCCTATGGAATTATTATTATTTTTTAATTAATTCTATTCATTAATCTTTTCAGTTGTAGAGGTGTCCCAATGTAAGGATAACCTCTCTCTCGGATTAGTGAATTAGAATTAGATTAGAAGTAGATTAGACATGTAATTAGAGATAGATTAGGCATGTAATTAGAAGTAGATTAGATCTAACTTAGATCTAATCAAGAGTAAAGGAGAGTGGAGCTATGCTCTTGTTCGATCTGTCTTTAGAGTATGGTATGTCTTTATATCTTCTCTACAAGACTTATGCTTTAATATATTTATCTTTTCTATTACTTTATGCTTTCCATATTTGGTTAAGTATAGTTGTTATATTATTGCATGGGATCTCCGCTGGTATTGAGTGCTCTAGTTATTCATGGTAGCTAGAGTAGTAATCTATAGTATAGATATGATGTCTAGGCTATAGGTTACCTGAGGTTGCGCCCAATCCCATGGATAGTTGTGGTAGCCCCAGGGGTGACAGCTCTGTAAGGCCTTTGTAGTCCACCACGTTCGGATTGGTGTTTTCGTAGATCTTTTGGCAGCCTTCTCCCGACTACCTTCTTCCCAGTCTTTCTCAAGAGTCGGGACGGATCTGCTGCTCCAAAGTGCATTAGTATAATTGCTATCATAGAACCTAAGTAATAGAGAATTACCCAGGAACCTTGATCTCTCCCTTTGACCTCTTGATTAGTTTAGTTACTCCATGATATCTTAGGTAGGTTAGTATTTTAAGCTTTGATATTTACTTATCCTCTAACAATTACCCCCTCACTATAGTCTAGTGGTTTGCTAAGTTAGTAGATGCATGATTGTGACTTATTAGATTCTTTAGCCAAAGCTTCCCTGTGGATACGATACTCTAGAATACTCATCCTAGGAAAAGCTACAATGGTAGGTGTTACGTGCGCTTGTAGAATCCTTCAAATTCTTTTAGCACTTAACAAATGCCAACAAGCTTTTGGCGCGCCGTTGCGGAAGCAATTGGCCTAAAGATTCTAATGATGATCATGATGTCTGTTAATTTAGTGTATTACTAGCTTTAGTAGGATTATCCTTTCTGTTGAGTTGTGGAATAGACAGGACAAAAGATGTCGTTGCGACCTTCCGACAAGATTCCACAAGAAAATAAAAGAAGGAAGATTGAAGAACCTGGGGTGCCTGATCATTCAAGATTCATCACCGTTGGAATCCTGCCATCTCAAAGGTATGTATTTAAATATATATATTATTTTAACCATATGTAGATTAAAGAAGAAGTCGCCATCACAAGAATTCAATGCACTCATCTCAAGAAGTGACGTACATAGAAGCTTCACATTATGGTAAGTATGATCAATAAAGGTGAGACAGTCTTACTCATAGACTATAAATTAATTGAGTAGTTATCATTTAATTTCTTGCATTGCATTGCATGTTTACTTGATCAACTCATGCATTCACTCCGCTTTTAGTTTATGTTTTATCATAGTAGATCCACTTTGCATGTTTAGTTCTTTGCATACATCCATATCTTTTGCATCTAAAAAAAAAAAAAACTCACCATGATCATGCTTCATTGTCTCTAAAATGAGTAAATCTCTAGAGTGTTTTCATGCTATCTTTGTTTGCTATGGTATGTTTTGGTTTGGAAGTAGGGAACATGCTTCCAAAGGCTTTTAAATTAAGCATGGTGCTTAGGTTAAAATGCCTTCCTTAATTGAATTAGACATGGAGTCTAGTTTGGTTATTGAACTAAGAATTGCTTATAGATATTGGTTATTGTGTTGGACTAACCTCTACAGAAAACTCTCAAATCCAATTCGGGTAAGTCAAGAGATGAACTCAGATCGTAGATGAAGCAAGGCATATGGAGAACTCTAACCTTGTGCAAAAGACACGGCTCATTCATCATTAATGGAAGAACTGTAAGTATCAAATATCATTCACTCTGTCTTTTGCTACAAGTCATCTTTGCCTTGATCCACATGCTAGAGTGCAGCAATAAATAAAGTTGGTTATAAGACATGATAAATAAAATCTGTGCTAAGAGTAAACAAAGAACTACCTTTTCATTGGCATAGATTGGATCATATGAACTTGGACAACAACCCCTGCTTCAACCATGTTGTATTTTTTCCCTCGGGTATGTGTCCACTAACATTTTGCAAAAGAAAAGGATCTGTGCTATGTCTATTCAATAAAGAAGAGTGTCATACAACACGATCTAGATGAAGCTCTCACTCGAAGGAAATGGATGGACAAAGCAACAGGACCATAAGAACATCAAATACAGGTAAGTGAATATAAATCTCATATTTGTATACAACCTTTGTCTTATGTTCTCTATAAAATAAATAATGGTATATCTGAGCACATGAAGGCTCATGTTAAAAGAAACATGTTTCTAGGACAAGTTCCCTTCGGTATTTCTGGTCACTAACCTTGCAGGAACAAAGGATGAACAATATTTAAGGACATGATGAATTGCAACACACGACTAGGGATGGTTTAGCATTCACACTTAAAGTGCCGAAAGTGATAGGTAGGCTCGAGCATGGGGAGGAAGGTCGACTCCTCTAAAGATCATCGAACATTACTCTTCCTCTACTCAAGCTCCCATCACTCGACATGCTGGTTTGCAATCCCTTAACTCATAATTACTTTATCTCTAAAGTTTGAATGGTTAATAAATGTCATACATCAAAATCAAACTTAAGATATCATAAAATTTCCAACTAGAGAGAAAGTAATGGTGAGCATATAAAATATCCAATCAAAACTTTTTTCCCGCATAAAAGAAACCTTAAGCTCCATGATAATTCTACCCTTGTTTACAATTACTTGTATTCCTTCGGGTATATGTTGTCAACTAATATTGCAGGAATAAAATCATGAGAGGAGCAAAAAGGTCCAAGTGTAATTTAAAGAACAAGAAAGAAAGGGCAATGCAATAAAGGAGACAAGTGTGGAACAAGATACACAAGAGGCCATAGAAGAAAGGGACCACCACAAGGTGTTACGGTGCTATCATACTCCAATAATAAGGTAACATCTTGAGGTAAGTTATCATTACTTAAGCTTTACCTAAATATGGCTTGTTCATAAATAAAGAATAAAACATGTTAGAGTAACAGCTTTGCTTGATCCAACTTCATTAGCTCAACATGTTTTGTTTCTTTAGTTGTTCCTACCACCTCTCTCTTGACCTCTTAGTTCTCATCTTGTACGCCAGAATGTTGCTTACCTTGTTTTGGAAGAATCATAATCATGTTTTTGATGTTTAAAACCCTTCCAAGAGTCTACGAGCTTGATTTGATCTGTCGAAAGTTTTAATCACAAACAATCATGCTCAATCTTCTGATCTTGTCACTCAAGTTAGGTTTAAGAAAAAAGCGTATAATAAATTAACTCTATCTTGTTTGTTGTGCCTATAGTTAGAGAAGAATGAATGAAGTTTTGGTTTACATTGGCGTTTTCCCACCAAATGAACCCATGCACTTGATCTCTACCTTGACTTTGCAAGCGGGACACACTTTGAGCAAAATGGTGGAGAAGCCTACCAGTCTCTCCTCGAGAATTCAACAAGTGAATATCCTACAATCATGCACACTAAACAAGACGCTGCCTACGTTAATGCTTCACTCCAACTTATAAGATCATCAAAGAATATGGGTGACGTTGTCTTTCACCATTTCAAGGAGCATAACTATCAAGATCAGATAATACATGCAAGGAAACGACAAGGTAAGAAGTCTCGTTCGAGAGGACTTAAAACACTGAACCCTCGCCGAAAAGGTAAGATCCGTAGTTATCCATATTTACTTTATTATGATGCATAATTATTTTCCTTTTAGCATATTTAAATTATAGCACTAGCCTTGCATTAGAAAAAGAAAATAAATATTTGTTTGTTGCATAGACATAAAAAAACTCTAAGCCCCATGTGAGTAATTTTGTGATGTGTAACAACTCACAAGGATATTTACTGTGGAGGCATAAAAATAAAATAAATATGCATGCATCATCATCCTTATTTGCATAGAAAATCCCAAAAATATTTAATGTCACTTTGAAAGATTTCAGACAGACAAAAAGCAACGTGGCTAACCCCTAACGCTTAATCAAGTTCCACTAGTTTTGTTGTCTATTTGAGTTCAACAGGATCCCAAGGAAGAGAGAGACATGACACATATGGTGTCCAAATAAGCAAAGAAGATTAATTAGCCACCGTCACTATCTATCTCTTCCAACCATCAAGAACATTGAAGACTATGTCAACATCCAAATTGGGGAGGGGCAACCCCCATGTATCCGATAAGTATCTCTTTACCTTATTTAATTTTTTGCTAGATTTGTTTGCTTTATTGGAAAAATATAAAAAAGACATAACTAAGGAAACAAAATAAATAGAGTCTATCTAGTTTTTATTAAGAGTCTTTATTAGAGTGTGAGAATAAAATAACTCAAGATAATCTCTAGCCTTGGAGATGATGAATAGTTGCTCCGTTGTAATTCCTTTCAAGTACCTACCTTTTGAAGCTTAATTTCTCTCGAGCTTTTAAAATGCAAATCGCTTTGATTTGAAAAATTTGCTTTGAACCTGAAACCTCGTGGGTAGCAAATGCTTGCTCAAGTCTAGGTAATTGACGGATATGATATATGAGAGTTTGAGCTGCTATTTATCTTACTCCTAGTGATACTAGATTTCTGGAGATTTATCTTTTGAAAATTAAAGTGTACATGATAAGTTCCCGTGTGACAAGAGTGTTGAACCTCCTACCATAAGCCATATATACATGCTCCCTAGATTAGTAAAACCTTTTGAAAAATATATATAGGCTGCTTGCTTTGCATTGAGTTTGTTCAATCTTTGTCGACCCTTAGAAACGTGTCATGCGACCATGTACACTCCACTCATTTATTTCATTCCATTCCACTCTATACTTATTTCCATCCTGAAGTACGCATCCACCACATATACACCTACTATATATATATATATATATATATATATATATATATATATATATATATATATATATATATATATCCACTCATTCATAGCTAGCCAATATCTTACAAAAGCTCCATTATTTATACCTCTCAAAAAGTTATTGCAAAAAAGAGATCTGGGTTGTATTTTTATTCTAAAAAAAAAAAAAAAAAAAAAAAAAAAAAAAAAGAGAAAGAGAAAAAGGGAGATGAAAAATGGACAAAAGTCCTACGGGCAGTAGAGCCTACCTCCCTAAAAAGAGATGAAAAATAAACAAGTGTTCGAGGGCTTAGTAGAGCCCACATCTCTAAAAATAAAGATGAAAAATGAACAAGTGTCCGAGGGTGAGTAGAACCCACATCTTTAAAGAGAGGAAATAAAAGACAAAAGTCTAGGGCCAGCAGAGCCCACCTCTCTAAAAAAAAAAAAAAATAAAGAAAGAAAAAAGATACAACCCAGGTTCTCTATAAAGTTTCCAAATTAAAAAGAGAGAAGATTTCTAAAAGGAGCAAAAGTAAGATTTCCCTCATCTATTCTATTCACTTCACTACATACTTTATTATGTTCCATACCATATATATTCTATCCACCATACACATGCACCACTTGATCAGTGTGACTTGTATCTTTAGATCCATTGCTTGAATTTACAATATATGCTTAGTAAGTTGATTTAATCTTCTCCCACTTATGAACTCCACATATAAGCCTTAGATATAAAGAAAGAGAGAAGAAGGCATAGTGTGCTATTGCCTTAGTCAAAATTACTACATATTTCGAGAGAAAGGCAACACTACCTTATTGCCTTAGAAAGGATCCACAAAACCACAAATGAGAGATTAGAGAGAGTCATACTGAGGAACTTTGAGTTTTATTTGAAAACCAGCAAAAACTCCGTATGACAGCTTTGAACAAAAGAGTTTGAGATATAGTGTTCGACTTGATTGTTCTTTCTTTCAATTACCCAAGATTAAAGAAAAAAGATATAAGCCCCAAAAAGGTAAGAGGTAATATGGGTAAATTTTGAAAAGTTTATTCTTATCTAGAGAGAAATTTTGTTTGAAAGCATGTGTACTCTTAAGGTGTGAAAGCGTTGTAGCAACTCCTGATCCATTGGTAAGTTTGGCTTTACTAGGGACTAGCAAAGGGTAAGCTTTGGGGAACTTATTGACACCTGTTATAGCATAATATTAATAGTCAACTAAACATGAAATAAGGGCATAAAATGAATATCAACATAGACTAGGGGTTTTACTAACATAATTCCACGAGCTTTGGTGATTTATATATTTTCGGGGGACTAAACAAGAAAAGCCTAGAGTTTGCAAGACATATGAAGCATAAACATGTTACAAACGTATTCCAAGATAGCACCATTGCAAAGAGCTCGTCGAGACGATCGAAACAGATATATTATTTGCTATATTTGGAGCTCGAATAAGAAGATATTAATATTACAAGTAATGGAAGATTCTAGAATATGGCCTGCAGGGATAAATTGGGCCTAAATCAGAATTTGGCCCATGAAGACATATTTATATTATAATGAGATATGACGAAAAGGATTAGTACCACATTGCTTGCTGAAGCTTGAAGGGACATAAGAAGACCCCTATATATAGACCCCTAGGCCTATGGAATTATTATTATTATTTTTAATTAATTCTATTCATTAATCTTTTCAGTTGTAGAGGTGTCCCTATGTAAGGATAACCTCTCTCTGGGATTAGTGAATTAGAATTAGATTAGAAGTAGATTAGACATGTAATTAGAGATAGATTAGGCATGTAATTAGAAGTAGATTAGATCTAACTTAGATCTAATCAAGAGTAAAGGAGAGTGGAGCTATGCTCTTGTTCGGATCTGTCTTTAGAGTATGGTATGTCTTTATATCTTCTCTACAAGACTTATGCTTTAATATATTTATCTTTTCTATTACTTTATGCTTTCCATATTTGGTTAAGTAATATTATTGCATGGGATTTCCGCTCGTATTGAGTGCTCTAGTTATTCATGGTAGCTAGAGTAGTAATCTATAGTATAGATATGGTGTCTAGGCTATAGGTTACCTGAGGTTGCGCCAATCCCACGGATAGTTGTGGTAGCCCCAGGGGTGACAAAATGTAAGGCCTTTGTAGTCCACCATGTTCGGATTGGTGTTTTTAAATAGAGCTTTTGGCAGCCTTCTCCTGACTACCTTCTTCCCGCCTTTCTCGAGTCGACGACGGATCTGCTGCTCTAAAGTGCATTAGTATAATTGCTATCATAGAACCTAAGTAATAGAGAATTACCCAGGAACCTTGATCTCTCCCGTTGATCTCTTGATTAGTTTAGTTACTCCATGATATCTTAGGTAGGTAAGTATTTTAAGCTTTGATATTTACTTATCCTCTAACAATTACCCCCTCACTATAGTCTAGTGGTTTGCAAAGTTAGTAGATGCATGATTGTGACTTATTAGATTCTTTAGCCAAAGCTTCCCTGTGGATACGATACTCTAGAATACTCATCCTAGGGAAAAGCTACAATGGTAGGTGTTCTGTGCGCTTGCAGAATCCTTCATATTCTTTTAGCACTTAACAAATGCCAACAATCACCTCTTGCATGTGGCGGCGACCAGCAAGGTCATCAGCCGCCGCCTCTAGCCGGGGTGGCCGGAAGGTCCATGCGGCGCTCCCGCTTAGGAGAGGGCAGGACGTAGTCGGAGTCGGAGTCGGAGCCGGGGACGTCGGCCGCCGGCACCTCCACCACCGGTTCCTTGCCCTTGTCCTCCGCCGCCTCCATCTCCTCCCTGGTGTGCTTGTTGGATCCCCGAGCCCCAGGCAGCCATGGCAATCAAGAATGCAAAGAGAATGTGGCTGGATGACAAGGGTGTGCTTAAATACGAGTTAGCCCGGCTGCTCCACTTCCCCATGATCGAACGCGTCGTCAAAGCTACCGCTTGGAATTCCCATGATCGCCGGTTGGAATTCGCACGATCTCTCTGCTGGCCGAGCGTTTCCCGCGCCGTACGGTTTTGCGCTTCGAATTCCTGGGCTGCGTTTTCCAATGGCGCGGATGACAACAGAGTCTCCACCTTCATTGATCACTGTCGGGCCCACACATGAACCGGCAGTTATTAACAAATCTATGAAACAAATAGTTATATCTGTAAATTATCGATTTATTGAAATCATTAATTTTATCTCAGCGTTAATGCATTGAGATTTCAAGTAACCCCATTCGCCTGCCATGTACACTCCGTATTATAAATTTTCATTTTAGTAGTACGTATATAGGCTGCCGAGTAGGTCATGGCCTGTGATACGTCACGGCTGCAGCCTTGAGAATCGTGTTGCTCTAGTCTTCACTACCGGTTCCGCTTAATTAAACCGACAGTGTCTCTGCTTCCCATGAGAAAAGGCTGAGCACCCTGCTGCTGCGTCGACGGGTTATATCAATGTCAGTAATAACACTGTCGGGTGCACTTTCAGCACCGGCAGTGATCACATATATCACTGCCGGTGTACCACTACGCGGCAGTGTTATGGAGTATCACTGCCGGGTTAAAACTAAGAACCGGCAGTATTTTGCATTGTCAACGGTCGAACAGTACGCCCTGACGGCCTGACCCTGCACCATTGCAGGAAGGAGCACTGTTGCCTCGTTCTCCGTACCACGGCCACGATGCTTGGTTTATGCCGGTGCCAATTATCCGGCAGTGAACTTCCATATCACTGCCGGGGTTTAGGTTGAAACCGGCAAAGGATCGATCCATACCACGGCATCTGGCCTATAAAAACGGCTAGTGCGGCCCTTAGGTTTGCAATTCAGTTCTCTTCGTCCTCTTTCTTGATACTCTTGATTCAGTTGCCTGTTCTTCCTCGATCTTCTTTGCTACTCTCCACATACATATCTATGGCCTCTCTATGGGAGAAAGCCCTCCACATACGAATATCGTTCTTATGCATCTTAGGCCACCAAAATGGTTCACACACAAGAGGTGCTACAAGAGTCTTATCAAGATTGAGCAGCTGAAGGTTAGAACATTTTGTGAGATTCACGGAGCCATCCGGTTTTGTGTGCTTGAGAGTTGGGCAGCTGGATTTACATGTCCATATAAGAGACATGGCATTCTCCTGATAAGATCATATCGATTTATGAAAATCTGCTTCAATGAAAATCTCCTTTGGTGATCAAAGCATATTTTCATAGATTAACATGATCTTCTCTTGCGAATGCCCATGCATGCTTGTCAATGGACGCAACCACAGCTTTTGGCCATTACAGATAATTATCTGTAAGGCATCCTTGCTGTGGATTCAATGTAAATCGAGTTATGCCCTCCTTTATAAGATCGAGCACAAGAAACCTCCTGCAGCACCGAAGGGACCTCAACGGGCACCGATGGGCTTTCAAAATCCCATCGGAATTTCATCGGCAAGAATCACATTACCTTTGGCGTTTTTATTTTAAATGTGTTTGTACACTTTGATGATAACATTGATCTATTCATGGAAAGGTCTTTGTTATCATATATGTAATTTTTTTCAAGGTCTTTTTATCATATATGTAATCGGATATTGTAATCGGTTTGCTCCTCTATATATATAATCGTGTGTTCCTTTCCAATGGATGTTTGCATTTATATATCATAATACGGGCGAGTTCTTATTTTTTCGACGCCCTTCTTATCTTTCATGGACGAACATAAATATATATAAATGCTCTATGTACTAACCGAAAAGTTGGTAAACATCATTGAAACGCTCAACTCGATGAAAAAAAGAAAGGTCCAAGTAATATCCAAGTAATATCACGGCAGTGAAAGATAACTGTCGGTTTGAAATATATCACTGCCGGGTTTTAAAAGAGCCCCGACAAGAAAAGAGACAACACTACCGGTTTTGCAAATACGAAACCGATAGTGATCAGCCTTCTATCGCGTTTATCACGTAGGAAAATCTAATAATAAAAATATGGATCGAAAAAGACCTAAGATCTTGTGTGGGGGCATAATTTGGGTGTACAAGGTTGTAAAAAAATTCAAGACATTTCTACATTGTGGGAGTAGACATGTTTCACAAAGGTACATGACCCCTTTCATCGGAAGCATGACTGACAATTACATCCACATTGTCAAATGATGATTTTGGAGGGGAGTTTCCTATTGTACAATATGCATTTTACACACTGTTAATTCTCCCTGGTGATGCTACCTGCCTATTCAATCTCAAAGGGCTTCTCAGAACCTTCTCTGATGCTTACGGACTGCATGTCAATTTTGACAAGTCTTTTCTTGTTCCAATCAACATGTCGGAGAGAGAGAGCTCGTTCATCTTGCCGTAACCTTTGGCGTGCTGTTGGATCAACACCCTTCACTTACCTTGGTCTCCCTTTGGGGACAACCAAGCCAACTATAGAAGAGTATTCACCATTGTTGAATAGAATTGAAAGAAGAATGACTGGTATCAGCCAATTCCTATCATATCATGGAAGATTGCTACTGGTCAACTCTATTTTTTCAGCTCTACCCACTTTCTACATGTGCAGCCTCAAAATACCCAATCAGATCATCAAGCAGGTAGATATCTACAGAAGACATGGGTTGTGGAGCAAAGGTGATATCTCAAGGAAAGGTACTTGTCTTGTTGCCCGGAGGAGGCTTTAAAACCCAAAGAGGAAGGTGGGTTGGGCATCAATGATATCAAATCCCGTAATGAATGCCTACTCATGAAATTCCTCGATAAGTTCTATAACAAAAAGAGATCTTCCTTGGGTCAAACTCACATGGAACAAGCTGTACAAGAACAAACAAACACCTCCACACCTGAGAAGCCCAGGTTGGATCCTTCCGGTGGAAAGAAGTACTCAATTATTTGATAATTTTGCTCAATTTGCAAAATGCAAACCCAATGATGGTGATACCTGCTCTTTTACGGTTTGATAATTGGTCTAACTCAAATGCCCCTCTCAAAGACACCCATCCGAATTATTCTCCTTTGTCAATAGAACCTAAATGTTCAGTGATGCATTTCATAGATCACATTGAAAATGATGCCATATCTCTCCCTCTCACTGCCACTGCTATAAATCAGCTTTCTAACATTGCTTTGAACTTGTTGAAAATACGTAAAATGGAAGACAGTCTCAATGACCTTTGGATTTACTCCTGGGGTAATTCAACCTATAGCGACAAAAGGGCCTACAGATATTATGCATGTACAACAAGAGTGCTCCCCATTGTTCAAATGGCTTTGGAAATCATCTAATCTTGGTAAGCACAAATTCTTCTTTTGGCTCCTTCTCAAAGACAGGCTCAGCACAAGAAACATCCTAAAAAGATAAAATATGATTCTCCCAAGTTACTCTTGTGTCTTGTGCAATACAAATTCAGAAGAATGCAGCATGCACCTCTTCTTTCTCTACCCCTTCAGTCAGGTATGTTGGAATTTTATTGGAATTACTTGGAACCTTTCCTTGCAACCTCTGGATATGATGCTAGAAGCTAGAGAGAGTTTTGGTAGTCACATATTCGGAGAAATTGTCATCACTACCTGTTGGACTATCTAGGTTTCGAGGAATGGTGTCATCTTTGATAATGAACAAGCAAGCCCTGCCCAATGGCTGAGACGGTTCAGAGAGGAAATTAGTCTTGTGTGTATCAAGGCTAAACCTCCCAAAAGGCAACTTCTGATTACTTGGAGAGATAGCAACATTGTATAGAACTCTTTCTTTTTCTTTTTTCTTTTGGGCCTAGTAGCCTTGTAAACTCTTTTGCACAACCATTCTTTCATTTAATGAAAAAAAAAGGGTACGTGGGGACCTCCCCCACCGACCCGATTGGGTCAAAAAAAAACAATTACATCCATAAGCTATGCTTGGGTCATCTTTGTTCTAGTGTGGTCTCGGTCTCAAACTTTTTCTTAGACGTGCACATGCCACGTGTGAATGAAGCACGATGTTTGAGATTTTTCGGACAAGGTTTGGTATTTTTTTTGATTAAATTGAATTTCTACGCGACGACCCCGAGTAATTACAGGTTGAACTGGGGTTACCCACTAACAGAGCCAGAGTGGTGCCAAAATTTCCCACATGGTCTCATGTGTCCTAGGAGGCAATTCAGTGTGTAGGTTGGTGCAAAATTCATAAGTTTTCAAGCTTTAATTAACCTCCTTCTATCGCGTTTATCACGTAGGAAAATCTAATAATAAAAATATGGATCAGAAAGACCTAAGATCTTATGTGGGGGCATAATTTGGGTGTACAAGGTTGTAAAAAAAATTTAAGACATTTCTACATTGTGGGAGTAGACATGCTTCACAAAGGTACATGACCCCTTTCATCGAAAGCATGATAACAATTACATCCATAAGCTATGATGGGTCATCTTTGTTCTCGTGTGTGGTCTCGCCTCAAACTTTTTCTTAGACGTGCACATGCCACGTGTGAATGAAGCACGATGTTTGAGATTTTTGGACAAGGTTTGGTATTTTTTCAATTAAATTGAATTTCTACGCGACGACCCTCGAGTAATTACAAGGTTGAACTAGGGTTACCCACTAACAGAGCCAGAGTGGTGCCAAAATTTCCCACATGGTCTCATGTGTCCTAGGAGGCAATTCGGTGTGTAGGTTGGTGCAGAATTCATAAGTTTTTAAGCTTTAATTAACCTCCTTCTATCGCGTTTATCACGTAGGAAAATCTAATAATAAAAATATGGATCAAAAAGACCTAAAATCTTGTGTGGGGGCATAATTTGGGTGTACAAGGTTGTAAAAAAAAAAAAAAAATTCAAGACATTTCTACATTGTGGGAGTTGACATGCTTCACAAAGGTACACCCCCCTTTCATCGAAAAGCATGACCGACAATTAAATCTATAAGCTATGCTGGGTCATCTTTGTTCGGTGTGGTCTTGGCCTCAAACTTTTTTTAGACGTGCACATGCCACGTGTGAATGAAGCACCATGTTTGAGATTTTTCGGACAAGGTTTGGTATTTTTTTCAATTAAATTGAATTTCTACGCGGCGACCCCCAGTAATTACAGGTGGGAACTGGATTATACATACTTCACAAAAGCATTACAATTAATTGATTACAATTGACACGGGTACAATAATCAAAATGTATAAACACATTAAGAAATAACCACCTCAAAAACACCCTTCTAGCACCTATGCCCGAGGTGGTTACAATGCTACACGTTATGCTTACTGATCTAAGTAGGGCGGATGGGACCTCTGTGAAGAACCAATGTCTCTCCGTGCCGGCAAAGGCCCGACAGAGACGTGGCTCTCATCTCCCAAATGACGAAAGCACAAGAATGCACGCTACTTGGCTCCTGCTTTCCGTCTTCCGGCAGTCCATGCAACAATGGCGTTGCACGAGCATCACACCCAGCTTCTGTAAGCAACGTTGTAGCTTAATCTTCAAAAACACCCTTCTAGTACCTGTTGTATACACTGTCTACCCATGATAAAATGTTTATGTGGAGGGCTTTCTCCCAAATAGAGGCCATATATGTGGATAGGAGAATTGGCAAATAGCAGAAGAGGTCAGCCCGCACACGGTTCGCCATACATGGCTCTCTGCGTGGGGCTGTTTTTATAGGCGGTGGTAGGTGGGAATGAGCGGTGGTAGGTGGCAACAGTGTGATCTTATCACCGTGAGCGGTGGTAGGTGGCAACAGTGTGATCTTATCACCGTGAGCTAGCGGTGGTACCGTGTGGTAGGTGGCAACAGTGTCTGATCACTGTCGGGTCAGCCGACGTTTATACCCGGCAGTGAACCTATAATTTAACACTGCCGGACTACTGTTAAACCGGCAGTGATTAACTATAGAAATGGGCGCGCGAGGTGAAAATTTCACGAGTCATTGGAACCCCGCGCCATTCGTTCCAGCCTCGAAGATATATAATAGCTGGCGTGGCGAGCTGAAATTTTCCCAGTTCATTTCAACCCCGCGCCCCAATCGTTCCCCACCAGCGTCGCCGACGGAGCACCACCAACATACACGCCGTAGTCGCCCGGCCGCCCCCTACAGCGCCCCCTCCATTCTCTTCTTCTCCGACGTCCCCAACGCCGCGCCGGCGTCCTGCGCCCTTCCACGGTGAGAACTAATTAGCCATTTAGTTCCTCAAGATTTTGCCTATGAGAATGAGATCTAATTCGACGTTGTTCTCGCCTCGCCTCGCCCGCTTGTTCTTCATCCACGCCGACGGGGGACCGCCGCTACACCGCACCGCTGTCGTAGCCTCCCGCCGTCCCCTGTCTACGCCCGACACCGCACCTGCCGCGACCTCGAGCTCGATTCCGCCGGAAGAACGCCCGTCTGCGCCCTTTGCTTCCTTCTAGGACGCATGCATCTCGCGACCGCCCGAGACAAGACAGAGCGCCGCGGACCGCATGGAAGCTTCGGTGAGTGCGTCGGTCACTGCCTTTGAGTTGTTCGTTGAAATGCCCGTGTTGATAAATCCAACCTGCTATTTCCATTTTGTATTTAGATTTTGCTTTCAAACAGTTCAGGGATCCTAATATAGTGCCAAAAGTATTTTAATTGGTCTATGGTGAACAAATTAGATTTAAACATTGTCGTCATTTACAGCAATGATTGAAGACATGCTCGAATTGTGATTGAAATGAGATAGATGTTGAAATTCATGAGTTTCGTGGTGTTCAAAATCTTGCTGTACAACATTTCCGAATGACATAGCATTAGCATCCTATTTTGGTTGCATGTATAGGCAAACCATGGCGTGGTTTGTAGTGCATGTTGGTCAAGTGCTAGGGATCTATCGAACCTGGGAAGATTGCTCTGCTCAAGTCTCTGGCTACCCTCGTAATTGTTACAAAAAATACAAGACTGAAGCTAAAACTTTCAGGGCCTACTATGGTGAAAACTTTGACTATCCACCAGCCCTGGAGATCGATGAGAAGCCTCTCTCCATAGATATGAAGATTAGGAGAATTGCGACTTGGCCTATGAAAGATGTTTTGATTTCTGTCATGGCTATTGTCATTGTTTTCCTTATTTGGAAGTTGATGTCCTAGGCTCAATTTCCTAGAACATTAGGTGCAGTTAGTTGTATGTAACCTTTGAACCATGTAATGTATCTATGATGCTTTTATGGGTTTAAAAATAGCTGATTTTCATGAAAAAAATTCATAAATTATAAAAATTTGAAACAAAAACGCGGGTGGCATGGGCCCGACAGTGAATGACATACAAACCGTAGTGTAACTACACCAAAAACACTATCGGTTTGAATTACAAACCGTCATCGATGACGAAACATCACCATCGGCCGCACGAACCAACCGATAGTCTTCACTCTAATAATGCCGTCGGGTTGAAATCAAATTTACGTGTTCACGTAAAGTTCACAGATGGGTTCAAAGTAAGCTGCCATTGTTAGCTCATCAATACACTTGTCGCTCCGGTCTAACCCGATAGTGTTATCCCCACAGCTTCTGTCGGTTCGTTAAAGCCCGACGGTGTTCCCAATATCAACTCTATCGGCTGACTTCGAACCTGCATTGCTTGGATCAAAAATTCTGCCGGGTCGTGGAATACCCGACGGTGTTCGGTGACAGTGCGCTGCGGTTCGATATCAAACCGGCAGTCTCTCCTTGCATCACCGCTGGTGTTTTGACCCGCAGTGTTTGAACCCCACATCACTACCGCTATGGTTCTCGCGGGTTCGGTTTTTCGGCGGGAAGGGGGTTGGAGCCCGGCAGTAATGGACAATTCTGTAGTAGTGATGGCCCAACGGCTAAATGGCCCAGGCAACGGTCGCAAAGGGCATAAGGGTAAAACACACCTGTGCGGTGTGCCCCCTAAGCCAAGGGCAAAGGGGTAAATGCACCTGTGCGGTCTGCTCCCTAGCCGCCCTCTATAAATACCGCGGCCACACCCTGTCTTCCCTCATCCTATAGCCGCGACACTCATTCCACTATCCTGAGCTCATTCCACTGTCCTGAGCTTGAGCTGAGTCTTAGCATCTCCGGCCTGAGCTCCATGCGCGCACAGGGCACTCCGGTGTGCAGGCCTTCGGTACGTCTATCCGCATCGCGTACCTGCACGGGTAGCGGGCAATCAAGTTTTTGGGGAACACTCTCGGGCGAGTGTGATCGTTCCTTCCGCTTCCGCTTCTCCTTTGCTGCAACAAGTTTCCACCAATCGCGCCGACAACGAGAAGTGCCTCCGACGCTGCTTTTACAACCTGCTCGTGATACTCTGCCGGGGCACCGGTGGAATCACCCGAGAGTATAAACCGAATCTCTTTATGCTATTGCTTACTGTTGCAGTAATGGGCTTAGCATATAATGCTAGCTGCAGTAGCATGTTGAGTTTATTTGTGCCTATGATGTTCATGTTAGCATACATTATGTCGTCTTTATGGATTAATTTATCTCGTAATATGCCTAAATATTCAACAGTAAAATGTACACTTTAATAAAACTAACACATTTAAATGGCTTAATAGCTGAAACGACCTCACGCTCCATAGTTATTGGTTTAGTCACACATTATTATATACATACATGCTTCTTCAAATTATACAAGTAAATGTTTCTTCAAACTGCAACAAAACTTGCAAGTTCTATTTTTTCAGCCAAATTAAAGCTCAATGTCTGATACAGAGGTAGAAAGTGCAGGCCATATATGAACCTATACTTGTGTAGGTCCATGGCTAGCTGTAAATATCCATCAGGCATTGGGAATTGGAGAACCCACTAGCTATTTAGAGAATCAGCCCCAAAAAAGTTTTGTTCCGAGAACCAAATATAATGTTAGGCAATCATCATGTCTTGGGAGAAGACATGAGAGAAGCACTTTCTGTTTATGACCACTGGTAAGCTAATTGTAGAGCAGCTAAAAGTTCAACAAACTAAGTAAACAAAGTCATCACACTCTAGATAAGGATAGGTAAAAAGCAAAAGTTCCTAATCATCAAAAACATTAAGCTAGAGACGACATCTTCATTCAGTGACTGATTAACCAGCTGCTGCTCGGGGGAGGCATTGCCCTACTGGAGACACTGGGCACAACGTAGGACCTCCATAGCTTGAGCAACCATTGCCTTGAAATAAAGCATCTAGCATGTTTTGCAAGAGGAGAACATCTGTCTATAGTCCATCTCCAGAAGCGGTAGTTACCTTGGCAGCCTGCTCACGTTCCAGCTGTTCGACAAGAGGATACATGTTCTGATCAAGCAATCTGCAACACAGAACAATCAAGAGCACCCTTTGATTACAAAGGACCAAACAATAAATAGCTATACAAACCTTTCAACACTATCCGGCTCATCGTTCCAATAGACCTTTCAACACTGCACACACAGCTCGACCGCACTTGTTGTGTCATGGTCTCACTCCTCCCCTCATCCTGTACATGCATTAGCCACATTTTCCGTACTTCGTTAGGACACCAACCATGTGGCCCCATCCTCCAGAGTATATGAGATAGCAATGGATCGAATAGAAGGTAAAAGCAACACAAACAACCTTAGCACAAGCAATACAATGTCATGTCGTCAACGATTCCTTTAGCAATCCTCTTTATTAATTATAATTGTAAAAAAACATTGATTAATTATATTTAAAGCCGGCTTAACGAGCCACCGCCGGCTCGTTTGGTTTGGCTTGTTAACGAACCAGAAGGCCGGCTCGGCTCACCTTGTTTTTTGAGCTTGAGCTGGCTCATTAGGCTCGCGAAAGCGGTCATAAAACAAATAAAAAAATTGATATATATTATTTAAAGTTTGAGAATATAAATAATATAATAATAGCCCATTGATAATACTAAATAAATCTAACAGAAATAATATGTACTAGTATACTGTAGTTCCACGCCAAACATCATTTATTGTTCATACTCCATATATCATACCTAATGCATCCATAGTTTATTATTGATAATCCATAGATTCATTTAAAAAAACATAGTCATAGTCCTCCCAAATTTATAGTCAAGGCCAACCAATTGTAAAGTGTAATACATGGAAACTAGTGCAACATTAAAACTAATAATTTTAGCTTATTAAGCTCACGAGCCAGCAAGAGCTAGCTCGCATGAGTTGGCCCCATTAACAGCACGAGCTAAAATGCTGGCTCATCTCGTTGAAAAATATAAACGAGCCGAGCCGAACCACTAGCGAGCCGAGTCAAGCGAGTTATTGAGCTATGAGCTTGTCGTCCAGCCTTACTTATAGGACAACGAGAGCATCTTGGAGTAGCAAGTAAACATAAAAGTAGACCATAAAGGATTTAAATAAATCCAAACTAGACTAGAAATACATTTTGTAGTACTTTTAATTAAGCACTGCAGGAACAAATTTTAGTAGCCTATAAACATATTTAGACAACAAGCAAACTAGTCCAAGCGATAAGAAAAGACACATAGTTTTCTATTCCAAGAAATACATCTGCTTTACACATGCGGGGGTGGAAATCGTTCTGTATGTGAGAGAGAGTATACAGAAGCAAAAGATTTTCTTCTTTTCCTAATTATTAAAATGGTCCAAACCTGAAAGGCCAGCCGGGCTTCTGGTTAGGCCCGGCTTTTTGTTTTCTGGATTCCGAGTCGAATAGGAATAGCTGTGTGTCCGATTTGGCTGCTGCGTTTGCGTGGCAATAAAACCGGGGCTCGGCCCGCCGCCCTCGCAACAAAAATTTTTTCTTCTTCCGTTTCCATCGCGTTGTGCCCACAGCGCCGAATCCCTCGCTCCCCATCTGCCCGGCCATCCAGATCTAGAGCTGCCGTCGATCGTCGAACCGGCCTGCTTTTGTAATGGGTTCCGGTGATGACCTTGGTCTGTTGGCAACGAAGCCGGAAGCGGCCGCCGGAAAGAAGAGGAAAATGCTGGAAAATACAAGGCTGCCGCAGGAGGTTCTTGACGAGATCACGTGCAGGCCCGTGACGCCCTTGCCAGCCAACCCCGACGACGGGTGCCGAGCAGCCTTTGCTGACACCAAGGAGCTGGTGGCCCTCGTTGCTGATGATATCACGAGGCAGTGCAAGGACAATGGCTACGCGGTGGTGGAAGAGAAGAAGGTGACCAACGACGGGGAGGAGAAGACAGAGGATACTGGCTGCCCAACGAAGAAGAGGAAGAAGCTGGTGAAGAGGAGGCTGTCGCAGGGGCTCGTGGACGAGATCATGAGGATGCCGGTTACGCCCTTCCCAGTGATCGCCGACGACGTGTTGGCCGGGTTCTCCGACGAGTGCCGAGTAGCCCTTGCGATGCAGAAAGCTGACACCGAGAAGCTGATGGCGTTTGACGCTGATATCATCCGGCAGTACAAGCATCACGGCTACGCGGAGGTGGAAGAGGAGGTCACCGACGACGAGGACTAGGGAAGGAAGCAAACAAGCAATATTGTTGGATACATCCAACTAGCACAAGTTGCATAGGATTATTATTTTTGTTCGACGTAGAGTCATTGTCCTGGTGTGTTATGTAACTTATGTTGCTACTTTGATAATATCGAATCTGTTAAATTTTTCTTTTCCTCTGGCTGCAACAAGTGGAATAGGAGCCCCTTCAAGTTTTCCAACAAATATACAGTCATGGAATAAAACACGCACTATGATCTGATGGTAGTCACACAAGAAATAGAGAAGTTCAGTAATTACTCTTGGTCAGTGTACAAATGAAGTTGACCCATATATTATATAGAAATCCAGAATATCCAGCTGATAAGAAACCGAATATCGGAAGTCATCCGAAGCAATCAATAGTAGGTTCAGTATCTTCAGTACGTTGATCCCAAAGTCCAAAAAAGTTCTGCCGGTTTCTTATGAATTGAATTTCATGCTAATCTGCGACAAAACTGTATGATTTTTTATGAAGATTTGCTAGGAAACTAAATTAAGACTATAAAATCAAGCTAAAGGCATGGGAAAGAGCAAGAATTCATTTGTGCCAACATACATTTTTAAGTTAATTAAGGATAAGAGTTTGATTGCGGCAAATGGACCTAGACTTTGTTATCACTACTAAAGATTCAGTCACCACTACCGCCTACAGACAATGAAGGCTCTTTTGTGGCTTCAATGTCAAAAAAATAATTGAGACTGGCAGAAATATATGGACTCGGACCCAAAATTTTCATTCATCTTCGTTAACCGTCTCGCGGCGTCCGCTTCTCGAGAAAATATCATACCTCCCCAACCGCATCCCCACTCCCATCCTTGTCAACCACTCATTCTCGCATGCCGCGAAGAGAGAACCACCTGCGCCGGTGCCAGCCTGTCTCTCCACTACTAGATAAATGAACTTCCGTGGCGGGCAAAATTGATTTTTCGTTGGCGGTTTTTGCCCGCCATGGACGTAGGGTCACCGAAAATACGAGAACTTCGGTGGCGGTTTTTTTGCCCGCCACCGTTAATAGAAAAAAAGCCCGAGATCCAACCCTAATGGGCCTAGATCCGGATCTGAGCGCCGCCGATGCCGTCAACCACGCCGGTGGCCACCTCGCCAGCCGAGCAGCCCCTACCGCGAAGGAGCTCCACTGGATCCAGCGATGACGAGCTCCGGCCCCCTCCGTCCACACCCCGGTAGGCCGAGCGCCGCCGTGCTTGAAGCTCGAGGTGGAGGAACGCCATCGGATCCGAGGTCGTGGACGCCGCCGCCACCGGATCCGTGCTCGTGGGAGCCGCCACCACCACATCCGTGCTCGGGGACGCCATCGCCGCGGATCCACGCTCGAGGACACCGGATCCTTGCTCGCCGCCGCCGCCGCGGCCGTGGTTGGGCACGCCGCCACCGTGGTTTTGGACGCCGGATCCGGCCTCGAGAATACCGATCCGTGCTCGCTGTCACCGGATCGGTGCTTAGGGAGCGCCGCCGCCGTGCTTGGGGAGGGAGAGGGAGAGAGGGAGGGATGGGCCGGAGAGGGGCGCCGGGAGAGGGGCCGTGCTTGGGTAGCAAGCGGCGATGGGAAGTGAAGTGGGTGAAGCGGCAGGAAAGAGAGAATGAGGGAGGAGGAAGTGAAGTGGGTGAAAAAAACCCTAAGTCACCATATATATATATATATATATATATATATATATATATATATATATATATATATATATATATATATATATATATATATATATATATATGTCATCATGGAAATGGGCATGTTGGGCTCAGCATTTGGGCCTCATTTCCCGTGGCGGTTTTATAAGAAAAACCACAACGGTTAATCAATTTAGCATGGTGGTTATTATCGTCACATTAACCGTGACAATTTTCTAAATAACCGCTACGGAAAATGAAATTTGAACACCACGCAAAATCAATCCTGTAATAGTGCTCCCTCTCCCTCCTCCATGCGCCGGTACACTCCCTCTCCCTCCCCTCCATGCATGTCACGGCCCTCCTCAGCTTCCTCCCACGACCGGCCTCCGCCACAAGGATGGCCCCGCCGAATCCGCCGCCGGAGCCAAATCAGCCAGGGCTAGAGGTGGATGGAGTCGAATCCCCCACCCATAAGGCTGGACCGAAAACTTCGAAACTCGCTAGCTCGCTCGGCGACTCGAAACTCATAACAAGCCAACTCGATTTGAAAACGAGTCAATCTCGATTTATAACGAGCCAGCTCGAGCTGGCTCGCTGAAGCTGCTCGTTAGCTCGAACGAGCCAGGAATTCGCAAGCCAAAACACGTAAAAATAGCTTGGCCCATACATCACTTGTTTAGTCATTGGCCACCTGAGGCCCAGCCCAAACCTGAAACCCTACACCAGTACACCACCGCACCAGGCACCAGGGAGTCGAGTAGTCACGCAGGCCGTTTTCCTTTTCCCATCCCACGCAGCAGTATACGGTGATACAGGAGCCTCCGCCCTGACCGCCGGTCCGCCGTTCCTCGCAGGTCGCACCAGCAGGTAGGCAGGCACGCCGCTCCTCTCCGGTCTCCCATAGTCCCATCTAACATGTCCCCGTGGATGCTTTTCTCTTGCTACTGGTGTATATATATTAATATATATTACCTAAAAACCTGATGAGGGAGTTGGTCATTTATTTTGCTTTGTTCATGAACTCTGTATGGATGAATCCGTGATGTGTACACTGCATGTGCATGCTTATTAAGTCTCATCGTCATGGCTGGACAAAAACTCTAGAATTGTGGATCAAGCGATGTGTGCATTATATTCTCCATTGTTAAATTTATAGAAACTTTGTGTTTGATGCTCGATTGCTTTTATAATTTCACTATACTGTATTTATACGATTTGGCTCGCGAGCCAAAACGAGTTGCTCGAGCTATTTAGTGAGCCGAGTCGAGTTGCTCTTCTAGCTTGTTAGTGAAACGAGTCGAGCTCTTAACGAGCCGCGCTGGCTCGTGAGCCACCCCGACCCACCCATGAGGCATGCGATGGTGATGGGGGCGGTGTCCGGCACTCGTCCTCTCCTCCTGCGCGGATGGAGACAAATGGCGTGATGGATGCGAACAACCCCAGCAGATCTGAACTGTTAAGAGTTGTCTGTGTTTTTTGCTTGTCTATTGAAATATTGAATACTGATTTGTTCGATCCATCTCTCCATGAATACTTGACTTGTTTCTTGTGTGTTTTCCTCTTTTTCTCCTCTCTCACACTGTCCTCAGATCCACTTCGCATCGTGGATCTCGGACGGACGGATACGCGAGAAGCGACGGTCGATGGCTGCCGGTACGTCCTACATCCATGCATCCCCTCGCGCCGTGTTCCTTCCGCTCTTCAATTCCTTCTATTTTTAGTTCCTCTGCGGTTTTTTCTCCTAATAAATAGCGAATCTTTGCTATGGTGCGTGCATGTGGTTCAGCGTGGGGGCAAGATCCACCAGATGCGGGCATGACGGAGGAGAAGTAGCGCCGCCCGGCCTCCTGGACTCAAGATTTTCCCTCTTGTCTCTCTTTCCTATACGAATTTGTGATGTGTCGAGCCCTGCTTCTTTGTATGTGATTTATGAATCGATTTATGAATGAGTTCATTCATGATGTGTTGAATCTCTTATTTGTTTGTGGTGTACGCAATTTGTTCTTGAATGAAGTGCTTGATGGCGATAGCGGCGCGATGGCCAGCCACCGTGGCAGCGGATAGGGATAGCGGATGGGGATAGCGAGCATGCTTGGTGGCCTTTTTTTTTGTTTTTCTTTAAGAGGACAACACTGCCGGGTATCCCCCTGGGAGTGATCACAAAGAGTCATCACTACAGCTTCACTACTGCTGGTTCATTTTCCGGTCGTGAAGGGGGGTTTGAACCGGCAGTGATGTCATATTCTGTAATAGTGTATATATAGTAATGAATTAAAGAAGCAATTTTTATATCAAAGCATATCTGTTCACTCGACGGAGGGCATCCCCTGCATTCCTATGAACCCAATTTACCCTATTTCCAATAGGGTGTTAGTAGAAAAGATAATGATCGTTGTAGTTCTAGCGGGAAATATGATCTCACCTAAATCTACAAATAATACACCAAACAGAAGTTGTAATTGTTAGATTAATTGGGATTGGCCCATTAGTTAAATAGCAATTAATCAAGAAAACTCCAAAGGCCCATACATTTATGGTAAGTAGAATGGGATTAGTACCACATGGTACACTCACTGAGAAAGTGCCAAACTTAAATAGGGAGCTAGTTGGTGCTCTATGTGAGGAGTTGGGAGGGAATATGGTGGGAGCCACGCGCGTGGCCGTGGCCGAGCCATGTGATGTGATTGTGCCTTTTTGTGGTACGTTGGGATGGCCCGATGGCTAAGTGGGTCAGCCACATCACTAAGGATGCACTACTACAGATTCGCTCATCACTACCGCGGTATCACTGCCGAAATTTAGTCCACCGTGCGATGAACCGCGCTGGCGGCGATGAACCGTCCCAGCGCGGGACAAACCCGAGAATCTCCACGGACTCGACCAATACCTGCGGTGAAAATTTATATCTCTACCGGTTTGAATCATTCCCCCCTACAGTGGTCTTGATGGACACGGATCAATTGGCGGGTTTGAATTAGAACCGATAGCGGTTCGACGATTGACACAACCGGGTTGATTGGAACCAATAGCGATTTGGGAGGGGAAGCAAAGGAACAAGAAAAACAAAAATCAGCGAAGGTTAACACGCATCGATTAACAAAAACGCGAGGCCCCGAGGCGTGCAGGGATGGACTTCTCCGCCCGGTCGGCGGCCATGTCGATCTTCGGCGGCATCACCGACCCGACCGGGCCTTCTTGTGAAAACGGGGTAGAGAGGGGAGTGTGTTTGGAGAGCGGTGTGTTGGAGAGCGGACCGGAGACAGGGGGTTATGTATGTATAAATAGGACTCAGCCGCGGTTTCACGAGGGAACAGTTGAACACAAATGATAGAAAATTAAGATTGACACGCATCATAATAAATAATAAACCAATTCAAGGAAACAGTAGTACCCAAATTAACAAAAGATGAAGAGATTGCCATGCAACAGATTAACCAACAACTGAACCATTAGCAAATTAACCACACAGATCATTGTATCTTACACATCCACATAGATCAAACAATAGAAATTAACATAAACAAATAAAAGAAGAGAACCTAGGCCGCCTTCTTGGCCTTCTTGGCCGCGCGCTTGGCCTTGCATGCGTAATGGTTCATCTTCTCTTCCAGGGGTGGATCCTGGCCAGCTGCTCCACCTTGGGGGCGTAGTGGTTCATCTTCTCTTCCGGGGATGGATCCACCCTTGGAAGAAGACCATGGCCGTCTGCCCGGCTCCTTCGGCATCCCGAAGGCGGGGACGGAGACGATCGAGGGTGAAATCCCTCTCGATCACCTCTTGCATGCGGCGGCGACTAGCAAGGTCATCAGCCGCCGCCTCTAGCCGGGTGGCCAGAAGGTCCATGCGGCGGTCCCGCTAGGAGAGGGCGGGGCGTAGTCCGGAGTCGGTCGGAGCCGGGGCGTCGGCCGCCGGCGCCTCCACCACCGGTTCCTTGCCCTTGTCCTCCGCCGCCTCCATCTCCTCCCCGGTGCGCTTGTTGGATCCCGAGCACGAGGTGTAACGTCCCGCCTCCTCGAGGTCGGGCCGCTTATCTGACAGCTCTCTAAGGATCAAGATCTGTCCTCCGAGACCAACACCCGTCTTTTTTCGCGCACTTTGTCCTCACTCATGCGCACCTGGGAAGGACTTCCCGGTCGGTCACCCATCGCTCTAAGCCAAGCACGCTTAACTTTGGAGTTTTTAGGAGATGGGCTTCCGGAAAAGAAGTTGCAACTTGTTGGTATGAGTATTCTATCAATCTTATTAAGCCCTAGGCCGGGGTGTCACATACTCACCCCCTTAGGAGACCGACGTCCTCGTCGGTCAACCCCAGGTCAGGAACGTCCCCTCTTGGCCACGTCCGTGTGTTCAGTGCCAGCGCATGTGCCATGTTGGATCACACACCACCCATGCGCACCATGCCTGCGCAACTGACACACGCGCCCGTGAAACCGTAAGGGTCGGCTCTGATACCATTTGTAACGTCCCGCCTCCTCGAGGCCGGGCCCGCTTACATCTGACAGCTCTCTAAGGATCAAGACTGTCCTCACAGACCAACACCAGTCTTTTCTGCGCACTTTGTCCTCACTCATGCGCACCTAGGAAGGACTTCCCGGTCGGTCACCCATCGCTCTAAGCCAAGCACACTTAACTTTGGAGTTTTTAGGAGATGGGCTTCCGGAAAAGAAGTTGCAACTTGTTGGTATGAGTATTCTATCAATCTTATTAAGCCCTAGGCCGGGGTGTCACATGAGGCAGCCATGGCAATCAAGAATGCAAAGAGAATGTGGCTGGATGATCGAGAAAGGGAATGGATGAACGCCATGATCGAGAGGGTGTGCTTAAATACAGAGTTAGCCGGCTACTCCACTTCCCCATGATCGAACGCGCGTCAAAGCAACCGCTTGGAATTCCCATGATCGCCCGGTTGGAATTCGCACGATCTCTCTGCTGGCCGGCGTTTCCCACGCCGTGCGGTTTTGCGCCGAATTCTGAGCTGCGTTTCCAATGGCGCGCGGATGACATCGAGTCTCCACCTTCATTGATCACCGTCGGGCCCACACATGAACCGGCCGTGATTAACAAATCTATGAAACAAATAGTTATATTTGTAAATAATCGATTTATTGAAATCATTAATTTTATCTCGCGTTAATGCATTGAGATTTCAACTAACCCGTTAAGCCGCCACGTACACTCGTATTATAAATTTTCATTTTAGTAGTACGTATATAGGCTGCCGAGTAGTTCATGGCTGTGTGATACGTCAAGGCTGCGACCTTGAGAATTGTGTTGCTCTAGTCTTCACTACCGGTTCCGCTTAATTAAACCAACAAAGTGTCTCTGCTTCCCATGAGAAAAGGGTTGAGCACCCTGCTGGCTGCGTCGACGGGTTATATCAATGTCGAATAACACTATCGGTGCACTTTCAGCCTTGCCGGTGATCACATATATCACTGCCGGTGTACCACTACGCGGCGGTGTTATGGAGTATCACTGCCGGGTTAAAACTAAGAACCGGCGGTATTTTGCATTGTCAGCGATCGAGCGATGCGCCGATGGCGACCGCACCATTGCGAGGAAGAGCCTTGTTGCCTCGTTCTCCGTACCACGGCCCGCGGTGCTTGGTTTATGCCGATGCCAATTATCCGGCGGTGAACTTCCATATCCTTGCCGGGGTTTAGGGTTGAAACCGCGTGATCGATCCATACCACGGCATCGGCCTATAAAAACGGCTAGTGCGGCCCTTACGTTTGCAATTCAGTTCTCTTCGTCCTCTTTCTTGATACTCTTGATTCGGTTGCTTTGTTCTTCTTCCTCGATCTTCTTTGCTACTCTCCACATACATATCTATGGCCTCTCTATGGGAGAAAGCCCTCCACGTCTGAGATATCGTTCTTATGTATCTTAGGCCACCAAAATGGTTCACACACAAGAGGTGCTACAAGAGTCTTCTTCAAGATTGAGCAAATACAAGGTTAGAACAAATTGTGAGATTCACGGAGCCATCCGGTTTTTGTGTGCTTGAGAGGTCTGGGCAGCTGGATTTACATGTCCATATAAGAGACATGGCATTCTCGGATAAGATCATATCGATTTATGAAAATGCTGCTTCAATGAAAATCTCCTTTGGTGATCAAAGCAGATTTTCATAGATTAACATGATCTTCTCTTGCGAATGCCTATGCATCTTGTCAATGGGCGCAACCACGGCTTGGCCATTACGACGATAATTATCCGTAAGGCATCCTTGCCGTGGATTCAATGTAAATCGAGTTATGCCCTCCTTTGTAAGATCGAGCACAAGAAACCTCACAGAGCACCGAAGGGACCTCAACGGGCACCGATGGGCTTTCAAAATCCCATCGGAATTTCATCGGCAAGAATCACATTACCTTCGGCGTTTTTATTTTAAATGTGTTTATACACTTTGATGATAACATTGATCTATTCGTGGAAAGGTCTTTGTTATCATATATGTAATTTTTTTCAAGGTCTTTGTTATCATATATGTAATCGGATATTGTAATCGGTTTGCTCCTCTATATATATAATCGTGTGTTCCTTTCCAATGGATGTTTGCATTTATATATCATAATACGGGCGCAGTTCTTATTTTTTCGACGCCCTTCTTATCTTTCATGGACGAACATAAATATATATAAATGCTCTATGTACTAACCGAAAAGTTGGTAAACATCATTGAAACGCTCAACTCGGTGAAAAAGAAAAAGGTCCAAGTAATATCACGGCAGTGAAAGATAACTGTCGGTTTGAAATATATCACTTTGCCGGGGTTTAAAAGAGCCCCGACAAAGAAAAGAGACAACACTACCGGTTTGCAAATACTGAAACCGATAGTGATCAGCCTTCTATCGCGTTTATCACGTAGGAAAATCTAATAATAAAAATATGGATCGAAAAGACCTAAGATCTTGTGTGGGGGCATAATTTGGGTGTACAAGGTTGTAAAAAATTCAAGACATTTCTACATTGTGGGAGTAGACATGTTTCACAAAGGTACATGACCCCTTTCATCGGAAGCATGACTGACAATTACATCCACATTGTCAAATGATGATTTTGGAGGGGAGTTTCCTATTGTACAATATGCGCATTTACACACCTTTGTTAATTCTCCCCGGTGATGCTACCCGCCTATTCAATCTCAAAGGGCTTCTCGGAACCTTCTCGATGCTTACGGACTGCATGTCAATTTTGACAAGTCTTTTCTTGTTCCAATCAACATGTCGAAGAGAGAGTTGTTCATCTTGCGGAACCTTTGGCTGTGCTTGTTGGATCAACACCCTTCACTTACCTTGGTCTCCCTTTGGGGACAACCAAGCCAACTATAGAAGAGTATTCACCATTGTTGAATAGAATTGAAAGAAGAATGACTGGTATCGACCAATTCCTATCATATCATGGAAGATTGCTATTGGTCAACTCTGTTTTTTCAGCTCTACCCACTTTCTACATGTGCAGCCTCAAAATACCCAATCGGATCATCAAGCGGTAGATATCTACGAGAAGACATGGGTTGTGGAGCAAAGGTGATATCTCAAGGAAAGGTACTTGTCTTGTTGCCTGGGAGGAGGCTTTAAAACCCAAAGAGGAAGGTGGGTTGGGCTTCATTGATATCAAATCCTAGAATGAATGCCTACTCATGAAATTCCTCGATAAGTTCTATAACAAAAGAGATCTTCCTTGGGTCAAACTCACATGGAACATGTTGTACAATAACAAACAAACACCTCCACACCTGAGAAGCCCAGGTTGGATCCTTCTAGTGGAAAGAAGTACTCCAATTATTTGATAATTTTTCTCAATTTGCAAAATGCAAACCCAATGATGGTGATACCGCTCTTTTACGGTTTGATAATTGGTCTAACTCAAATGCCCCCTCTCAAAGACACCCATCGAATTATTCTCCTTTGTCAATAGACCTAAATGTTCGGTGATGCATTTCATAGATCACATTGAAAATGATGCCAAATCTCTCCCTCTCACTGCCATTGCTATAAATCAGCTTTCCAACATTCTTTGAACTTGTTGAAAATACTGAGAAATGGAAGACAGTCTCAATGACCTTTGGATTTACTCCTAGGGTAATTCAACCTATGGCAGCAAAAGGGCCTACAGTATTATGCATGTACAACAAGAGTGCTCCCCATTGTTCAAATGGCTTTGGAAATCATCTAATCTTGGTAAGCACAAATTCTTCTTTTGGCTCCTTCTTAGAGACAGGCTCAAAGCCTGAAGAAACATCCTGAAAAGAAAAAATATGATTCTCCCAAGTTACTCTTATGTCTTGTGCAATACAAATTCGAGGAAGAATGCAAAATGCACCTCTTCTTTCTCTGCCCTTCATCGGGTATGTTGGAATTTTGTTGGAATTACTTGGAACCTTTCCTTGCAACCTTTGGATATGATGCTAGAAGCTAGAGAGAGTTTTGGTAGTCACATATTCGAGAGAAATTGTCATCACTACCTGTTGGACTATCTGGGGTTTCGAGGAATGGTGTCATCTTTGATAATGAACAAGCAAGCCCCGCCCAATGGGTGAGACGGTTCGAGAGAGGAAATTAGTCTTGTGTGTATCAAGGCTAAACCTCCCAAAAGGCAACTTCGATTTCTTGGAGAGATAGCAACATTGTATAGAAATCTTTCTTTTTCCTTTTTTCTTTTGGGCCTAGTAGCCTTGTAAACTCTTTTGTACAGCCATTTTTCATTTAATGAAAAAAGGGGTGCGTGGGGGACCTCCCCCACTGACCCGGATTGGGTCAAAAAAAACAATTACATCCATAAGCTATGCGGGGGTCATCTTTGTTCCGGTGTGGTCTCGGCCTCAAACTTTTTCTTAGACGTGCACATGCCACGTGTGAATGAAGCACGATGTTTGAGATTTTTCGGACAAGGTTTGGTATTCTTTTCGATTAAATTGAAATTCTACGGCGACCACCCCGAGTAATTACAGGTTGAACTGGGGTTACCCACTAACAGAGCCAGAGTGGTGCCAAAGTTTCCCACATGGTCTCATGTGTCCTAGGAGGCAATTCAGTGTATAGGTTGGTGCAAAATTCATAAGTTTTCAAGCTTTAATTAACCTCCTTCTATCGCGTTTAACATGTAGGAAAATCTAATAATAAAAATATGGATCGAGAAAAGACCTAAGATCTTGTGTGGGGGCACAATTTGGGTGTACAAGGTTGTAAAAATTCAAGACATTTCTACATTGTGGGAGTAGACATGTTTCACAAAGATACATGACCCCTTTCATCGGAAGCATGGCCCGACAATTACATCCATAAGCTATGTTGGGTCATCTTTGTTCCGGTGTGGTCTCGGTCCCAAACTTTTTCTTAGACGTGCACATGCCACGTGTGAATGAAGCACGATGTTTGAGATTTTTCGGACAAGGTTTGGTATTTTTTCAATTAAATTGAATTTCTACGTGGCGACCCCGAGTAATTATAGGTTGAACTGGGGTTACCCACTAACAAAGCAGTGGTGCCAAAATTTCCCACATGGTCTCATGTGTCCTAGGAGGCAATTCAGTGTGTAGGTTGGTGCAGAATTCATAAGTTTTCAAGCTTTAATTAACCTCCTTACTGTCGCGTTTATCACGTAGGAAAATCTAATAATAAAAATATGGATCGAAAAGACCTAAGATCTTGTGTGGGGGCATAATTTGGGTGTACAAGGTTGTAAAAAAATTCAAGACATTTCTATATTGTGGGAGTAGACATGCTTCACAAAGGTACATGACCCCTTTCATCGGAAGCATGACCGACAATTACATCCATAAGCTATCTTTGGGTCATCTTTGTTACGGTGTGGTCTCGGCCTCAAACTTTTTCTTAGATGTGCACATGCCACGTGTGAATGAAGCACGATGTTTGAGATTTTTCGGACAAGGTTTGGTATTTTTTTTCAATTAAATTGAATTTCTACGCGACGACCAGAGTAATTACGGGTTGAACTAGGGTTACCCACTAACGAGCAGTGGTGCCAAAAATTCCCACATTGTCTCATGTGTCCTAGAAGGCAATTCGGTGTGTAGGTTGGTGCAAAATTCATAAGTTTTCAAGCTTTAATTAACCTCCTTCTATCGCGTTTATCACGTAGGACAATCTAATAATAAAAATATGGATCGAAAAAGACCTAAGATCCTGTGTGGGGGCATAATTTGGGTGTACAAGGTTGGAAAAAAAATTCAAGACATTTCTACATTGTGGGTGTAGACATGCTTCACAAAGGTACATGACCCCTTTCATCGTAAGCATGACTGACAATTACATCCATAAGCTATGTTGGGTCATCTTTGTTCTGGTGTGGTCTCGACCTCAAACTTTTTCTTAGACGTGCACATGCCACATGTGAATGAAGCACGATGTTTGAGATTTTTCGGACAAGGTTTGGTATTGTTTTCAATTAAATTGAATTTCTACGCGACGACCCCGAGTAATTACAGGTGGAACTGGGGTTACCCACTAACAGAGCCAGTGGTGCCAAACTTTCCCACATGGTCTCATGTGTCCTAGGAGGCAGTTCAGCGTGTAGGTTGGTGCAAAATTCATAAGTTTTCAAGCTTTAATTATCCTCCTTCTATCGCGTTTATCACGTAGGAAAATCTAATAATAAAAATATGGATAAGAAAGACCTAAGATCTTGTGTGGGGGCATAATTTGGGTGTACAAGGTTGTAAAAAAAATTCAAGACATTTCTACATTGTGGGAGTAGACATGCTTCACAAAGGTACATGACCCCTTTCATCGGAAGCGTGACTGACAATTACATCCATAAGCTATCTTTGGGTCATCTTTGTTCTGGTGTGGTCTCGACCTCAAACTTTTTCTTAGACGTGCACATGCCACGTGTGAATGAAGCACGATGTTTGAGATCTTTTTCGGTCAAGGTTTGGTATTTTTGTTCAATTAAATTGAATTTCTACGCGACGACCCCGAGTAATTACAGGTGGAACTGGGGTTACCCACTAACAGAGCCAGAGTGGTGCCAAACTTTCCCACATGGTCTCATGTGTCCTAGGAGGCAATTCAGTGTGTTGGTTGGTGCAAAATTCATAAGTTTTCAAGCTTTAATTATCCTCCTTCTATCGCGTTTATCACGTAGGATAATCTAATAATAAAAATATGGATCGAAAAGACCTAAGATCTTGTGTGGGGGCATAATTTTTGGTGTACAAGGTTGTAAAAAAAAATTCAAGACATTTCTACATTGTGGGAGTAGACATGCTTCACCAAGGTACATGACCCCTTTCATCGGAAGCATGACCGACAATTACATCCATAAGCTATCTTTGGGTCATCTTTGTTCGGTGTGGTCTCGGTCTCAAACTTTTTCTTAGACGTGCACATGCCACGTGTGAATGAAGCACGATGTTTGAGATTTTTCGGACAAGGTTTGGTATTCTTTTCAATTAAATTGAATTTCTACGCGACGACCCCGAGTAATTACAGGTTGAACTCAAGTTACCCACTAACGAGCCAGAGTGGTGCCAAAGTTTCCCACATGGTCTCATGTGTCCTAGGAGGCAATTCAGTGTGTAGGTTGGTGCAAAATTCATAAGTTTTCAAGCTTTAATTAACCTCCTTCTATCGCGTTTAACACGTAGGAAAATCTAATAATAAAAATATGGATAAGACCTAAGATCTTGTGTGGGGGCATAATTTGGGTGTACAAGGTTGTAAAAAAATTCAAGACATTTCTACATTGTGGGAGTAGACATACTTCACAAAGGTACGTGACCCCTTTCATCGGAAGCATGACCGACAATTACATCCATAAGCTATCTTTGGGTCATCTTTGTTACGTGTGGTCTCGACCTCAAACTTTTTTCTTAGGCGTGCATATGCCACGTGTGAATGAAGCACGATGTTTGAGATTTTTCGAACAAGGTTTGGTATTTTTTTCAATTAAATTAAAGTTCTCTGTGACGACCCAGAGTAATTACAGTGGAACTGGGGTTACCCACTAACGAGCAGTGGTGCCAAACTTTCCCACATGGTCTCATGTGTCCTAGGAGGCAATTCAAGTGTGTAGGTTGGTGCAAAATTCATGAGTTTTGAAGCTTTAATTATTCTCCTTCTATCGCGTTTATCACGTAGGAAAATCTAATAATAAAAATATGGATCGAAAAGACCTAAGATCTTGTGTGGGGGCATAATTTGGGTGTACAAGGTTGTAAAAAACAATTCAAGACATTTCTACATTGTGGGAGTAGACATGCTTCACAAAGGTACATGACCCCTTTCATTGGAAGCATGACCGACAATTACATCCATAAGCTATCTTTGGGTTATCTTTGTTCCGTGTGGTCTCGACCTCAAACTTTTTGTTAGACGTGCACATGCCACGTGTGAATGAAGCACGATGTTTGAGATCTTTCGGACAAGGTTTGGTATTTTTTCAATTAAATTGAAGTTCTACGCGACGACCCCGAGTAATTACGATTGGAACCGGGGTTACCCACTAACAGCCGCAGTGGTGCCAAACTTTCCCATATGGTCTCATGTGTCCTAGGAGGCAATTCGGTGTGTAGGTTGGTGCAAAATTCATGAGTTTTGAAGCTTTAATTATCCTCCTTCTATCGCGTTTATCACGTAGGAAAATCTAATAATAAAAATATGGATCGAAAAAGACCTAAGATCTTGTGTGGGGGGCATAATTTGGGTGTACAAGGTTGTAAAAAAATTCAAGACATTTCTACATTGTGGGAGTAGACATGCTTCACAAAGGTACATGACCCCTTTCATCGGAAGCATGACCGACAATTACATCCATAAGCTATCTTTGGGTCATCTTTGTTCTAGTGTGGTCTTGGCCTCAAACTTTTTGTTAGACGTGCACATGCCACGTGTGAATGAAGCACGATGTTTGAGATCTTTTCGGACAAGGTTTGGTATTTTTTTAATTAAATTGAATTTCTACGCGGCGACCCCAGAGTAATTACAAGGTTGAACTAGGGTTACCCACTAACAGAGCCAAAGTGGTGCCAAAATTTCCCACACGGTCTCATGTGTCCGAGGAGGCAATTCGGTGTGTAGGTTAGTGCAAAATTCATAAGTTTTCAAGCTTTAATTAACCTCCTTCTATCGCGTTTATCACGTAGGAAAATCTAATAAAAAAATATGGATCGAAAAAGACATAAGATCTTGTGTGGGGGCATAATTTGGGTGTACAAGGTTGTAAAAAAATTCAAGACATTTCTACATTATGGGAGTAGACATGCTTCACAAAGGTATATGACCCCTTTCATCGGAAGCATGACCGACAATTACATTCATAAGCTATCTTTGGGTCATCTTTGTTCCGGTGTGGTCTCGGCCTCAAACTTTTTCTTAGGCGTGCACATGCCACGTGTGAATGAAGCACCATGTTTGAGATTTTTTTCGGACAAGGTTTGGTATTTTTTCAATTAAATTGAATTTCTACTGCGACGACCACGAGTAATTACAGGTGGGCGGGATTATACATACTCCGAAAAGCATTACAATTAATTGATTACAATTGACACGGTACAATAATCAAAGTGTACAAACACATTAAAAATTACCACCTCAAAAACACCCTTCTAGCACCTATGCCCGAGGTGGTTACAATGCTACACGTTATGCTTCTCGATCTAAGTAGGGCGGATGGGACCTCTCGTGAAGAACCAATGTCTCTCCGTCTTCAAGCAAAGGCCCGACAGAGAGGCGGGGCTCTCATCTCCTACGGACGAAGCACAAGAATGCACGCTACTTGGCTCCTGCTTTCCGTCTTCCGGCGCTTCATGCAACAATGGCGTTGCACGAGCATCACACCCGGCTTACGTAACCAAGCAACGTTGTAGCTTAATCTTCAAAAACACCCTTCTAGTACCTGATGTATACACTGTCTACCCATGATAAAATGTTTATGTGGAGGGCTTTCTGCCAAATAAAGGCCATATATGTGGATAGTAGAATTGGCAAATAGCAGAAGAGGTCAGCCGGCGCACGGTTTGCCATACATGGCTCTCTGCGTGGGGCTGTTTTTATAGGCGGTGGTAGGTGGGAATGAGCGGTGGTAGGTGGCAACAAGTGATCTTATCACCGTGAGCGGTGGTAGGTGGCAACATGTGATCTTATCACCGTGAGCTAGCGGTGGTACCGTGTGGGTAGGTGGCAACGAAGTTCGATCACCGCCGGGTCGGTGACGTTTATACCCGGCAGTGAACCTATAATTTAACACCTTGGCTACTTTGTTAAACCGGCAAAGGATTAACTATAGAAATGGGCGCGCGAGGTGAAAATTTCACAAGTCATTTGAAGCCCGCGCCATTCGTTCCACCTCGAAGATATATAATAGCCGGCGCGCGAGCTGAAATTTTCCCGTGTCATTTCAACCCCCGCGCCCCAATCGTTCCCCACCACCGGCGTCGCCGACGGAGCACCACCACCACACACGCCGCGGTCGTCCGTCGCCCCCTCAGCGCCCCTCCATTCTCTTCTTCTCCGACGTCCCCAACGCCGCGGCGGCGTCCCGCGCCCTTCCACGGTGAGAACTAATTAGCCATTTAGTTCCTCGAGATTTTCCCTATGAGAATGAGATCAAATTCGACGTTGTTCTCGCCTCGCCTCGCCCGCTTGTTCTTCATCCACGTCGACGGGGGACCGCCGCTACACCGCACCGCCCGTCTATAGCCTCCCGCCGTCCCTCGTCTACGCCCGAAACCGTACCTGCCGCGACCTCGAGCTCGATTCCGCCGGAAGAACGCCCCGTCCGCGCCCTTTGCTTCCTTCTAGTACGCCTGCGTCTCGCACCGCCGAGACAAGACAGGAGCGCACGGACCGCATGGAAGCTCGGTGAGTGCGTCGGTCACTGCCATTGAGTTGTTCGTTGAAATGCCCGTGTTGATAAATCCAACCTGCTATTTCCTTTTTGTATTTAGATTTTGCTTTCAAACATTTCAGGATCCTAATATAGTGCCAAAAGTATTTTAATTGGTCTATGGTGAACAAATTAGATTTAAAAATTGTCATCATTTACAAAGAATGATTGAAGACATGCTCGAATTGTGATTGAAATGAGATAGATGTTGAAATTCATGAGTTTCGTGGTGTTCAAAATCTTGTTGTACAACATTTCAATGACATAGCATTAACATCCTATTTTGGTTGCATGTATAGGCAAACCATGGCGTGGTTTGTAGTGCATGTTGGTCAAGTGCTAGGGATCTATCGAACCTGGGAAGATTGCTCTGCTCAAGTCTCCGGCTACCCTCGTAATTGTTACAAAAATACAAGACTGAAGTTTGAAGCTTTCGGGGCCTACTATGGTGAAAACTTTGACTATCCACCAGCCCACGGAGATCGATGAGAAGCCTCTCTCCATAGATATGAAGATTAGGAGAATTGCGACTTGGCCTATGAAAGATGTTTTGATTTACCATGGCTATTGTCATTGTTTTCCTTATTTGGAAGTTGATGTCCTAGGCTCAATTTCTCAGTAGAACATTAGGTGCGATTAGTTGTATGTAACCTTTGAACCATGTAATGCATCTATGATGATTTTATGGGTTTAAAAATAGCTGATTTTCATGAAAAAAAATTCATAAATTATAAAAATTTGAAACAAAAAACGCCGGGTGGCATGGGCCCGACAGGAATGACATACAAACCGGTAGTGTAACTACACCAAACACTATCGGTTTGAATTACAAACCGTCATCGATGACGAAACATCACCATCGGCCGCACGAACCAACCGATAGTCTTCACTCTAATAATGCTTTGTCGGGTTGAAATCACCGACAAAGTGTTCACGTAAAGTTCACCGACGGGTTCAAAGTAAGCCGCCATTGTTAGCTCATCGATACACTGTCGGCTCGCCTAACCCGATAGTGTTATCCCCATAGTTCGTCGGTTCGTTAAAAAGCCCGACAAGTGTTCCCAATATCAACTCTGCCGGGCGACTTCGAACCCGCATTGCTTGGATCAAAAATGCTTGCCGGGTCGTGGAACACCGACAAGGTGTTCGGTGACGTGTGCCGCCGGTTCGATATCAAACCGCAGTCTCTCCTCGCATCACCGCCGGTGTTTTGACCCGGTAGTGTTTCTCGAACCCCACATCACTACGCTATGGTTCTACCGGTTCAGTTTTCGACGCTGAAGGGGTTGGAGCCCGGCGAAGAATGGACAATTTTGTAGTAGTGATGGCCCAATGGCTAAATGGCCCAGCAACGGTCGCAAAGGGCATAAGGGTAAAACACACACAGTGGTGTGTGCCCCTAAGCCAAGGGCAAAGGGTAAATGCACTGTCGCGGTCTGCTCCCTAGCCGCCCTCTATAAATACCGCGGCCACACCCCCGTCTTCCCTCATCCTATAGCCGCGACACTCATTCCACTGTCCCGAGCTCATTCCACCGCCCGAGCTTGAGCCGAGTCTTAGCATCTCCGGCTGAGCTCCATGCGCCGCCTGGGGCACTCCGGTGTGCGTGCCTTGAATGTCTATCCACATCGCGCACACACGGGTAGCGGGCAATCAAGTTTTTGGGGAGCACTCTCGGGTGAGTGCGACTGTTCCTTCCGCTTCCGCTTCTCCTTTCTTTGCTGCAACAAGTTTCCACCAATCGCGCCGACGACGAGAAGTGCCTCCGATGCCGCCGCAACCGCTCAGTGATGCTCTGCCGCGGCACCGGTGGAATCACCCGAGAGTATAAACCGAATCTCTTTATGCTATTGCTTCTTGTTGCAAATAATGGGCTTAGCATATAATGCTAGCCTGCAAAGCATGTTGAGTTTATTTGTGCCTATGATGTTCATGTTACACTACAAAATTCCGACCCTTATGCAACGCATTTTTGTTGCAACGATAGGATTTGGTTGCAACAAGGGGTGTTATTGCAACCATTTATATTTTCGGTTGCGATAGATGGGAATTTTGCAACGCAAATTGTTTTGTGGTCGTAAGTATAGAGATCGTTGCAAGAAGTAAGTGTTTTCGCAACCAATCGTAGAATGGTTGCAATAAGTGTTCATTGTTGCCACGATTTGATTTGTGTTGCAGGAAGTTTTATTGCCGTTGCAATACTAAGATGCTTATGCAACTCTTTGGTTGATGGTTGCAATAGTTTGTCTATGTTACAACGGATATGTTTTGTTGCATGTAATAGTCGATTGTGTTGCAATAGACTTGTACTTATAGCAACGGGAAAAATCGTTGCAAATAGCTAACGTTTACTATAGAAGTACCATACCATTGTAAATTGAGATCTAGAGCAGCATATATAAGGTGGAGCAAATGCAATGAAGAAGTGCAGATGCGTGCTATCTTGGATATAGCTCAAAAAACTAGAAGTTGACAAAGGGTTGCTATTTGTGCAAATTAGAAAACAATATTATTTTAAAAAAAAGGCACACAAGCATAGTGACAAGCATATGCGACAAAAAGCCAACTTGTGGATTTGAAAAAAAATCTTTAAATATGTAGAAAAATTACAAAACGAATATGATCGAAAAATCTTAAGTCCCAAACATGTAACTTTTTACAATGGTTGGAGAGGCGTCCGAGACGTTTCCTCGTGTGTATGACATGTGGGCTCAAATTGAGAAAAGGCGTTGGGAAGCGTCAATCGAGAAGCGTCCCTGAGGCGTTTCCCGTGTCTATAATATGTGGGTCATACCACACGCCTCTAAAAATTGTGTTATTAGGAACCTAAATAAAAGAGTGTTAATTGTTTTTTTTATAGTTCTTTTTTTTAACGAAGGGTAAAACTGTACTTTCACCGTTGTAAAATAATGACTTGAGTCCTATAGTTAGGAGGTAGTATAGTCAGTTAGGAGGTAGTCCTATAGTTTGTAGGGTTCATTGGATTTCATTCGTCTCCGTCTCCTGCCGCCGCCGGACGCCCACCATCAGCGCCGCCGCACGCCATTGGCGCCGCCACCCTCCGTGCTACAGGGTCACGTTGCCGGGGAGCGAGATGCGGGATGTGGAGGACCTCCTCTCTTGGCTGGACTCCATGGCCGATGAGGAGGGCCGGGGCGTCCCTGCCGCCGCCGGCGGACACGGGAGGAGGAGGAGGTGCCTGCCGAGGATCCCATTCCCATCCCACCAGCATCCTACCACTACTTGCCCCTGTCCTCTCGATCTCTCTCCCCGTTGGCCTGCCTGACAAACCGAGCGTCAAGTGGCAGGGAGGGAAGGCGGCGGCGCGGGTCAGGATCAATGGGGACGGGGAGCGCGCGGGCGCTGGCCCTGGCGCTCGCCGTGCTTCTCTCCTGCTCTCACATTACTGCCATCACGGCGCAGGAAACTGAGCGGATCGAAGGTACGCGCCGGCGACTCTCTCTCTCTCTCTCTGCTTGTGTTCGTTTCCATTTTGCTTCTGATCTAGATGAGCACGTTCTTGTCAGGTTGCGTGACTCGAGCTATTCGTTGTCTCTAGGGTCCTTTTTGCTCGTACATCTAGTAAATTGGCAAAGCAAGAATCTTGACATCCTGAATTCATATGCTACTGGATTACAGATAACCAGAATGCAGGTCGATCCTTTGGTGTTCTGTTGATAGTTATTTGATCTAGTTCTGGCTTAATTCAGTTAAAAGAACACGTTTTTCTGAACATCCTGCTACTGCTGTCCAGTTTGGTAATTTCCACAACGGACATCGAATTTGGTTGCTCAGCGAATTTGGTTGCTCAGATCGTTTGGTATGTAGTACAGGATATTGAACAAGCAATGCTGACCAGTTGACATTGTCATTCCCACTTAGCGAAAATTCGGTAATCCATGTTATCATCAATGAGACTGAGGGTTGGAACTGTAGATAAATTAAACAGGTTGAGGGCTCAGATCAACCAGAAATGTGTGCAGTAGATTGATTGAACAAGTTGAATGGTTCAGGAGGTTGTGTTCAAGTGCTTCACATGGAATTTATTGTTTCAACCAAATCAACCTCTTGGTTTTCAGAAAACCAATGTCTGAAGCATTGCATTTGTTGTAATGCTCACCCTACCTTAACTATTTTAGGAGAAACAGTATGTCAGTATCTTCTATTTATAGGTTTTTCACTAATCACTTTGTAGGCTGCTGATGAGGCTCTCGGGACGTTAAGATCCATGCTATATCAACTTTGGTGCTGGTGATGCAAGTAACAGGCTGTCATTTCACAGGCATGCCTATGGTCTCGGCGAGCACTATAACTCGGTGATTCCAGCCGAATCATCTTAACAAGAGAATGTTCTCTGTAATACGTTTTGATTGTTTACGGGGTGGTGCTTGTCCGAGTCTGAACACCATAGATAACTTTTTTTTCCTGTTTGCTGTAATCTTCCTGTCAGTCGATGAAGGTTGAGTGTATCAGTCAAAGCTGAATTGGGGAGACGTTCTGATCATCCAGTACATACGATATCTTGGATGCTTTGTCTGATGCTATAGTTCTTATGATTATGTTGCTCTGCCTATGATCGTCACTCTGCTAATGATTGGCAAGGCCTGGCGCATCGCCTACGTGGATAAGCGCAGGCTCATGCTGCTCAGGTTAGGGAGTGGACAGTGGAGGCAACTAAGAGACTTCTTGCTGAGGTATAAGCCAGCAGATATGAGCTTATGACCTGCTCAAAGGTAGAATTATTGGCACCATTAATGTGGCTAGCTGCCGCACGATCCATTCCATTGAGCTGACAGATTACATCTTGTATACTAGCAGGCCTTCTGTCACCTTTCTGCCAGCACCTTGAACGCGCCGGCCACCATGGTGCGGCCAAGATGCGTGCGGCTCACCGTGACGATCGGGCCACGGGCCGGTCCCAACGTGCCTAACGCGAACACGCCAGCACTGAAGGTGCGGCATCAACGCGCCAGCATACATCATCGGTTCGCATGATGAATGAAGGATCGATCTAAAGCCTACCTTGACGATGACGAGGATGGCGGGTGCATGCCTGGAAACACTCGCATGATGAATGAAGGATCAAGTTTTGCTTTGAGTTCATGAATAAAGACGCGCCCGGCTGTGTGGCGCGATCGATCTGGCGCGATGAATTCAAGCCGGTCCAGGCTGGGTGGCGCGTTCGTGACGCGCCTAGCAGGAAGGTGCGGCATACCTTAATCGGCTTTACTGCCGCGCGCGTGTGTATGTTCAACATCGATGTACGTAGACCTTTTGTTGGGCCGAGTGCTCGGACTGGACCTTCTGTCACCACGATGCGCACCAGCAGGCCTGGGGTCTCCGTCCCAGATGGGCCGGCTCCCAATCCTCACTTCCAGGTTAAAAGAATCCGTCGATGAACACATACCAAACAGACTTGAGTGGCATAATGGTTTGGCAGTTAGAGCTTGGTCTCTAGCTCCTATGTTCAAACCCATAGGCGTTTTTTTTTTGCTTTTACAATATTTTTTGTTATTTCATTATATTTTCTTTCTCCATATTATTTTTACATCATTTTTTGGCCCTATAAGATTCAGATGATTTGGAGATGGTGGCGACATGTATATGTCACATGTGGCGACGTCTCACACATAGTCACATTAGTCGTATTGAGACATGTATGTCTTTGTGAGAAATGTGGACCACCAATTGTCCGAATCAATTGAAACTTTTATCACATGATTATGCACCAAAATGGTGTGTCTATACAAGTTTTTAGGTTTTTCTAGTGAGATTAGGAATTTTAACATTTATTCTTGAGTAATTGGACAAATAAATAAAATAATAGGTAAACGTGCTTTTGAAAATTGCACAGATGCACACAACATCTCATTTTAGCTCCTTGAACACCCTATTAAAGTCTTAGATGATTCGGAGATAGTAGTGATACACAAGTCTCACATGTGTCGACATCTCTCGCATATAGTCACGTTGGTCGTCTTGAGACATGTATGCCTTTGTGAGAAACTGCAACACCACTTTGTCCGAATCAATTGAAACTTTTTCTCATGACTATACACCAAAATGGTGTGTCTATGCAAATTTTTAGGTTTTTCTAGATAGATTAGGGTATTTTAACATTTATTCTATAGTAAATCAACAAAAAATTACAATAATAGGTAATCTTGCTCTAAAAATTTCACATATGCACACAACATTTCATTTTGGCTCCATGAACACCCTATTAAAGTTTCCGATGATTTCGCGATAGTAGCAATACACAAGTCTCACATGTGGCGACATCTCTCGCATAGTCACATTGGTCGTTGTGAGACATGTATGCCTTAGTGAGGATGTGCACCACCACTTTGTCCGAATCAATTGAAACTTTTTTCTCTCACGACTATACACCAAAATGGTGTGTCTATGCAAGTTTTAAGATTTTTCTAGCTAGATTAGGGTATTTTAACATTTATTCTATAGTAAATCAACAAAAATTACAATAATAGGTAATCTTGCTCTAAAAATTGTGCAAATGCACATAACATCTCATTTTGGCTCCATAAACACTCTATTAAAGTTTCTGGGGAGCATAGCTAAGTTAGGCTCAACCTTAATAGGAGCCCAACAAGCTTATGCAGGCCCATTAGACAGGAATCAAATGTTTACCTGGATAGACAGTGTAGTGACGTTCAAAGCTACTAGTTGGCTACACTTTTTAACTAGTGTTTTTCATTGGCACGCAATCGAGGTGGCACTAATCAGACTTCTTTTTTTCCCCATTCTCGCACTGCCCTCTACTATCTCTATGGGCCACAGCCCCTACCATCAGTGCTGGCGCGTTGGCGACACGCCTGGGGAAGTGGCGCGTGGGCACCGGCCCGGTGCAATGGTCGCTGGCGCGTTCAAGCCGCACCGTGTTGGCTGGCGCGTCGTCCAGGGTCACTGAGTGATGCAGCGACGATATGCTTTCATGCCTCTTTTTTTTCTTATTGTTTTCTTTCTAGTCTTTACGAGCAAAAAGTAAGATACGCTCGTGTGAGAAAGGGTGCAAAATACACTTTGGAGTTATCGAAAAAGCACATTCTGCAAAACTCGAGAAAGTTCACATAGACAGTAGGGTTATGAACTCCACTCCCAAATCAAGTTCACGCAAAGCAAACAATAAGCCAATATGCTACACACTTAACGTTCTGAAGCGCTGACTGAAGCTATCCAGGGAAGGGACACAATGCTATTAAAGTTGTACAAAAGGTGAATAAACAGAGGACCAAAACCAAGACTCCAAAACATGTCGACTCGTCTATGTTTTTCTATGGAACATGTCCTACAACAACTGACTGACTCCATCTTGCTGCTGCCCGCTAGCACTTGTTGTACAAAACTTCCTTGTCATCTGACTTCGAATTCAGAAACCGACCTTCAGCTCCCCTGGCCCTTTTCAAGGCATGCTGATGCCGTGACTCATGAAGATAGGGCTGCGCAACACAGATATTATTGAGTCAGTTTTTCCTTATTATTTCAGATGACTTACCATTTCACCCACAAAAAGATAAAGGAAATGAACAATCAAGTTTTTTTTCCTCCAGATGATATCAAAGAGTAAGAAACACTTGTGATCAACATGCCGTGAAATCATCAGCTTCGCAGAACTATATAGGATTTTCTAAGTTGGTACCTGCATCTTTGTATCAGTCTTCCAGTTTTGAGAAATAATCATGATACCAACAAGTTCAACTCTCTCTTTAGCTTAAAGTAACTTACAGATAGAAACAGAAAGCATTTAAGCTTACTCCATGTTGTCAATGTGTGGCATCAACCGGTACCGTGCACACAGCGATGCCATACTACTAACATAATCATTTCAGTCAAGCACTGTTTGAATCCAAGCAATTCAGAGATAAGTTCCCTAGCTCTTCATTCAATAAAAACAGCAGGACAATACACTTAGAATTGCTGTTATTAGTATATCACCATGCTAGATCCCAACATGATAGCTCCATCTGTTTCGGATAGCCCTACAGAGAAATTTCTACCAGTCTTGTACTAATCATCGTGCTATATATTAGCTAATCATTTCAGTCCTGAACACAAACTTGAAACATGGAAAAGGATGAATACTCATCATGCTCGTATAGTAGCTAATCATTTTCTTAATGACAGTGCAGTATATCTTTCCAGAAATGCTACTGCAAGCAAATATTATAATTAAGTAGACCAGAACTGATTTCTTTTTTCTGTTTTCCTTCAGGAGGGACTTGCAAATAACCTTTTTAATACAAGATTTCATTAGTACATCAAACATTAGGATACTAGTTTGCTCTTCTATTGTTTCCCTTCTAGAAGAGAAAACAAAAAGTTGCATTGCATTACGAGAGAGAAAGAGAAGGTTTCTAGTACGGTGAAGAAAATTTTGCATCGTGTCAAGCACAAAAAATGGAGTAAAAATTGGCTATGACTAATCAGGGAATGAATGCCAACACAAGGACAATCCAAATCTACCAAAACCTGCTCCCTCTATTAATTGAAGGAAACAAGCATTTTAAACCGTACTATATAGCTCACTGGATTGGCCAAACTCACGCTTCAATCACAATGCGTGACTGACATCGGTACTAGTCAAGCAATCCGCTGCGGCATTTTACCAAACACCTAACGCTGGCAGCAAGGAACTTGACAGCCATGACACATCAGGTAGCTTTGCAACATGTATGCATAATAATCGAATCACGTTTGCACAGGGCACACACCTTGATTGCTGATCTTGGCGACGTGTCCACGGCTGCCGTGAAGATGAAGTCTCCCAGCCACCGCGTTGACCGAGGTGGAGATGAGAGCACTAGGCCGCTTCCTGTGGGGGCGCCGTTATCTAGGTGCCGCACCTCTGCTAGGTTTAGCGCCTCCCAATACGAGGGGAGGGAGCTGGGAGGCTGTCGGGGCAGGCGACGGTGATGGCAGGAAGGGAGGCCGGGCGGGGGCGGGCGGCGTGCGACGAGAGGGGCGAGGCACGGAACAGAACGATATCGGCCGCAAGTGGCGATGGGCTGCGTCAGGGGGTGGGGTTGGGGGTGAAAGGGAGGTGCGAAAAGTCCATAATGCCCTTAAACAAATTAAATCAACGAAAATAATTATTTTTAGGAGGCGTCTGAAGGCATTTCCAACCATTGTAAAAGGGCTCAATTAATTATCATGATAGAAATAGATTCTCTTACTTTCAAAGCAAATCCAGGATTTTTGAATTAACAAATTGACATCGCCACCGTTCCTGTCTTGAAAGTGGAGAATTCAATCAATTTTCTAAAAGAAAGAGCATGCCAAGCAATTAGAAGACAATAAACTTCATCTCGTTCACCATGTATACATGTATTGAGGCACATACGGCTCTTACATTTGCTACAACCCTAGTACGTGTGCCGGGTCCTGTCATGGGAAGACCTACACTGATGAAGAAGAAGTTTTATATGATTCGGATAGTGTTTAAAATACTGTTATCGAAATTCTAGTTTCTGAATTAAAAAAAACTTTCTTCACATATCTGCTCTTATTTGGTGCCATAGTGCAGACTTGCCAGCGCTAGGCACACCGATCAGAGGCGCGGAGCCGCAGCAGCTGTCACCACTTTCAAACTGCCGCGTCGAACTCGCGCCGCCGTCCACCGGTCACTGCATTGAGTTATCGGCTTGTGGCGCCTGTACCACCGTCTGCCGTCCATGGACCTGGAACCACAACGTGTTGGTCGGTCAGATATTCAGATTAGAATTCAATACGAGGAATACGAAGAGGAAGAGTGTCGCTTCCCTTTCCGTCCGTGCCTTCTGCTAATCGACGCTGCCAGGTGCATCAATCTAACCGAGGCGAAGTCCATCAGGCGAATCTAGCTTCCTGATGTCACGTACCTATATGTGTATGTATACTTCGCACATATATTCAGTATCTTTTATTCTTGTTTAGGTATATGGCGCCGCCAAGGCTCGCAACATACCTAGCTGGCTCCGCCAGCGCGCGTGCGTGGAGACATGGAAGGAGATGGAGGAGGTAGAGACGGCACGGAATTGAGAGCACCGGCCGCTGGTTCCCCTTCCGATTTGCTGCCAACGGCGGCGCGACGGCAAGCAACGGGATCGATCCGAGTCGGGACAGGAGGACGACCGATGGCGCCATGGAACTCTTTTGCGTGACCTAGCCGCCCTCAACTTGGCGCCAAGGCATTATATACATGCTGTGATACGCGCTCGTGCTTCCTTGGTCTGCACGCGCACTTTTCGGCACGCACAGATTTTTGCCGCCAAACGTCGCCCGTGCTCAGCGCTTTTTCGCGCCATGAGTCGCCCACGCAGAATTTGTTTTGCGTGCTCGCGAATTTGTAGCCATGGCGCGCAGACATGGGTTACTGAAAATTTTGTGGCGCCAAGCAGTCTAAACTCACTATACCACCCATAGCTGCCCTTTTTTTAGCAATTTTTTTTTGTGAATACCTGCTACGGGTGTGGCGCGGGATGTAATTTGTTTCACGTCAAAACAAAATGGTTAGATCTTAGATGAAATTGAAAAAATCTTTTTCCTGCTTGTATAATTTTTTTTTCCAAAGATTGAAATGATGTTTTTGCACTCGTGATTTTATAATTCTAGGTATATAATAAATTACTTTATTTATTACACTTCAATGTGTCAAATAAAAATATTAAATGAAACAAAATTGATATAATGCATTCTTCCTTCATTTTGGCTATAATAATGACAACCTAGTTATTATTTATGAACATCTTCCTTCAAAGTTAGTCTTTTGAAAAAAAAAAAATGAAAATTTGACTACGTTTCATGAACCATGCGTTCCTAAAATAACGATTTTCTTTTTTTATTACTTCATTTACAAAGAAATAGCGTTGGCAACCTGACAAACAAACATGAATAGCATAATGGTAATGCCCCCAAAGTTCAATTTAGGGTGCCTGGGCTCAAAACATGAATAGCTACTATTTTGTTTTCTCTTTTTTTTTTCCAGCTTTGTACTTAGTTAGAATTTAAATATATGGGTATGACCATGTCATAAAAATATTTAAATGATTTTTTTAGAATTAGTATTTAAATGATTTTGATTATGTGCAACTATAGATCCATCGGAACCATTAACATTTCTCACTTTCTCCCATGAATATATGTCACACATGTTCATGGTTGCGCAGGATGTGTATCGATATCGCACATTCTCAAATCATTTTTATTTATTTGCTACTATTTTGCTTTCTCTATTTTTTGCAAGTTTTGTACTTAATTAGAATTTAAATATATGGGCATGACCATGTCGTAAAAAAATTTAAATGATTTTGATTATGTGCAACTATAGATCCATCGGAACCATTAACATCTCTCTCTTACTCCCATGAATAAATGTCACACATGTTCATGGTTGCAAAGGATGTGTATCAGCACATTCTCAAAATCATTTGAAATGTTTGTGCCTTGATCATACATAAAGATGAGGTGTTCATGCAAGTCTTTAGATTTTTTTACAGGCTTAGAGTATTTTAAAAAAATTCTTAAATTTACCATCAAATAATTACAATAATATGTAAACTTGGTTAGAAAATTGTATAAATGCCTAGAACATCATAGTTTGTCTCCATTATCATGCCATTCATTTTTCAAAATTTTTGGGACAAAGTCACACTACCCATCCTTCACAACCACGGACATGTCATGTGACCAAGTGAGAGCCGTTCATGGTTGTGATGGATGCGTAGTGTAACTTTCTCCAAATCATTTGAAAAATAAATGACATGGTAATGGAGACAAACTATGATGTTGTGTGCATTTGTACAATTTTTCTGACCAAGTTTACCTATTATTGTAATTATTTATTGGTAAATTGAAAGATAAATGTTAAAATACCCTAAGCAAGTTAGAAAATTCTAAAATCTTACATGGACAACTCATTTTAGTATATGATCATGACAAAAGAATTTCAAATGATTTGAAGAATTTGGTGATACACATCCTTCACAATCACCCACATGTCTCACATATACTCATGGGAGTAAGTGAGAAATGTTCATGGTTGTGATGGATGTATAGTTGAACATGGTTAAAATCATTTAAGATTTTTATGACATGGTCGTAACCATGTATTTAAATTTAAATTAAAACTAAATAAAAAACTCACAAAAAATGTAAAAACACAAAAAGGTATACTAGGTTTTGAACCCAAGTGCTCTGAATCAAACTCTAGGGGTATTACCATTATGCTATTTAAGTGTGTTCCTTAGGAGGCCAGCGCTGTATATTTTTTAGCCCTAATTAATCTCGTGTCGTTAGAGTGATGGGCTGGGCCCAGAGAGAAAAGAGAGCACAGTTCTAGCATGCAGGGAGGGATTGGACCTGGCTTCGGACTTGTTGGTCACATCTTTCCGTATGGCCTCAGATTGTGACAATGTCATCAGAAGCCTGAAAGGAGATGGTATGGGCCCGTATGGGCAGATAGTTAAAGAGATAAAGGTTAGAACAAGTAGCTTCTTAGCAAGTTGAATCTGTTCATGAGAACAGACGATCCACAGTTGATGCTCATTGTATTGCTAGTAGCTTAGTTATTGTTGAGACAGGCAAACATGTATGGTTTGTAGAACCGCCTTTCGGCGTTGGTAACCATGTTAACCCTCCTGGTTAATTAGTGAATAAAGTGTGTCTTCTAAAAAAAGCTATCCACGCTGCTTAGTCCCACCTCGCTTAGTTGCTTCTCTAGAAACGACAAACACAATTACCATACTAACCTTCCACTCAAGATATTAATTAGTACTCTACTAATTATTTGCTTAGGAACCGAGAGTAACCAGGAAGTACCCAACAACCGTAAAACAACTCGCATAAAAATATATTTTCTAGGTTGTGGAGGAAAATCCTCTTTAGAGAAAAGTTGGATCCCAAATTTTCCCACTAAAACGAAAAAGCCATTCCCAAAGTGGAAGAATGGTTTTGAATCATTTTGATCTCCTATTTTAGTTGCAACAGATCCAGTCTCCCATTGTAGTTGCAGATGTTGCAAGGTTAGATTACCTTTGCATTCTCTGTTACATATATGCATGTCTCTGTGCCTTTTGATTATGTCATGAAAGTACTTGTTTATACCATGCATGCTTGGACTAATTAAAATGGAGAAAGGTCAATATGTTTCATGTGTCAGTCGACTACTTCAGAGGTTACTGATTTTTGTCATCGATTATAACTTTTAGAAAACATATGCCTAGTGCATATGGGAACATAATCTAAGAAGAAATTATCATTTTGTTTTATTGTGATCTAATAGTCATGGATTACTTCCCCTGTCCATGCCTTGCTACTATTCAACTATTCTTCATTTATCTGACCTTAGTTTACCTCTCCCTTATGCACCAGAGCTGATGGTCTATGTGGGGAGACCTCTCATATAGACTAACTATGAATGTATGGTTTTTCCTTTTACAATTGACTAAGTAACATGGCCTTTCTCGGTGTTATATTGTACACTTATGATGGTTTTAGGTGTACCCTTTTATTTTGTATGTTATAATTTCTGTACGGGCCATTCTGTCCCTGGATTGCTACAATATAGGACATAGCTGTTGCTAGTTAGGAAAAACTTGTTAATGCAATTGTGAAAAACTTAATTTTCTAATATCCTAATCTATTATTTTGGTGAGTAGGTGGACAAACTTGGAATGGGAGGTTCAGAAATCAAAATCAACAAAGACAGCCGAGTTTAGAGCCTGTTTTACTGCTGGAGGTCTTCATGTGCTGGGTAGATGTTAGGACTAGTGAAATTCTAAGTGTACCAAACATTTGGTTGTGATTTTAAATACAAGATCAATGATTTTTCTACTTATGAAATGATTGATTATAATGAATATATGAGAGTGCAATCGATTCTATTATTATCTATTGTTTTTGCAACAATAATTTATTGTATCACAAATCAAATGCAACTAGCGTTGCAATACAAACTATGCTAACCAGATGCTATGCGTGGCAATATGATATATGCCAACGAATAAAATTGTGTGGCAAATAGTACCATGCCACAACATGGTTATCGAGGCAATAAGATATATTCTCTTGCAACGAATAAAATTCCTTCTCAAATCATAATATTGCAACGATACAATAGTCGTGGCAATACCATTTGATCTTTTGCAACGAATAAAATTGCGTGGCAAGTGGTGTAATTGCCACGGCGTGACAGTCGTGGCAATAACACCTTAGGCAACAAAACCCTAGTGTGGCAAGTTGTCTCTATTGCTACGTTATCAATCGTTGCATGTACCATATCTTGCTACGAAGACAGGCGTGGCAAATGCTTCTATCGCCATGACCATGAACGTTGCATCAATGTCCTATTGCCATGCTTGGCAACGGGCAACTATGGTTGCAAGAAACCGCAGCACTTGCAACGCCAAATTGACAATGGTTGCAATACCTTAATGCAACGCGACTTATTGCAACAGCTAGCAACGGACGTGATTTGGTTACAACATCTACCTTTTGCAACCAAATTGGGCCTATTGCAACGTTTTTCATCGTTGCATAAGTGTTAGAAATTAGTAGTGTTATAGCATACATTATGTCGTCTTTATGGATTAATTTATCTCGTAATATGCCTAAATATTCAACAGTAAAATGTACACTTTAATAAAACTAACACATTTAAATGGCTTAATAACTGAAATGACCTCACGCTCCATAGTTATTGGTTTAGTCACACATTATTATATACATACATGCTTCTTGAAATTATACAAGTAAATGTTTCTTCAAACTGCAACAAAACTTGCAAGTTCAATTTTTTTCAGCCAAATTAAAGCCCAATGTCTGATACAGAGGTAGAAAGTGCAGGCCATATATGAACCTATACTTGTGTAGTTCCATGGCTAGCTGTAAATATCCATCAGGCATTGGGAATTGGAGAACCCACTAGCTATTTAGAGAATCAGCCCCAAAAAAAGTTTTGTTCCGCAGAACCAAATATAATGTTAGGCAATCATCATGTCTTGGGAGAAGACATGAGAGAAGCACTTTCTGTTTATGACCACTGGTAAGCTAATTGTAGAGCAGCTAAAACTTCAACAAACTAAGTAAACAAAGTCATCACACTCTAGACAAGGATATGTAAAAAGCAAAAGTTCCTAATCATCAAAAACATTAAGCTAGAGACTACACCTTCATTCAGTGATAGATTAACCAGCTGCTGCTTGGGGAGGCATTGCCCTACTGGAGATACTGGGCACAATGTAGGACCTCCATAGCTTGAGCAACCATTGCCTTAAAATAAAGCATCTGGCGAGTTTTGCAAGAGGAGAACATCTGTCTATAGTCCATCTCCAGAAGCATGGTAGTTACCTTGGCAGCCTGCTCACGTTCCGACTGTTCGATAAGAGGATACATGTTCTGATCAAGCAATCTGCAACACAGAACAATCAAGAGCACCCTTGATTACAAAGGACCAAACAATAAATAGCTATACAAGCCTTTCAACACTATCTGGCTCATCGTTCCAATAGACCTTTCAACACTGCACACACAACTCGACTGCACTTGTTGTGTCATGGTCTCACTCCTCCCCTCATCCTGTACATGCATTAGCCACATTTTCCGTACTTCGTTAGGACACCAACCATGTGGCCCCAACCTCCAGAGTATATGAGATAGCAATGGATCGAATAGAAGGTAAAAAGCAACACAAACAACCTTAGCACAAGCAATACAATGTCATGTCGTCAACGATTCCTTTAGCAATCCTCTTTATTAATTATATTTGTAAAAAAAAAAAAAACATTGATTAATTATATTTAAAGCCGGGCTTAACGAGCCACCGCCGGCTCGTTTGGTTTGGCTTGTTAACGAACCAGAAGGCCGGCTCGGCTCACCTTGTTTTTGAGCTTGAGCTGGCTCATTAGGCTCGCGAGCGGTCATAAAACAAATAAAAAAATTGATATATATTATTTAAAGTTTGAGAATATAAATAATATAATAATAGCCCATTGATAATACTAAATAAATCTAACAGAAATAATATGTACTAGTATACTGTAGTTCCACGCCAAACATCATTTATTGTTCATACTCCATATATCATACCTAATGCATCCATAGTTTATTATTGATAATCCATAGATTCATTTAAAAAACATAGTCATAGTCCTCCCAAATTTATAGTCAAGGCCAACCAATTGTAAAGTGTAATACATGGAAACTAGTGCAACATTAAAACTAATAATTTTAGCTTATTAAGCTCACGAGCCAGCAAGAGCTAGCTCGCGAGCTGGCCCATTAACAGCACGAGCTAAAATGCTGGCTCATCTCGTTGAAAAATATAAACGAGCCGAGCCGAACCACTAGCGAGCCGAGTCAAGCGAGTTATTGAGCTATGAGCTTGTCGTCCAGCCTTACTTATAGGACAACGAGAGCATCTTGGAGTAGCAAGTAAACATAAAAGTAGACCATAAAGGATTTAAATAAATCCAAACTAGACTAGAAATACATTTTGTAGTACTTTTAATTAAGCACTGCAGGAACAAATTTTAGTAGCCTATAAACATATTTAGACAACAAGCAAACTAGTCCAAGCGATAAGAAAAGACACATAGGCCCTGTTTGGATCCCAGGGGCTAGAGCTAGTTTGGGCTAGTTTTGCCTCAACTAGCCTCAAAGGGATCCAAACAGGGAGGGGCTAGATTGGGCTAAATGCAACTAGCCCTCCCAAAATAACTAGCCGATCCATGGGGTGCATATTGGGGCTAGTTGGGGCTGGATTTGGCTGGAACCACATAAAAGTTCACTTTTCTCTCTCTTTTGAGCCACTAAATAATTAAAAAGGTGCATTTAGTATCAAACTAGCCCATGCATGCAAACACCTTAAGGGCTAGAGCTAGTTTGAGGGCTAAAGCTAGAGCTAAAAACTTACTCTAGCCCTAGCCCGGCTAGAGGATCCAAACAGGGCCATAGTTTTCTATTCCAAGAAATACATCTGCTTTACACATGCGGGGGGTGGAAATCGTTCTGTATGTGAGAGAGAGTATACAGAAGCAAAAGATTTTCTTCTTTTCCTAATTATTAAAATGGTCCAAACCTGAAAGGCCAGCCGCGCTTCTGGTTAGGCCCGGCCTTTTTGTTTTCTGGATTCCGAGTCGAATAGGAATAGCTGTGTCCGATTTGGCTGCTGCGTTTGCGTGGCAATAAAACCGGGGCTCGGCCCGCCGCCCTCGCAACAAAATTTTTTTCTTCTTCCGTTTCCATCGCGTTGTGCCCACAGCGCCGAATCCCTCGCTCCCCATCTGCCCGGCCATCCAGATCTAGAGCTGCCGTCGATCGTCGAACCGGCCTGCTTTTGTAATGGGTTCCGGTGATGACCTTGGTCTGTTGGCAACGAAGCCGGAAGCGGCCGCCGGAAAGAAGAGGAAAATGCTGGAAAATACAAGGCTGCCGCAGGAGGTTCTTGACGAGATCACGTGCAGGCCCGTGACGCCCTTTGCCAGCCAACCCCGACGACGGGTGCCGAGCAGCCTTTGCTGACACCAAGGAGCTGGTGGCCCTCGTTGCTGATGATATCACGAGGCAGTGCAAGGACAATGGCTACGCGGTGGTGGAAGAGAAGAAGGTGACCAACGACGGGGAGGAGAAGACAGAGGATACTGGCTGCCCAACGAAGAAGAGGAAGAAGCTGGTGAAGAGGAGGCTGTCGCAGGGGCTCGTGGACGAGATCATGAGGATGCCGGTTACGCCCTTCCCAGTGATCGCCGACGACGTGTTGGCCGGGTTCTCCGACGAGTGCCGAGTAGCCCTTTGCGATGCAGAAAGCTGACACCGAGAAGCTGATGGCGTTTGACGCTGATATCATCCGGCAGTACAAGCATCACGGCTACGCGGAGGTGGAAGAGGAGGTCACCGACGACGAGGACTAGGAAGGAAGCAAACAAGCAATATTGTTGGATACATCCAACTAGCACAAGTTGCATAGGATTATTATTTTTGTTCGACGTAGAGTCATTGTCCTGGTGTGTTATGTAACTTATGTTGCTACTTTGATAATATCGAATCTGTTAAATTTTTTCTTTTCCTCTGGCTGCAACAAGTGGAATAGGAGCCCCTTCAAGTTTTCCAACAAATATACAGTCATGGAATAAAACACGCACTATGATCTGATGGTAGTCACACAAGAAATAGAGAAGTTCAGTAATTACTCTTGGTCAGTGTACAAATGAAGTTGACCCATATATTATATAGAAATCCAAAATATCCAGCTGATAAGAAACCGAATATCGGAAGTCATCCGAAGCAATCAATAGTAGGTTCAGTATCTTCAGTACGTTGATCCCAAAGTCCAAAAAAGTTCTGCCGGTTTCTTATAAAGTCAAGCTAAAGGCATGGGAAAGAGCAAGAATCATTTATGCCAACATACATTTTAAGCTAATTAAGGGTAAGAGTTTGATTGCGGAAAATGGACCTAGACTTTGTTACATATAGTAATGAATTAAAGAACCAAATTTTATATCAAAGCATATCTGTTCACTCGACGGAGGGCATCGCCTGCATTCCTATGAACCCAATTTATCCTATTTCAAATAGGGTGTTAGTAGAAAAGATAATGATCGTTGTAGTTCTAGCGGGAAATATGATCTCATCTAAATCTACAAATAATACACTAAACAGAAGTTATAATTGTTAGATTAATTGGGCTTTACCCATTAGTTAAATAGCAATTAATCAAGGAAACTCCAAAGGCCCACACATTTATGGTAAGTGGAGTGGGATTAGTACCACATGGTACACTCACTGAGCTCCCTACGCGCACAGGGGACTCCGGCGAGCAGGCCACCGGAACTTCTGTCCGCATCGCGTACCTACACGGGTAGCGGGCAATCAAGTTTTTGGGGAGCGCTCTTCGGCGAGCGCGACTGCTCCTTCCGCTTCCGCTTCTCCGTTGCTGCAGCAAGTTTCCACCAATGGCGCCGACGACGAGGAGTGCCTCCGACACTGCTGCAATCGGCTCTGGTGATGCTCCTGTCGCGGGCACCGGCGGAATCACCCAAGGGTATAAACCGAATCTCTTTATGCTATTGCTTACTATTGCAGTAATGGGCTTAGCATATAATGCTAGTTGCAGTAGCATGTTGAGTTTATTTGTGCCTATGATGTTCCAGTTAGCATACATTATGTCATCTTTATGGATTAATATATCTCGTAATATGCCTAAATATTCAAGAATCCAAATACTTGATAAGTTTGTTACGAGTGCTAGCTTTGCTTGCTTCATTGAAACCACCTCCTCTCGAATGATGATGGTTCGAACTATAAGATCTGGCGTGTCCGATCCAAGTTGTGGTTTACCGCAATGAAATTTGAGCATGTGATTGGGGAAAGCGCACTGATCCTCCTCTTTTTGCTGAGGAAGAAAGGAGTTTCGGTGAGTCGATAACCTTTTCCAATGTGCTCTCATTAGCATTATACCTGAGAGTATGATGCAAGTGCATATGGATCTGCCCACGGGCAAGGACATGTGGGAGACACTTGAGGCCAAGTTCAGGGTTCCCGATCTTTGGCAGAGAGCTGTACATCATGAAGCGGTTCTATGATTTCAAAATGGTCAATGACCGTTCTGTGCTCCAACAGGCTCATGAGATACAGATGTTGTTGGTAAAGGAACTCAAGAACATGGAGTGTGTGCTTCCCGACAAGTTTGTGGCCGGCGGTATCATCGCCAAGCTAACACCCACTTGGTCAGACTTTGCCACTACTCTAAGGCACAGGAGGCAGGCATTCAGTGTGAATGACCTGATTTCCATCCTCACCGTCGAAAAACAATGCAAGGGCTAAAGAGAGCCGTGGCAAGAATGTGTATGAGGAGGGAGGCTCTCGCGCCAATATGGTGTAGAAGAGAAACCCTTAGAATCATCAAAGAAAGAAGAATCCTCAAAACCATCAGAGGAACAAGAATGCTGTCAAGCCAAAGACTGCAAACTTCAAGAAGAAGAGCAACAAGGAAAAGGGGTTCCCTAGAATCCTTGTCAAGGCCTATATAAAAGTGTTGAAGAAGCATATGGCCTTCAACTCCAAGGTGTGGGCCAATGGTAAGGAGTTCGTTAAAACGATCCCAGGATGCACTAAGGAATTCTTCTTTTAATTGTTTGAATTTTAAGGCTTGTAGGCCAAGGCTAATCATTTTGGAGAGGGGAAAGAATTGTAAACAGAATTCATGGCATAAGGTTCCCCAATCTCCACATACTTTTTATGGTCTGGTAGTACCATTGTTTAGCTTTTCTTGTCAAAGAGAACGGAAAAAAAAAAACTTCTAGTGTAAGGTATTGTCAGACATGCCTTTTATGTGTAGGCAATCACAAATTTGGTTAAGGTCTCTTAGGTGTGAATATAGGTTGGCCTCGCCTTCTCCTGATTCGGCACCCGCGACCCCAAGCAACGAGTACGCCTACCCCAAGGACGCACCCGCGGCCACAGCTCGAATCGATCAGATCGAGGAGGCCACCACCGACGTCCACCGGATGCTCAACGAAAAGCCTACCCAACTAGGCCAACGTCACAAGGCCCCAACAATGGCACAGATAAGTCCCTCCATTACCAGCAATGTCTTCTCTGACCCTGGGCAAGCCAGGAGCATCCACGCCGCTACCATCGGCACAACTCAACGACGTCACCTGACGTCGCCACCGACATCGTGAACCACAACGTCCTCGGCATCGATGACATCGCCAATAGAACGACGCCTTCATGGACGCCAACGCTGACAATGACCACAAGTTCCCCATGGACATCGGCGTGGTCAACAAACGACACCCCTGATGTCAACATACTCGCCATCACAATGTTGACCATCGACAACATCAGCTCCAGCGACAACGACACCAACACCAACACCACTTATGTCAACTCCAACGTCCCGAACATCAACGACACTATCTCAGACACCTACGCCAATGTCGATGACGACGATGCCCCCAAGGGTGTCGCCAGTGGCAAAGACACCCCTCCCATGGGTGCCACTATCGACCCCAACGTCAACAACAACAACGTCCACGACAACGACGCGTGAGAAGGCAACCCCATCAGCACCTCGCCAACGGAATATCAGCTCTAGCAAGGATATGAGGTATGCCGCTACCCACGACAATAGCGGTGCTTCTCTGTTTCATCCGCATGTTAAGCCAGGTAGCGGCCGGAGGCGGGATACCTGCACACGGTGTCTCGCATGCAACTTCGGGTTGCCCATCAACATCGACCCTACCGCAACCTGGCGTGACCTCGATAGGCCGACACCCCGTGCGACTACGTCTATGCTTCCAAGTTCTCCAACGGCCTCTACAACAAACCTTGGGCCGCGATACACTAGGAGGCGCCCGACATGTTGGGCATGACGATCCAACTCGCCCATCAGTTCGACGTTCCTGTCTCTAATGAGGTCTTCAGCAAGCCTCGACTTGCGAGCTCCACGACGACATGAGGTACATGCCACCCACATCGATCTCCTACCTCGTTGGCCTCGTCACTACCTTGGAGACTGTCATCCTTCATCACCTCACTACACCGATCGACGACATCCTACATGGCATCGCGGGAACCATCAAGCTACAACCAGGAGCAACAACTTGGGCACCATCAAAGGTGGTTGGCATTCACCTCCCCGACGACCTCGCCAACCATGCCAGGCTTCATGACAAGCACCGGCTGATGAAGGAGTCCCCACAGAGCTTCTTGGTGCCAATCGTCTTCCTCAACAACCACCGCTACGAAGTCATGACATTATCAAAGGTGCTAAGGGATGTTCTCCAACCAGGTCGCATCCTTCGCACACTCTTATGGTTGGCTTTCAGCCCTCGACGTACTCGCCATCAATGCAAACCTCTCCGGGAGAGCAATGGAATCCCATCCATCGAACCGGCATCGACAAAGGTCAGCATCTTCATCTTCGCCCGGCTCATTCCCTCAACACAAGTGGATGCAACAATCTTCAGGGCCAAGCTTCGGTCGACCCGTCAACAATGACTTGTCGGTGTAGAACCACAACGCGAGGACGCGTTGTCAAGGAAAGGGGGGAGAGATGTCACGTGCCAAATTGAAGGGGCCAACCGCCGCCGCCTAGGGCCCAAGGCCCCAAGCGCGTGGTGGCTTCTTGCCGCCGTCAACACGTCATCGTCATTTGCTTCGCAATTAAGTAATTGATATTCGGGAAATAAAATAGAAAATCAAATCAGGGGATTTCTTTAGATGCAAGTCGCCCCAACGCCGCTTGTCGCCGCCGCCTTCCTCCTCTTCTTCCCCCTTCCCTAAAAGCCCCGGCAACCCCGATTGTCGCCTGCACTGAGAATCTCCCGGCAACCCCGATTGCCACCCGCGCCACCCCCCAAGGAACTCCGATTGCCGCTTGCTCCAGAGCTCCCGGCAACCCTAATTGTCGCCGCCAACATGTCACCGATAGCCGGAATTCAACCGATCTGTGACAGTAAAATTTATTTCTAACTATTTCAATAGTTGGACCAAACTAGTTAATAGCAACTAATATTAGCGTAGAAGGCAGCCATCGCTTGTGCCTTCATCCCAAGCATGCATAGTCCTAAATAGATATCTGTCTCACATAGTTATTATATATCATTTATGAATAATGTATCCATTTTGAATAATGTATAGTCCCACTTTGTTAATATAATTTGAAATTTTGTGGCAAGCTTATACAACCATGTTGTGATACCATTTCCAATATTAGGGTTTTTTAAACTCTTTTTATATTTTTTTTGTCGAAGTGACAAAAATAATGTTTGAGTAATCCCTCACAAACACTTCATTTCTATTCCCTCACAAACACTTCATTTCTATAGACATTCAAAATGTGAGCTCAAATGGAAATTTTCTTTCTTATATATATTTTTTACTAATCTTTCAACATTTTTTTACATGAGTTATAATTCATGTTCATTTTATTTTCCAAAACCATGTTGAAAATCTTAAGCCTTAGAAAATGGAATAGAAAATAGTAAATCGCTTTAAAAATCAACATGTTCAGTTGGGCCGAAAGCAGCTGACTGGGCTGGTTTTCGCTGGGCCCAAAGCCATAATTGTTATAAATTGTATTTTACACCAACCTCCGAGAAAAATCTCCCCTACAAACACACTAGTAACGAAATGATTTTGCGTGACTCTGAAAAATCTTTTTCCGTGACGGGCGTGGAGTTTGTCCGCCACGGTTAATGGCCCGATTAACCGTGGCGGGCGATTTTTTATTTTGCGTGACGGGCAATTTTGCCCGCCACGTAAAAATCAATTTACCGTGGGCTGGCGTTTATAACAGGTCTGCCACGCAAAATGTGGCCATTTTTGGTGGCGGGCAGGTTAAAAAGGTCCGCCACGCAAAATACCCCAAAGCCCACAGCCAAGCCCAACAAAATGTCCTATCGGGCCATATATATATAAGTTCTAGGGTTTCTCCTCAGCCCCAAGCGCCACGCCCGAAAAAAACGAAGTCCTTGTTCTCCTCGTCCCTCAGTCCAGCGCGAGAGCTCCTCCGGCTTCCACCGCCCCTTCTTGCTCCAAAAATGCGCCGGCCGCCCCCCTGCCTTCTCCTCCACCCCAGCGGCTGGCGGCCGCCACTCCCACCGCCCCTCCCTCGCAGCATCACGGCGGATCTCGGCGGCGGCTGTGCGGCGGTGCGTGGTTCGCGGCGGTGGCGGGCGGATCCGTGCGGGCGGCGCGATGGATCACGGTGGCGAACTACTTCCTCGGCGGTTCCGGCGGGCTGGCGTCCTCGCGATTCCGGCGGCGAGGGCGTCCTCACGGCTCCTGGCGGGGCGGGCGTCCCTCGCGGTCCCTGCGGCGGAGGGGCGGCTTCCTCGGCCGGATCCAGCGGCGGAGGGCGCCCTCGTGGATCCCGGCGGGGATCCCGGTCGGCAGCGCATCCCAACGGCGGATCCCGGTCGGCAGCACGTCCGGCGACGGATCTCAGCCTACAACTCGTCCCGGCGGATCTCTGCCTGCAGCTCGTCCGGCGGCGGATCCTGGCGGCGGCCCGGCCCGGCGGATCCCCGCCGGGTACATCTAGCGGCCGTATCCGTCGGCGCGATCCGGCGGTGCGAGGCCGGATCCCGCCCGGCTAGGTCTGGGCTGTGGATTCCCGGGTTTATGATTTCTTTTTTTATTTTTCATTTGCCGTGGCGGGCACCAAACGCCCGCCACCATTATTTTGTCATTTTCCATGACCATTGCAGGTTGACGGGCGTATCCCGCCCGCCACGGAAATTAAAATCGCCCGCACCCAAAATAGTTTCGCTACTAGTGACAACTTCAACAACTTGGCTAAAGCAACATAATAACTAAATTTCATTGTTTAAATATTTTGTAAAATAACAAACTTGTCAACAAAGAAGATATCCACATCAAACTTGCTGTTTTACAAAATCATATAGCAAATGGCTATGGTTGGCTATATATGGCCACCAAGATTTCGAGGATAGCATGTTTGATATTTTACAAAACCATATAGCATGTCTGTTGGAGTTCAATTTTTTCTCTAAAAAGCCATATATAGCCTACCTAACAAGGATATCACATCTCTTGGAGTTGCTCTAAGGAAATGATAAATTACCTCCATGGTTTAGAATAACACACAAGAAAATAGCTATTTCCTTGGTGGTTAAGAATTACACTCAAGGGAATATTTAGTTTCCTTGAACGTCTTTGCAGTTTCAAGGAAATGAGTAATTTCCAGAACCCATAAATGAAACATTCATATTTATTGGTTTAGAATAACACACAAGAAAATATATAGCTTTTTCCTTGGTGGTTAAGAATTACACTCAAGGGAATATTTAGTTTCCTTGAACGTCTTTGCAATTACAAGGAAACGAGTAATTTCAGAACCCATTAATGAAACATCCATATGTATTGGTGGTTTACTTCATGGCTCAAGAAATACATATCTCCTTGGAGGTCGATGTCCATGTCTAATGAAACTACACTTTTCTAGGTCATTTCACATTTTGGCGCTCAAGAAAATTCTTGACCTTCAAGGCAATATATCCTTTGCAGGGTGAAGACAGAATGTTTTATGTTGCAAATTTTCATTTGTTTTGTGTTCCAAGAAACTTGTGCTGTTTTGTTGGAATCTTCTTAATTGTTAGTTAGTTTTTGCGGTAATGCAGTTAAGTGTGTAGTACGTCTTATATACCGAGGTAAAAAACAATCCTTTATCTAAAAGAGTTGATGTGGAAATTGAAAAATTGCATCTCTAGGTAGCCATCAGCGCCCCATATGAACAGATCGAGATGACGCCGGTTTATCACTATACCACAGCCTATCTCGTAGCGTTCGACCTACGATCGGTCCCTATAGATATATATGATCTGTTCATTGGTACCATCTAAGCCTAAATTTATAGCGAAGTGTCCCTTTGGTGCTTCTGCTACGTACGACGAGATAAGATTTACCCGAAAATGGAAGTTATTAGTTCGGCAGATAATTCAGTGAATTGGACGCCAAAACTTGCCATATTCTGATGAAAAAATCGAGTTGCAATTCCAGTTCCAGAGAGGAGTCCAGCAAGCTTCGAGCACTGATCGAGGATGGAACCTTTGTCAATTGATGATGAACGGAAGTGATAAATGTCAAGAATAATCCTGCAGGTTTTGCCAAAGTGGATGTTCTTGAATGGAGGCGTGCAATTGCTTGGTTATGCCAAAGTGGACACGTGTGCCTCTCGTACCTGGTCAAGCAACGGCCGATCCCCCACCAGCGGTGACACGTACGTGACACACGTCACTGAGCTAGCTTCTTGTAATCGACAGAAACAGTAATCTCCATTCACATACACAAAAAAAAAAAAAATTGTCACGTCACTGAGCTTCTTCTACTTGGCAGAAACAATAATCTCCGTTGACAAATAAAAAGAAACTAAGGCCCTATTTATAAAGCTAACAATTACTCAACAATAAGCTTCTTAGGGCAAGTACATTGGTGTTGTCTTATAACCAGTCTCATATAGTGCCACGTAATTTAAGACGACTTAACGGACTACATGTACAATGATTGTCTTTCTAAATTGTCTCTGTAGCAATGCGTCTTTCCTTAATTTATGGAGAGAGTAAAAATAGGATTGTGAGGTGCATGACGACAACAACTCATACAATGGTAAAATAGTTGTCTCATAGTCCTGAATTCTAGCTCATGAGGTCGTTGTTTTTGCGAAGCAACTACCTCATTCTCTCTCACCTCTCTTTCCTCCACATCATCAAAAATCCTATGTGGCGATGCATGAGACGACCTATGAGGCCGCTTACGTGTAGCAATGTACCTGCCCTTATGGTCTTTTGCTAGAATGAAGAAGCTGCGGCTGCGTTAGGTCGATCTCCTTCAGCACTCGATAAAAGTGCACTGTATATATGTGTCGTGGTCTGGTATCGCGGCCACCACCGCCACAATGTCGACCGGCTAGTGCGTTCTCCGAATGGCCTAGCTCCGGAGACAATGACACAATGTTTATACTGGTTCGGGGCAAGATCAGGCTCCCTAGTCCAGTGTGATCACTATCCGAGCTCAAACGCTCATACCGGGGTGCGTACAAGCGGATCGAGAGAGGGAGCGGGCTCCCAAGTCTCTGTGATTGAGGCTAGTGCCAATATGAGGGTGAGTGAGGGTGTTTGTATGTGGAAGCTTGGGTGTGTTGTCCTCTCCTCCCCTCAACTGAGAGCCCTGCCCCTCCTTTTATAGTGGCAAGGGGAGCAGGACATATGAACTCTCCGAGTTGAGGCGAGAGTGGATAGAACAAGAAGCCATGGAGCGGCGGGTAGGTGAAAGAACTCTCCGAACGAGCTCGTTGATTGGCCAGGAGCTCTCTTCGAGCTCTCGGTAGCTTGGGATGTCGGAATCGGTCGTCGTCGTACGCGGGAATCCGGGTCTGGGCGATGATCCAGTGTCGCCCTGTCTTCGATCGTAGTTGGAAGCCGTCTCTTCGGTATGGGAGGGGCGGCCATGCCGCTGACGCAGAGATGCGCTCCGCATGTACCCGTAGGAGATTGTAGCAGAGTTGTTGGATGCGACGGGGTACGACGAGGGAGCTCTCTGGGCGAGCTCTTTGGTCGGGCAGGAGTCGCCTTCGAGCTCTTTGGAGGCCTGGATGCTGAAATTGACCGCCACCGTACGCGCGGATCGAGGTTTGGGCGGTGGCCTGGCGTCGTGCCGTCCTTAATTGGGGTAGGAATCGATCCCGTCGACATGGGCGCGGCCATACCATGGATGAGGCTTGCGCACGTCGATCGTACTTGAGGATACTGTGGCGACGCTATTGGAATTGATGGGGTATGGCGGCGTGATGGAAAGGACCTCCCTCTGTAGGCGTAGCGCTGCGCGGGCTACAAAGATTGTCGTGGAGCGGTTGGCCAACTCCGTACTTGCGGCCGCGTGGAAGATAGGCGAGCTCTCCCCGCCGTCGCGGGGTTCGTTGAGCTTGAGGCTCGGGCGAGGCGGGAAGAGGACGTCGTATAAAAGGTGTTCATCATGCGGATGAGAGCTCTCTCGGGGAGAGCTCGCTTGAGGCGAGAATGCGCCCCTTGGTGCTGAGAGCTCATGCGCGGCGGTCTGGCAACGGCGAGAGCCCGTCCACGAGCGCGGAGCTCTTTGGAGGATAGTGACCTCTTCGCGTTGACCGAGTGGGCTCTTAGCTTATTGACGTCGAGCAGGGAGCTCATTCTTAGCGTCCCGAATATCGGTCCCCCACAGTAGCCCCCGAGCATTTGGGGGAGAAGGGAGTCTCTCCCAGATGCTGTTTGTACGGTAGCTCTTGTTGCGGGGGTCCTCAAGCTGGGGAGTGTCTTGGACGTGGGTGCGCGCGAGCGCACCCGCGGGTGTAGCCCCCGAGGCTCCGTGAGAGCTGTGAGCTCTTATGGAGGCTTTTTTAGAGTTGTCGTGGGCTCATCGACCCGTCGTCTTTCGCAGTGCGAAGACGGTGAGCTTGAACCCGATCTAGCCTCGTTGGCCGAGATCGAGCACTCGGTGTGCTGCTGTCGGATGGTCCAGGTGAGGTCCGAGTTTGTTAACTCGTTCGTTCAATCAGTTAGTGGATCGACCTCGGATTACGAGGGCCCGACTCCGGGTCCTCGAGCCTGGGGGGGGCGGGAGGCGAGGTGCTTCCTCCTCAAAGAGGCCAGCTTGGAGTCGTTCGTAGCCCTCGGATACCTGGACGCGCACAAACAGAAACCCCCGAGCCCTTTCGAATGCTCAGGGCGTGGGCCGTCGATGCCGCTTCTGCGAAATGCTCCCAGCTCTCACTGCTTCAAGGCGGCGCAAGGAGCTCTCAAATCAAGCTTGACCTTTGGACCCTGCGGCGGCGAGCTCCGCGCTTCGGCGTTTCGACCGTTGCGTCGAGCTCTCACTGTTTTGCTCGTTATGTAGAAGGGCATGGCGTCGCCTCGTCCCTAACCGGAGTTGGAAGCCGTCTCCTCGGTGCTAGGGTCTCCCATGCCGGCTATGGAGGTGTGGTACCGAGCAAGCACCCGCAGGCCTCTGTAGCGGAGCTGTAGGAGTTGACGGGGTGCGGCGGCTCGGTCGAATGACCCTTCTCTGTCTTTGCGGCCCCGCATGGCTACAAAGGGTTCGTCGGGGAGTGGTCGGTCGTGTCTTGTACCCGCAGACCGGAGTCGAGCTCTTCGGGGTAGCTCTACGCAGGGCTCGTCGTTGGGGAGCTCGGACAGCCCGGAGGTCTGTGGGGAGGTCTCCCGCGGAGAGCTTCAGGTGGCGAGAACTTGTCCGGGGCGGATTGAAGGGCCTACGTCGGGTGGGCTCTTCCAGAGAGCTCACGTGGGCCCGTTTCCCACAGGGGAGCTCCATCGTCAGGGGACTCCTGCCGGTTCGAGGTCGCCATTGGGGTCGTCGGTTCTCATGACGGTTTCTCGGAATTTGAAGCGTCGCCGGCCGCTTCTTCACGTCGGTGGTTAATGCGGGCGCTCGTGCACCCCTGCGATTGGTCGCAGTTATGGTGGGTTCTTGCGCGTCGTCACCATTGGTGGTGGTTCCTCGTAGATTGTGCGTCGTGGGCGGAGATCGTGGGGGAACCCGCCGGGCGCCTCCCCTGCGTGTGGGAGGCGAAGCGTCGTCGTCCGGCTATAAATTCGATGACTCGGGTCGCGGCGGTGGTGTCCGTCTCCTTCCTCCCGCGTCCTTCTTCTCTTCCTCGGAGCCCTCCTTGCCTTAGAGATGGAGGGTGAGGGATCTTTAGACATAGGAGGCCTGGGGGGAGGGCGCCGTCGTCGGCAGGATGCGGTCTCGGCCTCCCGCCGCAACTGCGTCGGCGGGCCGATCCCGGCGCCGCCCGAGCCATGCCTCCCCCTCCAACTCCGGCGCCTCCTCCTCCTCCATCCTCGGGAGAGGCGACGATTGCCGAGCTCCGCCTCAGCCTCGGGCTGCGCCCGAGGTCAAGGGGACGCGAGGGCGGCGCTCATCGACCACTGGAGCGGGAGCTCGCGCGATGCGGGCGCATCCAAAGGCGAACGCCGACCGGTTCGCGGCGTGAGCGTCCTTCTTCCCGGTCCGTCCTTCGAGTCGGCATCCGTTCGCCGACCTTCTTGTGTTTTTTTGTTCGCAGCTCGCCTGGAAGAGGCGGACCACCTACGGAGCGACTCCCCGGTGGTTGCGGTCCGCGGCGTCCCGCCGCGGGCGGTGGCGCCCCGGCAATGGCGTCGTCGGCGACCGGCGTCGACCTGACGGGAGTCCAAGGGTTCTCGGACGGGGATTCCCTGGCGACCTTTGCGGACGACGTCGAGGAGTTCGAGGCCACCGCAGAGGAGGTGGTGGCGAACGTCGACGTCGGTGCCCTCCTCGTGGAGGAGTAGCTCGTCGAGACCCGAGGCAGCAAGTGGGTTTCGGTCGGTCCTGGGGTCCCTCGTCACTGCGAAGCTGGACGAGGACCGCAAGACGCTCCTCGACCGCAGGGCTCGTGAGCTTGGCGCAGCCGTAGGGTGCCGTCGTCGCGGAAGCTACTGTAGCTAGGACCTCTCCTGTGCCCTTTTGCTTTTGTAGTCCCCTACTTGGTTCATGTACCTGTACCCATATGTATATATGTATATGTCTATGAACGATGAAGGCGTAGAGACTCAGTTCTCCTTCGGGATGCCCCTCGGTATTTCGAGTGCTCAGCACCAATTTTGTCTTGTATCGGCGAGGTCTTGATCGTGGTTAGTCGTGAGGTCCTGAGCTCGTTGGGCGAGGCGTTCGTGCTCGACGTCGTGATGGGGAGCGTGAGACTCGCATAGAGTAACCCCCGCGTCCCTCCCTTTGTTCAGGTTTCATCTCGGGGGTGTTCGATCATCTTCGCGGGCGCGCTCGAGCGCACCTGCGGGTGTGGCCCCCGAGGCTCCGCGGGAACGAGAGGTTCGCGTGGAGGCTTTTTATAGGTCGTTGTGTGTTTGTTTCCCGTTACCGCATGAGGTCGTAAAAAGGGGTGAGCTCGGGCTCGGTTTTGCCTCGTTGGCTGGAATTGAGTGCTCAGTGAGCTGATCGCGAGTGGTTCAGGGAGGTCAAGCGCGAGCTCGCTAGAGGTGGTTGACCGGCGGGCCTGACCCTGCATCCCGGAGTCGTACGCTATTTCGGCGATGTTTCGAGCACATGCCCGAGGTTCCGCGAGAAAGGTGGATTCTCGAGGAGACTGTTAGAGTTTTCGCGGGCTCGTCGACCCGTCCCTCGCACGGTGGCCCGTGGAGGGGTGTGAGCTCGGGCTCGACTTTTACCTTGTTGGCTGGAATCGAGTGCTCGGTGGTGATAGCGGGTAGTTCGGGAGGTCAAGCTCGAGCTCATTCGATGTGGTCGGCGGTGGTCCGACCTCGTGTTCCAAAGGCGCAACCTTTACGGTTCCCGAGCTCGTTCGGGGAGCTCGAGGACTAGAGTCTCCTCATCGTAGAGGATAACCTAAGGTCGTCTTTCGCCTCCTTTGGCAACCCGAACGCGCTTAGGCGGAAGCCCCCAGCTCATCGTGAGCCGGGGGAGAGCCGTCGATGCTGCTTCGCCTTAGCGCCCCTCGCTCGTGGTGTTCCTGGGCGGCCGTCGAACCCCCGTGGGGGCCGGCCTTTGAACCCTAGGACAGGTCGCGCTCGGTGAGGACCCGAGCTTTGCGGTCGTTCGGGATAGCTCGTATGTGCTCGTCTTGCAGTAAGGACTAGTTATTAGTATCTAGACGTTGGAAAATTACCGTCGGATGTTGCGGTTATCGCCACGCTTGCCGCCTTTGGCGCCGTCGCACCACGCCTCTGCCGCCGTTATCGGACGGCCCGGACGAGGCTTGAGCTTGTTGGCTCGTTCGTTTGATCGGCCGGTGGATCGTCCCCCGCGAAATTGTGGGGGCCAATGGCACAGTTGATGATCGGTCGCCCAGGATCTCCCTTCTTGGCAATAAACGGCGAGTCCACAGGGATCTTTTTCAGCTCTTTGGGTCGACTGAGCCTCAGAGATATCATGTTAACCGACTCATGTGGGACCTCAGGTTGCCCTGGGATCCTGCCTGAGTCGTTAACTGGTACTTGAGCAGCAATCTGGGCCAGCTGTGTCTCTATCATCTTGTTGAAGGCGAGCGCTGGTTCTTCACAAAATGAGTCAACCCTTGAGCTTATTTATTCATGCCCTCAAGAATCTTGTCTTGATGGCTCATTTTTTTGGTAAGGTTTTCGTTAATCTTTGCCTGGCCCAGTACCAGGTCCTTCAATGATGGCTGACCAGGGTTATAATACCCCTGGTTGCCTTGGAATAGTGGCCTGGACTGGTTATTCCAGCCCTGCTGTGGTTGACGATACCCGTTGCTGTTGATGATGAAGGCAGCTTCTTCACGGGTCTCGAGGCGCTTGTCCCCCTCGAGTGGCCAACTCACCACACGTCTCACACGTCATGTGAGCGTCCTCGTGGCGTAGACTGGGCGCCTGCCGGGCGTGAGCATCTGTCTTTGCGCTCTTCCAGTCTCTTCAGCAGAAGATCCATTTTTGCGGCAAGCATATCCGCCTCCTTCACGGTATGCATGCCTTTTTGTGTTTTGGCCAGGGCTCTGTCTTCGCCCCAGCTCTGGTTTGCCACCATTTTGTCAATCAGGGCTGTTGCCTGATCGATGGTGAGCGATAGAAATGCGCCACCAGCAGCGGCGTCGAGGTGCCCCTTGGATATGGTCGTGAGACCATTGTAGAAGTTCTGGAGCACCAGCCAGTTCTCCATCCCGTGGTGCGGGCATGCTTGAATGTATTCTTGCAGCCTTTCCCACGCCTCCGGAATGGGTTCTATCGGGTTCTGCTGGAAGTTGGCGATTCTCCCCCTCAGGGCATTGGTTTTGCCCATGGGGAAGAACTTGGCGAGGAACGCCGCGGAACATTTGTCCCACGTACTGACGACTTCCTTGTCCTTGTAGAACCACTGTTTCGCCTTCCCCACAAGGGAGAAGGGAAACAGGCGGAGCCTGATGACGTCTGCTGCGACATCTTTGATGACGATCGTATCGCACAGCTCAAGGAAGTGTTGGAGATGAGCGTTTGCGTCCTCGCTCGGCAGTCCACGTAAATGGACTGGCTCGCACCATGGTGATCGGCCCAGATGTTTAAGCTCGAAGTTTTTGTCCGTCACATTCACCGACGGCCCGGTGGGCACGTTGGTGACAAATGAAGTTGAGAAATCGCTAGCGGCGACTCTCGGCCATAGCTTGCGTTCGGTTGGTGCAGGGATGTCGGTCTCGACTGTCGGTGTTCCGGCTGAGGAAGAAGCGGCACGAGACCGGCCCTTCCTTAGGAGTGCCTCTGGATCGGAGGTGAAGTTTTCCGGCAGGAGGAAACCTGACATACACTATCCTGTTTTCATCCACAACAGAAGAAAACATAAAAGATTAGCCTGTATGAGCAAATGGCATCCACACACACAAGTTCATATTCATAGCCAGCTATTTATTATTTTTTTTTTCACAATGCCTTCCCCGGCAACGGCGCCAGAAATGCTTGTTGGCATTTCTTAACGCAATCAAAGGAAATAGGTATTAAAACCCATCCCAATAAAAGCGTCAGAAATGCACCGATGGCATTCCCAAGTAAACCACCATGTCGGTGATCTGAAATGAGTTTGTCAACGGGATAGATCTTGCCATCGTAGATATTCATCCGCAAGCGCACGGATCTATCATTGTAGCATTTCACCCGGAAATATTCAGGGTATCGTTATTTATATTCGCCCAAAGGAAGGCATGTGATTGATAAATTAGCATGGCATCTGAATAGAGGAACATGTGTTTGCTTATACCAAATTACTCATAACAGGGGTAAGTGATACAGTTCATAGATAGTGTGACACACACTTGGAAATCCACCAGCAAAAAGGATAAAGAAAATAGATAAAAAATAAATGAATAAATGAATAACCTAATGGAGTAAATCTAATGTATCTAGTCATAGCCATACAAATGAATAGTTAGCATCATATGCAAACTGATCTAAGCGTTGTTAGGTCTAGGATAACAGGGAGACTTCCTGGTTACCATACGGCCCGATAGGAAGCATTTACGAACTCCTACAGCACAGGCGAACGTGGGGGGATTTCAAAGGACGGACAAGGCTTGTCACGACCAAGCCGCCTACCCCCTCAACCGTGGCGTGCACTCATATTTGCAGGTGTCGTAATACCCGGGCACCATGCCCGCATACTAGAGCACTACTCTTGTCCCCCTGGGTCCCCACTCGTCGAATGGACGGACTAGAACAAGAGCAAACCCGAAGGAACAACAAAAACCATTATCCCACCTCTAATCAAGTTAGGCATATGACGTTCGTTAAAGAACCGTGATGAACATGTCAAGATCATGATATGTAAACTATATACTAGTTCATATACCACTACAAGAACATGAACAAAACTATACTCTAGTTCATAAGTTAGGCCAAGAATGTAGAAATAGGACTTGCAAATAGAAGAATGCTCCATAGAGAAGATGTATTACCAAAGCTCTTTCTTCTAGGAGACAAGCCCTCCTTGTAGCTTTTCTACTCCAAGTGTCTACTAAAAGAATAAAGAAGAAGAAAGAAGAAGAAGAAGAGAGAGAGATAGAGGTGGTAGAGAGAGAGATGTATTGCTTTGGTTTGCTGGACTCCAAATGGTGTGTGTTGAGAGAGGAGAGGGGGGCCTATTTATACACTTGGAGGAGGGGCCTAAGTGCTAAATTACAACCAAACCGACCTGGTAAACCTTCCTTGTACGCGCAAACCGACAATCCCAGGGCGGTAAACCAAGTTTGGAAGGTGCACAAACCGCCTTCCGAGGTCGGGCCTGAATCGCCTCGGGGAGGGTGCGGCCGCATCTTTGTGCGCGCCCCCTCGGCGCCGCTCGCCCGGTCTTGGCGGGTGTCGTCTTTTGCCCTACGAAAAGTTGTAGGCCGGGCTGCGCTCGGCCCAGATTTGATGTTTTGGGGTCGATTTGCTCTTTGGGCTTGGATTTTGAAATAATGCGCTTTCCCGGAAGGCGTATTTTGGTCGATTTTCCACTTGCTTTTATTTTAAATCTGCAAAATAAAATACAATACACTACAAGTGGAATTTATTAGTGATAAATGCATATGAACATAAAAGGTTTAATTTTACTCCCTTTATGGTAGTAAGTTGACGCAAAATATAACGTTATTTACCGTCAACAGCGGCGACGCACGCTGAGGAGCCGATCCGACCACGGGCTACGTCGCTCGCTCGGCCGAGGTTCCATGAGCGGGTTGGGCATGCCTGCCGACGACTTCCTCCGGCGGCTGATCACGTCTTCGGGGCGTCCGAGCTCCAAAGACTGACGCCGAATGGAGTGCTGCTCCTCTCCTCGACCTTCGTTATGCTCTGCGAAGACCGGTTGGGAATTCCCCAACCGGGAGCTTTTCAAGCATTACATCTTCGCTAAGATTCAGCCGCTGGCCAAGGGCGGCGGACCGCCCCCGATCGCTGCGTGCCGTTGCTGCTCAGCCCGCTGGGAAGGTTCGCGAGACCTTTCCTGTAGACGACTTCCCGACGGGCGCTCGTTGGAGGGAGGAGTGGTTCTACCTGAAGAACGACGACTCCTTCCCTGCGCCGCGGTACACCGGGCGTACCTTCGACGAGGGAGCGAGCTATGGCGCGAGAAACCCTTTTTGCTAAAGCGGCGGGGAGTGGCGGCGGCCGTGGCCAAGATCAAGGTGCTGCGTGACGCTGGGTTGACGGTGAACCACATCATCGAGACCCGGCTGCTCGCGGGGCGGTGGTGCCGCTTCAGCGTCGAGCTCTCCGTATGGGAGATGACGGGGACAAGGCCCGTTCGAGGGTACCGCGAACGCCCGCGATCTCGATGACGACCAGGTGGAGTTCTACCCGGAGCTGGTGACCAAGGCGGGGACGAGGGGCGGGGCCCGGCTCTCGAATGCGGCGGCGTTGGCGCCGTGAGTGCCCTTCTTTTCGTTTGAGCTCTCCACTTCACCTGCGTGAGGTTTGCGGCCGACGAGCTCGTGCTCTTCAGGTTGGGGAGATGAGCCCTTTCGGGCCTCAGCCTCCTTCCCCAACGAGGCCGGCGCCCATCGTTGTCAGCGCGCGCTCATGCGGAGCGGTGAAGCGGGCTCGTCGAGGCGGAGACGATGACGGTCGGCCGCCCGAGCCGGGCGTCGGACAGAGCTCGGCGTCGTCCCACCCGCCCACCGGGCCCGCGAGTTCGGACACTGGTGGCGGTGTCGGGCACGACGGCGCGTCGGCCTGCTGCTGCGCCTCGCCGGTGATCAAGCCCGTGACGAAGGTCGACTTCTCCGGCCGGCCGGTTGAAAAGTGTACCGTCGGCGGCGCCTCGGAGGAAGAGGAGGTCGAAGCGGGTGGCCCCGAGGTGAGTTCTTTGTCTTCGTTGCCGTGGCTGACTGTGGCACATGGTCGTGTCCAGCTGAGCCACTCCTCCATGCTCGGGCGGCGGAGATTACCCGAAGCGGCCGAGGGACGGAGGGGCTCGGCCTGAGCGACGCGTAGCGCGGGCTCGGAGGCCGCGAGCTCTTTCTTTATCGTCGTCGGTGAGCCGATGCGGTGATCCCCGAGCTCGCCCGTCGTCATGCTCGGAGATGACGAGCACGATGGCGCCGGCTGATGGCGGGCTCCATGGGAACGAGCTCGCCCGGCGGCGGGCGGCGGGCGGCGAGCGTGACAAGGTCGCGAGCGGTGTTGTTTGCTCCCTTTCGGGGGGAACCGCCCGACCGATTCCTCGCCGGCGCTGGGAGCTCGCGCCCGGGCTCCTCGTCGGCGATTACCGCGAGCTCTCCGGGCGAAGGGGTCACCGCGGAGTGCGGGCGAGGGCCCGCGGCGGGGAGGGGCCTCGCCGAGGATGCCATCGTTGAGCTTCCCGGCGGCGGCGATGGCGATGGTGAAGGTGAAGAGGCGGCCACGGGGCGGCCCGTCCCGAGGAGGAGGAGGAGGCCTTTGTGGAGGACATCTTGGTGGGCGGCGTCGGGCTCCAACGTCACCGACGTGTGTCGGGTGCCGTTCCCGCCAACGGCGATGATGGATGTCGACGGGCATGGGTGCAGGTGCGGTGTCGCGCGGCAAGCGGCCCTCCCGGCGCGGACGCCGGACTCCCCGCGACCTGCGGTCCCGATGACGCCTCAACCCCCCGCTCCGTCATAGGGGCCGACGTGCGCGCTCCGCCTCGCCCAGGTTTGGTTTAGAGGTGGTACTCAACCGCTTCCTTTTGTGCCTTGTTAGGTGCTCACATGCTTTTTAACCCTTCGGGGAGTGCAGGACTCCCTTCGTGGGTTACAACCCCGCCGACGCGGCTCGTTGAGAGGGCCGGACTGGTGAGCAAGCCGACGACGGCGTCGTCGCGGATATGCGTGAGGAGATCGACGTAACGCAGCTCCCAAAGACCGATATCTCGAGCGCCGGGTGGAGGAGGTCGTAGAGTATGCTCGTGGAGTAGAAGACCGGACCTCGTCGTGAGGCGCAGAGAGGGTGGAGGCCGTGTCGCGCGGCGGCCCGCAGGGGAGGAGGAGCGTGAGCTTGCCCATGAGCTGCAGTGCAAGAAGACCCAGGAGGAGCCGGACTCCTCCAAGGGATGCTCAAGACGAAGGAGCTTGAGCGTTCGGGGCTCGCGCTCTCCTGCGCCTGTCTTCGATCGTAGTTGGAAGTCATCTCTTCGGTATGGAAGGGGCGGCCATGCCGCTGACGCAGAGATGCGCTCCGCATGTACCCGTAGGAGATTGTAGCAGAGTTGTTGGATGCGACGGGGTACGACGAGGGAGCTCTCTGGGCGAGCTCTTTGGTCGGGCAGAGTCGCCTTCGAGCTCTTTGAGGCCCGATGCTGAAATTGACCGCCACCGCACGCGCGGATCGAGGTTTGGGCGGTGGCCTGGCGTCGTGCCGCCCTTAATGGGGTAGGAATCGATCCGTCCGACATGGGCGCGGCCATACCATGGATGAGGGCTTGCGCACGCGATCGTGCCCGGGATACCGCGTGGCGACGCTATTGGAATTGATGGGGTATGGCGGCGTGATGGAAAGGACCTCCCTCTGTAGCTGTAGCGCTGCGTGGCTACAGTACTTGTCAGGGAGCAGTTGGCCAACTCCGTACTTGCTGGCTTCGCGTGGAAGATAGGCGAGCTCTCCCGCCGTCGCGGGGTTCGTTGAGCTCGAGCTCGGGCGAGGCGGGAAGAGGTCGTCGTATAAAAGGTGTTCATCATGCGGATGAGAGCTCTCTCGGGGAGAGCTCGCTTGAGGCGAGAATGCGCCCCTTGGTGCTGAGAGCTCATGCGCGGCGGTCTGGCAACGGCGAGAGCCCGTCCACGAGCGCGGAGCTCTTTGGAGGATAGTGACCTCTTCGCGTTGACCGAGTGGGCTCTTAGCTTATTGACGTCGAGCAGGGAGCTCATTCTTAGCGTCCCGAATATCGGTCCCCCACAATATGCTTGTTTAAACTCTTCTACTCAATAATATGTAACGTTTTTTTGTGTATTCGGAAAAAAAATAGATATCCCTAACTATTTCAGTTGTTGGACCTTAATTATTTTACTTTTTTTTTTTTTTTTGCCAAACTAGTTAGTAACAAGTAATATTAGTGTAGAAAGGAGTCCGTTAGTCGTGCCTTGATCCCATAGTCCCAAATTACAAAAGAATCTAACATATGTTGTGTTTTTTATTTACAAAAATACTAGATGAGAAGACCCTGGCCAAAGAGATAAAGCCAACATTCAATGCCCTTCACATACGGACACTCTTCAAAGGAGGACGCAAACAGTTATGCCATGGACTACTCCGAGTCCTAGGTTTCGTCAAAGGTGGACGGACACGTATACGTACTGTACCTGTTAGTACCCGGTCAAGCTGCACACACGTACGTGACTGACATCAGTGGCGTTGTTCTAGTCTGGCGTATAAATAAAACAAAACGAAACCAAACCGCCGCCCAACGGAGAAACACGGTGTCCCTGTTTCCTCTTGCAGCACTCAAGCAGCAGTCAACAAAAAGCTTTCTCTCCCTGTTTTGTGTTTGCGTTTGTGTTTCTTTCGTGTTCAGACGCCCAAAACATGAGCTAGCAAGCAGACCAAACAAGTCACCTATGGTTGACAAAAACAAGGCATATCCCAACCCCAGATTCTCATTCGTACCTACCTGACACGCCGGACCAACGAAATATAATGCCTTCACTCATCCTACTTGTATTATACGGAGTATATCCGTCCGTCCATGTCGAGCTGGACATGGTCACCTCACCTTTGTGCTGTTCTTATAAATTCCTGCCCGTGATCGACCTGACCCAGCACCACCCCGTCCAGCCAGACATTCCCCTGCCGTCCCCTCGATCGGCTTTCCATTTCCAGCACCAAAGCCGTCGTCTAGATTCAGGCAACACCATGGCAACAAGGACCAGGGCGACGGCGCACTCGCTGGCACTAGTGCTCCTCGTCCTGGCCTCGTCCGCGCTGCCCGCGTCGCTCGCCGTCACGTCGCCGTACGTGAGGCCGCCGCCAAGGGCCACGCTGTCGCTGCTCCAGGATGACGACGACGCCGACGGCCAGACGCCGCAGCAGGTACACACGCCTTCCTCCTCCTCTGTGTCGCCGCGCGCTCTGCTCTCCGGCGGTTCCAGTAGTAGTGCTCCCTGGCCGCCTGCCTGTGCGTTTCGCCGAGCTAGCTACCGGAAACCTGACCGCCGGAGTGAATGCTGCCATGCATGTCTCGCTTCAGTTGTTTGCTTTGTCGCTCTCCGATCCACTATATTTGTGCTACCACTGAACAGTACTCGATCCATGGATTTAGCACACAAGAGGAAGAGATTATTGTCTGTTGCGACCGACCCGCTTTGAGTTGAGTGAGTCAAACTCCGACCAGGAACAAAGGATGGATGGATCCTGCATTCCTGCCTGCGTGCCCCCACAAGCATCCATCCTTTTTTTTTTTTTTATACCTCGTCATGTGAATACAGCGTGGCGTTTCTGTCGTTCACGGCTCATTTAGTGTAGTATATAACTTCTGCAGTACATCCAGTCCAGTACTAAATAAAATACTACTAGGCTTAGGGAAGTTCAAGGTAGGAAGGAATTGATTGTTTGTTGTGCCTGTCACGACTTTTTTGGTTGATTATACGTACGTGTTCACACAGATGATGATTTGAAGTCTGTGTAGTTGGGAGATTTGAGACAGTGACCACACCGGGAATCTTCGAAGGTCGCGCCAACCACCCTATGGTGGCCCGGCTCACGGCCTGCCTGGCCCGCAGAGGCCCTCGCCGGAGGCGGAGGCGGCGGCGGCGACGGCGGCGGGGATTTACTTCAGCACCTTCTTGTGGGGGTATAGAAAGCCCGACGGGGAAGGTAGGTAGGCCCGGGCGGTCGGCATGGTCGCCGGACGGCTTAGATGCGGTTGGTCGTGGTGGAGGCGGTTGGGCCAGGTCGGGCGGGGGCGCCATGGCCGGACTTTGGAGCTTCGAGCGGAGCTAGGGTTAGGGTTGGCCGGAGGGGGAGAAGAAGAGAGGGGGAGGGGAGAAGACGGACGCCGGCGGCGCCCGACGAGCCCTAGGGCGCCCGGCGGCGGGGGGCAGCATCGGGAGGAGAAAGAAGGTGAAGGGGAGCGTCCGGGTTGTTAGGTGGGCCGCCCACGATCAAGTGGTCGGCGCTTAACACCCCCGTGACCACACCATTGACAGAGACAAACAGAGATAGCTGGGTTTCTTGCTTTCCCATTCATCCATCCACTGTCAGAGCTGCCCAAATGCTAATGCATGCTGCGGTCATCAAAATCACAAGTTTCCCTAAAAAAAAAAATCAAAATCACAAGTCACGCCTGTTTCTTTCATCCATCATTGAAAACAATCTGAACATTTTGCCTTGGTGCTTGAAAATTCCAGGTGCACATATCACTCGTAGGTCCTGACAAGGTCCGTGTATCATGGATCACCTCCGGCGACGCACCACCGACGGTCGACTACGGGACAACCTCCGGCCACTACCCCTTCACCGCAACAGGGACCACGACGACCTACTCATACGTCCTCTACACCTCCGGCGGCAACATCCACGACGCCGTCATCGGGCCACTCCAACCCAGCACCACCTACTACTACCGCTGCAGTGGGAGTTCCTCCTCATCGTCACGGGACGAGCTCTCGTTCCGGACGCCGCCGTCCACGCTCCCTTTCAAGTTCGTCGTCGTCGGTGACCTCGGACAGACGGGCTGGACGGCGTCCACGCTGAACCACGTCGCTGATGAAGACTACGACGTGCTCCTTCTCCCCGGTGACCTCTCGTACGCCGACTTCGTGCAGTCTCGGTGGGACTCGTATGGACGTCTCGTTGAGCCGCTCGCGAGTTCAAGGCCGTGGATGGTGACCGAAGGTAACCACGAGATCGAGAAGCTACCGCTCGTCGAGCCGAAACCGTTCAAGGCCTACAACGCGCGGTGGCGCATGCCCTACGACGTCGCCGGCGCTGGCACCGCGCTGCCGGCGTCGGGTGATAACCTCTACTACTCCTTCGATGTCGCTGGTGGCGCCGTGCACGTCCTCATGCTGGGCTCGTACACCGACTACGGCGCGGGAAGCGCGCAGCTGAACTGGCTCCGCGCCGACCTCGCCGCGCTCGACCGCCGCGGCGGCGGCGGCAGGCCGGCGTTCGTGTTCGCGCTGGTGCACGCGCCGTGGTACAACAGCAACGAGGCGCACCAGGGTGAAGGCGACGCGATGCGGGACGCCATGGAGGCGGTGCTGTACGGCGCGCGCGTCGACGCCGTGTTCGCCGGCCATGTCCACGCGTACGAGAGGTTCAACCGCGTGTACGGCGGCAAGGAGGACCCCCTGCGCGCCCGTGTACGTCACCATCGGCGACGGCGGTAACAGGGAAGGGCTGGCGGATAAGTACGTCGACCCGCAGCCGGCGATCTCGGCGTTCCGGGAGGCGAGCTTTGGGCATGGCAGGCTTGAGGTCGTGAACGCCACGCACGCGTTGTGGACGTGGCATCGTAACGACGACGATGAGCCGGTCGTCGCCGACCAGGTGTGGATCAACAGCCTCGCGGCCAACTCGGCTTGTAAAAGCAACAACAGGATGTAACGACGCAGCACGAGGACAAGGCGCCTGGCTTTTACTAGTAGCTTTAGCTTGGTTGTTAGAGATTAAAAATTTTACAAATTGTTGTTGTTCGAAAAAATATTCATAAATTGGTTGTGTAGGAGTTTAGTGAAGTCTAAGAGAACCTTTTTTGAGCAACTCGAATGTGTGTGTTTGGTTGCCCGGTAAATCGGTAAAGGGCTTGTGGCAACGTGAGGACTGGCCGATAACCTAAACTAGTATATATTTAGGACTTCCTGGATTTGAAGGTGGGCTAGAAAAAGCCGAGTTTCAAGTGTCGTTTGGGCTTCGAACCAAGTGTAATAATTTATCAGGTTGCTGTCTAAAAGTTATTTTCTTTTTCCAAAACCCATTACCAAAAGAACCGTATATGTCCCTCCTGCGCGCACACAAACCCCACTCTTATCACTAAATCTTGAGATACCTAGCATTCTTGACTTCTTTAGTAAAGAGAAAAGAAGAACAAAGTACATTGTTTTCCAAAAGAAAGGGAAAAAAAATCATATGCTCAAAAATATAATTTACATTTGGGTTTGTTTTTCTGTCAAACTTATTGCTTGGGTGATCATTTTTTGCACGACACGATAATGATGCCAACCAAGGGCAACAATGTATGCTTTCTAACCCTGACTCCCCCGACGAGTCTTCTCTCGAAAGTGTTGTGTGCCATGGTGATAGGATCCCCTTTTTGACATCTCCATGTCCCCCCGTGTGGCGGCATGGGGATGCCAAAAGGAAAGTGATGGAGTTTTTCTCGCTTTTGGCATAGCAGGCCTCTCTTTGGGAGGCCCGCGTGACGGGTTATTAGCTCAATGGTAGAGCGCGCCCTGATAATTGCGTCGTTGTGCCTGGGCTGTGAAGGCTCTCACCACATGGATAGTTCAATGTGCTCATCAGCGCTGACCCGAAGATGTGGATCATCCAAGGCACATTAGCATGGTGTACTCCTCCTGTTTGAATCGGAGTTTGAAACCAAACAAACTTCTCCTCGGGAGGATAGATGGGGTGATTCAAGTGAGATCCCATGTAGATCGAACTTTCTATTCACTCGTGGGATCCGGCCGGTCCCGGGGGGGGCGCACCGCGGCTCCTTCCGTAGTCATGTGAGCCCGCAGGTATGACGACACGGAGATTGTGGATTAGGGCAGGGCGAAACCCTCGCCATCCCACCCAAGGATGGCGCTCATTGGTATAGCACAAAGGGTCATGGGGGTGGGCCACTGGTGAGGGTGTCTCTATTCAACAAGATTCGGATACACTAGAACGGTGGCGGCGCGCGTGCCGCCAGCTACACTGGATCAGGCCAATGCGCCGGTGTAGATATTTTCTTGAGTTCTTTACAAAAATGAAAGAGCAATACAATATTGATGAAGACGTGAATCCACGAGCTTTAGTATGATTTATTGTATTTGTAGTAATTGAAATGCAGTTGATCTGAGATTGCGTATTTGCTGAAATTTATGAAGATTTCTTATCACGACTTATAGCGAAAAATAAATATATGGCATGGCTGAGGTAACGATTATCAGGACGAGCTAAATTTTGCTTCCAATATGTGACAACACAAACTAAATAGATTTAGTGTTCAGTTGAATTGAGAGCCTACAACTTGCTATCTTTATTTGAGTACTTACATCTATAAAATTCTTGATGAAAATTAGTAGGAATAATTTGTAATCACATGTTGGCTTTGAGTTATAAAAAATGTTTATGGTTCTGGATCGTCCGAAGACCAACCTGATGAACACCAAGAGAGGGGCATATAGCTGCAATGGGCACAGCATGGACATGATCCATCATCCATGGGTGGAACACGCTCTCGTGCTGTGCTTCGCTTAGCCGAGGCGATGCCAATACGCGGCCATGCTGGGAAGTGGTGTATCTATGTATTTCGGGTTTTATTTGCAATGAGAAAAGAGAGTACTCCCTCCGGGATGGTATTAGAAGTCGTTTTGGACAAGGTTTGAGTCAAACATCGGGAATATAAATCATCAATAACTTTTAAGTTGTTGATTTTGTAAATGTAAAAATTATATAAGTAGATTTGTCTTAAAAAATACTTTAATAAAAGTATACATATATCATATTTTTATAAATATTTTTATAATAATAAGAGGTCAAAGTTGTGTTTTGAAGACCGTGTCGCTGTCCTAAACGACTTCTAATACCATCCCGAGAGAGTATATGAATAGTCGTAGTTTCATGGTGACGCCATGAAGCTAGCAGGAACGCAGAGCATGCGGCGGTCGCGGCACAGACGCGCTGGACGAGCTCTTGGGCCGGGCGATGGGGCGTGCTGCATGCACGTGCGTGCAGGGAGGTGGTGCAGGAGCTGCACGCGCGCTGGCCGGGCCCGGGACCCGAGGGCACCGGAGCTGCCGACGCCGGGTACATGGTGGCGGCGCTTGGCGGATTTGGGGTAGAGCCCAAGTTGTCACCGTTGTAGCGAGATGAGCGGTGGCGAGGGGAGTTGCGGACAGGCTGCGGTAATCCGGGCGAGTGCGCGTAGATGGCGGCGGCAGCGGGGCGGGCCAGGGGAGTTGCGGTACTTGCGGACGGGCTGCGGCGGTGGCCCGGGTGAGGGCAGCGCGGATGGCTGGCGGCGTGTGTCCGCGGGCTGCGGGACGGGCCCACGGCATAGAGACGGGGGCCACGTACGGGCGGTGCGCGGGGCTGAGCAGGACGAGCTGCGGCACAGCGGCGTGGTTCTTCCTCGTGTGCCAGCGAACCATCTCGCCGCGGCCCGCGACGCGCGCTGGCGTGGTCATCGGCGGACCCCAGGCCCACCCGTCTTTGGTCGCTTCGCCTGGCGCCACGTGGCGCCGTGCCGCCCAGCGCCCTGCGCGCCCGCGCTGTTGTTACCCGGGGCGGAGGCTCACGGCTAGGGTCAGCGAAGGTCGTGCTCGCGGGGTGCGCCGCCGCCGCCTCGTGCCGGCTGGCGGCTGATGAGGGAGGTCGCGGCGTGGTGGCGGCGGCGGCGAAGCCGGGCAGCGCCGGCCCGGCGTCGGCAGCCGGCCCGACGCCCGCGCGTGTGTGCATGGAGCTATCACGCTTTTTTTTTTTTTTGAGCCATGGCGATGCTTCGAGAGACCGTCGTGCCGCGGCCGTCGGGCGTGCATAGGGAGCCAAGGGGACATGTGGCAGGAGGATAAAGCGGCAGCGATGGTGCGGATTTGATTTCTAGTAAATATAAGGGCCTTTACGTAAAATTTCGATTCTCACCACACCATCCGGATCGTCGACACGTCCGATCCGGACGGCCGGAATTGGAGGCGGCGTGGCCACTATATCCTGCCCGAGCTTGAGCTTTGGATTCGATAGTAAGAGATATATCCATAATATACGAATTAGGATATATAAAACAGATAATTAGACATCTATTTACACTAGACTCAGAAGAAGATTTTTGACAGCTGTATAACCGACCTCCCTCTTAGGGCACCCTGTACTACGCTTGATGTGGATGTAAGAGACAATAAAAAGACTATGTGACATACATTCTTCTCTCACATGTTCTTAGATAACATAAATAGATGAACTATTTGCTCGTCAGCTGTGGACTACTCTTTTTACTTTTTGCTTACCACGCCATATCTAACTAACCAAATACTAACTAGTCATTACTCCCTCCATCCCAAAATGTTTGTCGCTTGCCTTCAAAAAAAACAACTAATAAATTATATTTAAAAAATATTAGTATTTATCACACATAATTAGTATCATTGTAAAGATATTTAAATCTATTTTTTTAATAAATTTATTTAAAAATATAAATATTACACGTATTTTATACAAATTGAGTTAAACTTGTGGCATGAAAATCGAAAATGACAAACATTTTTGGTACGAGGGAATAGAACGCAGCGGAAGAATTGGACTGACCGCTATATTTCACTTCTCTCTGTCAATGTCATCATGAGGGGTAGTGTACTGTACTTGAGTTTCGGGTCAACATGTCCAATCAGATGGAAGAATCCAAATCTTGGAGCCGGGCCAAGATCTATTGATGTAGACGCAGTACTGCTCCCTACGACCTCAACCAGAAAGGGTCGTCGGATGAAAGCCGGATGAAAGCCCAGCTCATGGGTTGCTTCAAATCCCTGAAGAGAAGAGAACGTACAGTACGTCACCATTTTTCATTCTGCCAACAACACATATTAGTCGCATTCTTAACGGTTTACTGAAACTGAATACTAGTACTCCGTTGTATGTACAGTATATCATGCAACCCCATGGTGGTTGCATTGGTGGTTCTGATATACTCCCTCCGTCCCTTTTTGTTTGTCTCCAGAGAAGCGTGTCTGTGAGAGAAACACGGTTCTCTAGAGACAAATATTTAGTGACAGAGGGAGTAATATGGTCAGGGTGTTTTCTGATATAATATGGTCAGGGTAGCATACATCATGCATGCCTGCAAATATGTGTTGTTGGCATCACTGATGACAGGAATGTACAGAACTGGGAAGGGACGTGAAGCCAGGAGATGGAGTTAGTAGAACTTGAATGTTGCTCATCATGAGGTTCGTTGCCTTGGGACAGCTAGAAAACTGCTGGAAAAGATCACTGATGACTGGAATGCAGAGGTATGTGTACGCTCGAACTCCATTCACGTAACAGGAGGCTGCAAATCTGCAATACAGATCCTGGCCTGCCTGGCACTTGACTACCCCAGAGTAGTGTAGAGACAGGCCATGCTGAGCTCACATTCCCTGCTCCTCTGTTTACGAGTCCTCTGTTTCCAATCCTCTGTCCCGAGTAATGGCCAGAACTCACAATTTACGTACTCGTACTCCATGCCTGTAGACTAGTACTAGTATGCTGGAGTATTCTACAGTACAGTACAGTGCAATATACGGAGTACTATACCACAAGTTCCAAGACTTGAACTGTGCCCTTGCCCTGAACCCTATACAATCCAGATCCTAGAATCCTCCTGACAGTGTAGCGAATGATGAAATGCATCGCATCAGAGCGAAGGATGGATGGATAGGCTGCCGGACAGCAACTGCAGTTCTCGCCCGCGTCATCGTCATCATGGGGGTTTGCCAGCTGCTCGGGTTCTCAGGTCAACATGTTAAATCGGACAAATAATCCAAATCCTGGAGATATCAGCCATGGTCCGTCCCATCATCCCCATGGAGTCAAGAGTCAAAAAGACATGGGTTCATGGAGGAATTAAGAAAACCTTTTTTTTGAAATCGTCCTTTTTTTTTTAAGAAAACCTTTTCGTCTTCATTTTGCACAACTACTAGTATTTAGGTGTACTCCCGCAGTCTCAAAATAATTCATCATGTTGACTTTATGACATCATGTTTGATCACTCGTCTTATTCAAATTATTTATACAATTTAGGAAAATAAATAAATTATTATTAAAATATCTCTAATAATAAAATAAGTCACATCAAATTGGATGATGTTTATATAAAAAATTTGAATAAGGCGAGCGGTCAAACATGACATCTTAAATTCAACATGATGAATTATTTTGAGACGGAGGGAGTATTTAGTTGTTGGGCAAGAGTGTTGGAGTTACCAGCATTATGGTATGCCATATAAAATTGATATGAAAACACAATGTCACAGCAGTGTACTCTAGCAGCCATTACTTTACTTTATTGTTATGCTTAATCAAATTGAAGATTCACTAATATCACTTATTAATTCAAACTAATGATATAAAATTGGAGTATATACTAATTATAAACTAATGATAACACTATTACAATGTAGAAATATTATAGTCAGCGAGGTAGGTGCATATTGATACGGATTTTTACAACCAGACTCACACTTTTTTGCACGAGGTGAGCCAGACCAAAATATGTACTGCGTACCTAAAGAAGATAGATAGGGGCATGGCGATCCAAACAGACTTTTAGAGCAACTCCAACCATCTCTCGTAAAAATAGATAAAAATAGATAGCTAACTTGTAAAATTTGAGATCCCAAATTTAAAATTAACTCTAGTAGAATGAAATGGACTCCTATTTTCATTTAAAAGGTGGATAAGATGCTCCTATATCTAGCTAGCTTTAGGGGCTTGTGAGAGAAATTTTAGGAGGACATGAAAAATTTAGGAGCTACACTAGTGTCATTCTCAACTAGAGAATAGAAGGCTCCACTGGAGTTGCTCTTAGCAAACTACCCGCATTTAGGAAGAGTATACTAGTGCTAGTACAACTTTGTGCACAATCTTAAAAACAAGAGTGAGACAAGAGCAAACAGTGTTTATAATTCAGTCCATCGCCTATTTGAATTGCAGGAAGAGTCTTTTTTTTTTTTTTTTTTTTTTTTTTTTTTTTTTTTGCGACTTGAAATGCAGGAAGAGTTGTTGTTGCACCTTTGTGGATAATCTTAAAAAATGCAGGAATTCCAAAACAAACGCTAGCTGCTTTTTGTAGTATGTCCCAAAGGAAACACACATGAATCTTGGAGGAAAGAGGAGAGGGAGAATCGATCGATCGAGAGGAACCTATAGAAATTGAAAAAGAAAAAACAATTACATGCATGACGTTCTTTGCTTCAAATCATGACGCGGCGGAGGGATTGAATGCTGGTAGATGGACTATGGGATGGGATCGAAGAGACGCGCGACTGAGCATGAACTTGAATGTTGGTCATGATTAGTTTCATGTCTCGGGACTGTAAGCGATGGAAGAGATCTCTGTTGAAGATCAGCGCAGGGAACATTTGACTTGACAGCAAGACGACTTCACAACACTCCCAATGCTATGCAGCAGGCTACAACTACACACTGCATGCCTACTCTACTCGCTAGACATCATCGAGTGCAATGGTTAAATGCCATTGACCTTTTGACACAGTAATATGAGAGCGTCTGCGATGGTTACCAAATCGGTAGCTAGAAACAATTCTATTGGCTATCAATGTCACTTTTTAAAAATCGCTAGCTAGATGAGGGCGTCTCCAATGATGACCAAATAGCTAGCTAGGAGAAATTTATTGGCTATCAATGACACTTTACAAATAGCTAGCTAGATGAGGTATAAAAATAATATAAAAAGTAACATGTTGATTGGCTATCGAGGAGAGAGACCAAATAGCTATCGACTCTCAAATAGCTAGCGACTATCAATGACACTTTACAAATAGCTAGCTAGATGAGGTATAAAAATAATATAAAAAGTAACATGTTGATTGGCTATCGAGGAGAGAGACCAAATAGCTATCGACTCTCAAATAGCTAGCGACTAATAAATATCTAATCTAGCCCGCTCTCCTAGAAACATCTCTCTCCACATAACTCTCGACTATAGTGTTTATTTTTTCTTATTTAGATGCCTCATCTAGCTAGCGATTTGTAAAGTGACATTGATAGCCAATAGAATTGTTTTCTAGCTAGCGATTTGGTAACCATTGGAGACGCCCTGACATCTAAATAAGAAAAAATAAAACACTATAGTTGAGAGTTATGTGAGAGAGAGATGTTTCTAGGAGAGCGGGCTAAATTAGATATTTATTAGTCGCTAGTTATTTGAGAGTCGCTAGCTATTTGGTCTCTCTCCTCGATAGCCAATCAACATGTTACTTTTTATATTTTTTATACCTCATCTAGCTAGCTATTTGTAAAGTGTTATTGATAGCCAATAGAATTCCTCCTAGCTAGCTATTTGGTCACCATTGAGACGCATGAGGAGGAGAGTACAGGAGTACACGCACTAGTACATCCTTGAAACCGAAAATGTTCGTGTTGATTAGCTAAGGTTAATTGGATAGTAATTCTATAGCTCACCAAGGTGATTCTCCTCCTCCCATTTTTCACCCGGCGACATGTGGGCCTGGCTCCCTCCCTCCCCCTTTGTTCGTTGTTGCCTCGCCCACCACAGCGCTTCCGCCTCCGCCGCCGCCATGCCGGCCCGTTGGCGCGCCTCCTCCTCCCCTCGCCTTTGCCGTTGGTAGCCCACCATCCAGTGCGTTTGCAACCGCCGCCCGTCGAGACGCCGCCCAGACGCCCGACGGTGGGGTAAGGGCTATAGTCATGATACGCCTTTTCGCTAAGCACACAACAAGGGGTTGTTTGGTTTGGACGCCAAACCTCGCCTCGCCACGGGCATGGCCGCCATTGCTATTGTGGCCACTGTTTGGGCGCCCGCTGCCACACTCTATTGGTGGCCTAATAATTGCTGCTGATGGCTGTTGTTTTGTGTCTGTCTTATACTGCTGCTGGCAAGTGGTGGCGGTTGCCGGTTGTCATTTTGTGTCTGTCTTTTGTTGATGGTTGTGGCGAGTTGTGGCGGACAATTTCATCGCCACGAAGTGTGCAGCCACAACGGCGGCGTGGCGAAGTGCAGTGCTCAACCAAACAACCCCTAGGTCCAACCCTATCTATTACAGTACACGTCGATCTATTAATTTCCACAAAACTAAACACAGTAGTTCGCTAATGATAACAGTATCTGGTTCAGCAGCTTAAGTACGTGGTGAATTGAGAGCGCCGGAGGTGGAAGAACGCAAAGTCAGGTCATGTCGATGGAGAGCAATGCACGCACAAAGTCTGACAAGACCGAGGAGGAGGGAGGATGGATCGACGAATGATGGCGTATCTTTGGACCGAGAGATCGACTGCATCATCAATTCACCTCCATCATCACACTTTGCTGCTGTTGAAACAGCCTCGTGTGTCGTGTCTGCAGCTCCAGTAGTCCAGAGTAGTAGAGTGTGATGACGACCACCATTGCTCCTGGACGTACGGCTCAACTTGAACACACGCACACCTACCAGTACTTACGTACTATGCCATCGATCTCTGCTCCTTGGTCGTTGAGCTCTCGAGGGCCGGCAGCTCCGGCTCCGGCTGGCTATAAATAGCCCCCCAAGGCCGGCCGAGCATACAACAACAACAACAACACACACACACCGATCTATTGAGCTCTTCCTCAAGCCTCCTCCACACACAGACACACACACAATCTGCCTTTGAAGTTTGAAGAGCTCAGCTTCAGAGTTCAGACTTCGATCAGGGAGAGGTGACGACGTCTTCTCTATCGATCTCCACAATGCATCCAAAGATTCCAAACGCTAGTGCTAGCTACGTCTCTCTTATTCCATTGCTTCAATTGTCTGCTCACTCAACAGCTGTTCGTTTCCGTTGCTTTGGCGCAGGGATCGGATCGAGATCGATGGAGCGCGCGGAGAACGAGCGGCTGCGGAGGATGGCACAGGGCAAGTGCCTGGAGAACCTGCTGATCCTGCAGGAGAACGAGTGGATGCGGAGGAAGGCGCAGCAGCTGGACCAGGAGAACAAGGCCCTCCTCGCCGAGCTCAAGCAGCGCCAGCAGCAGCAGCAGCAGGGCGCCGCCGGCCCTTCTGGCTCCGGCTCCGGCTCCGGTTCCGGCGGTGGCGCCGCCAACAACCTCAAGGCCAAGAAGTAGCTAGCCTAGTCACTAGCCAGTAGCCACTGCTCGGCCGTGCACGCACGCACGGTTGCATCGTATATGCGTGTCGTCTTCTTTCTTGTTTGTAACTACTAGTAGTGGAGTGGTGTATCAGGTAGTAGTAGGCTAGTAGCTGGTTCATGTCGTCGTAGAACAAGGAGAAGCTTTGCTAGGAACCAATGCAACGAGTGATGGTCAGCCAGCAGTGGCAGCATTTTGTATGCAGTTCAGCAGTACTTAGCTTGTCAGTCAGCAATCCATCATCATTCAGTCTGATTTCCAGGACTCCAATCCTCTATACATGCATTCTCCTCTCTCTTTTTTTGGAATCTGGTATCTCTTCGTTACTTATCAGGTAGCTCATGAGCGCTAATCAACTCATCCCCTCGGTACATAAACCCAGCCCAAGTCTTCCATGATACTTTGGATAGTACATAATTCCCTTTTTGAATTGGGGAAATAAATAATCTCCCTTTCAATATCTTCCATGGGGCCTAATTGAGCCCTTTCACATTCTTTATCAATAAACTTTATATATACTCCTAGAACAATTTTCTTCCCTTCCCTTCCAAGGAGGGTGTTAGACCACACCTGAACGCCTAGAGAAAATGCAACGACTGATTTTTTTAAAAAAACATTTTCCTCGTTTCTAAAGTTATAAAACAATTTCAGTAATTTTTTTCCGGGTAGTTTTATATTTTTTTCTGAACAAACTCGAGGAGAACAGTATTATACTACCTTCTTTATAGAAACTTCTGTTTTTGAAAACTCTCAACATCTTCGGAAAAACTTTCCCTTTTAAAAGATTTTATGAATTAATTAATTTTTATACACCTCTTTTGAGGAACTTGTTTCAAAAAACTAGATCTGATCTTAAAAATAACTGTCTGTGGAATAATTTTACAACATTATAACAACCCAGTCAAGTCTTTTTTTTGAGAAAAAAAAAACTTATCAAACAAAACTTACACTACCAAAATTTTTTATGTTTTTTTGGTGAACTTTTGTTATTAAAAAGATCTAGAAAAAAAAAAAAATAAGAGCGAAAGGGAAAGAAGAACAAAGGACGGGGGAAATGCGGCTGGGGACTCAGAGGTGGGACTTGGGCTGGGTCATCGTCCCAACCCATGGCCAGTTGTAAAGCCCGACACCAAGCATATTGGGCGATCCCTGCTAGCACGAAACTCAGGGCCGTGCTGGGCCTTAATTTGATGGGCACTAGATGGCACGACAAGAAAATTGGGGCCATCCACATCCAGCACAAATGGCCCTTTGAATGCTCAAGAAAACAACTGCATACATCCCCTTGTAAAAAACTGCATGTCCTATTTGCTAAAAACTGCATACTAGAAGACCAATTTCGTTTGAATAATAAATCCAAAAGAAAAAACCGATGCATCACACATTGACAATCTTAGATAAATATTTAACATTCACAAGCAAAGTTCTCACACCAGTAGAATCTCTACACTTGGATTGACACTTGTCGGCACCTGCTTGGCTACAGACATGTTTCTGATACACGAACGTCGTTGCAGATACAACTCCACTGCCAGGCTGATGCCGCTTTGCCCCTTGTTCTAAAGGATACATTCATGACAAAATACTGAGCAAAACCTGAGACAGGGTGTTGAGGTGCTGCAACAACTCCAACTCCAGCCTGAAAAGTCCATTTGTATAGTGAATCATTTGTTCTCAGAACAACATTCAATTCCTCTTGCTTCTTCACAGCCACGACATGCCTGAGTATTCTCCCCCTTCCAGAAAATGTGCCATCATATAGTTCTATCTCATCATCAATACCACTAGTCAAAGCGCTGAATTTGACATCTGAAGAATGTTCAGCTTCAGCCAGGACCTCTATAACAGTCTCAATGCTGTCCCGCCAGATAAGCATAATGCATTTCCAAGCCATAACGATCACCTTGAAATCGACCTTTTAACATGAACCCACATCCTGCCATTTGAAAATCCAATTCGACATACCCACAAAATAGCTGCTGGTCAGAAGATCCATCTCCTTCCTCTTTTATCCAAAGATCAACGCCTATCAAGTAATACTGCAACATATATATTCCACGAGAAGGGGCTACGAAAGAGGCAGGAAAGAACATCCCTGTAATTAATCACGTAATGTACGATATCAGTTATCACTAGCAGAATAGTTCAGCATAATGCAAAAAGTACATAGATACAAGAGTGTTCAGCTTGTAGGGATAAATAGAATGAATGGATATTATATTTGTCTAAAGAAGGAACAAATCACTTGACTAGCTAATTATTATTCCCTAAGGTACTTTTTAATATGTTATCAAGTATCAATTACTATAAAACCAACATCTTGCCAAAAGTATAAATCTATTGATGTGTGCATCTGTCAACGCGTCTTTGTGCAGTAACTAATGATCAAAGTTGGTAATGTTTGACTTCTCCAAATTCAATATGCACTACTTTTGAAAGAGGGTGTACTCCTGATGGGAAATAAAATAACATATCGGTAATGTTCAAGCTATGATGAGATTTTACATGTGAAATGTAAAACATAAAAAATTTGTTTTCCATAAGCCATTTCATCTTGTAACATGATGATCCAATATTCCAATTTCCAAATGGCATTTTCATACCAGGATAAAAAATAACAATTTTAACAGCCTGCTTTTGGAAAGTTCAAAGCATGCTTTCAGTACAACAATCAAAAGATTAAAAAATAATTCATATGCCTAGTATTAGTATGCCATGAGGAAATATATAATTATGCAAGAAATGACACAACATTTACATATAGCTCCATATGAAACATGTAAACTGAGCAAGGTATCAAATGACATCTAAATATCCAAACCATCTGTTCTACATGTAACTCAAAACAATAGGACGGAACTATCAATAATTTTATGCTTTCTGACATGACATTTAGCATTGTCCAGAGCACTTTCCATCAATGCTTCAACTGACATTAATATCAGTGACATTAAAGCACTATTATAGATTGATGTCTCAAAACCAACTCTTGTCGCCCTTAATATCAGTGACATGACATTTTTTTCGCCGGGGAGACCACCCCAGAGATGGAACCCTAGACAAACCAACTGAGGAAACCCGTGAACCCAGCCTGAACCTATAGGCCCGTGCATTACCACAGGCCAGTGCACTACCACAATATTTTTGCGGAGCTCCACTGCTCCAGCAAGGGATTTTTTTGTGGAAGCCATGATTTGAACCCTACCTGGCTGGTACCACTACTAGGTGACTAAGCACTGTTACTAGAGAATTGTGTTTATTTCAGCAAACTACAAAAAAAAAATAGGACTGTCATTGTATAACAATTATGTTATTCATAATGTCTTAAAAGTCAACAGGTAGCCAAATCCCATTCCAACAATTATGGGTTATCATACTAGTCTACATAGAAGCAATAAAATATGGTTCTTTACGAGCCCCATTTTTCTCAGACAACCAAACACTTCGTTTGTACAGATTTTGAGTTATTAGTGCTTAATTCAAGTATGCAACTTTGGTTTTCATAATATACATAAAAAATGTAGAAAATATGATTGCACTGGTCATATGAACAGGAACCCGCCCGTACTTGAATACATATGCAAGGAGAATAAATGGGACTCAGCATATACATCGAAGCACAATTCCAAACTTGGAGCATATATAGAACATTCACTAAGCTCTAAGCAGGCTGCACAGCAAGTAGGCAAGCAAGACACAAGGGTAGCAACTAGCACCTAAGTGTCACCATAGGCATGTCGGCTTCCAAATGATCAACCATCGGATAACAGAGTTTGCTTAATCAAGAATTAATTAATTCTGAGCAAACAAGACCTAAGTAGCCATTTATCTATTGTTCTTCCAGTCATTTAGAAAAAAAAAACTGCAAACATGGCCTCAATAAATCTATTTGTTCTACCAATGAAAGGTCTATAATTCCCTCTATGCAAGTTTAACTCATGAGAACAAGAAATATCACTTACCTGAGGAATCATGGCTGGATCATCTCTTGAGCGCTTAAATATATAGTTGGGGCGTGGCTCCCAGCAATCCCGAATTGAAAAACTCCCATAAACATTAACAGAATGATCAACTGGGCTTGACAATCTCAAGGAGAACACTTGCATCATACTACAGGGTCTGAAATACGGATGAGCTGATGCAGCTGCAAGTATAAAAAGTAAGACTGTGCCCCACAATGGAATATACTACTTAAGTTGCATACCATTCGGTCATTTTATTTTACTTACTTTCGGAAGTAATTCCAGTCCAAAACTCCCCGGTGGTAGCACTCATATCCAGATGCACAGGCTCTGGTTACCTTTGGAAGAACATGTAGAGGCTTCACAGGCAAAGGAGTCCTGTTGTTACCAACCATCTCACGCCACTCCTCAAACAGTTTATCACTCCTAGCAAAGGCAGACGATACGATATCCAGTGCTTCCTCTAATGTATAATTTGGCCCTGTAGCAATAACAGTAGCACCAGCTGTTTAATCTGGTTTCCATAGATCTTCTTTAAGGATATGCTTGCTTGTTCTGTTATGAGCTCTTATGTTACTCTATTAAAATAAAAAACCATGGCATTCAGAAACCATAGTTTTGCAATTGTCATTTATATGGTGCCGTTTTGTATAAAGAGAATATTCTTTTTTTTTCTTTTTTTTGCAAAAGGTGTTAGATGGCACAACTAGCTTGGGACTAAAGGCTTTGTTGTTGTTGTTGTTGTTGTTGTTAGATGGCACAAAGCATTCTCTGGTCTTAAAAAATCTATAAAACCTACTCAAAGGAACTAGGCCATCTACCAATGGTTGTATATAAGATGAACAAAAGGAGTAAATAAGACTGAAAGAAATTCCTGTGTGTAAGTTAGGCTTGTTCTTAACAACTGTATTTTAGATCTCAGTTGATCCCCTTATATGGCAGCCAGTGAGTGGTTCATCAATGATAAAAACTCATCGAAATTTAATTCAAACGACAAGGTTCACATTACCTTCAGTGCAAGATACTACGGGCTTCTCCCAGGTGGATCCGATGAATGGTAGGCACGGCTCCCCATTCTCATCCCAACCTTCGGCGCTGTCCTCCTCGGTGTCATCCTTATCCCATTCGTCGTCGCTGTCCTCCTCTTCCTCCCTCAGTATCGCCTCCGCAGCCATTCTTCTCCTCGTCGCCGCTGTTATCCTCCTCGCGGTCCTCTTCCTCTTCGACAGGCCGCTCCAGTACCTTCAAAGGATCAGGGTCCTTCAACCTCGCATCAGGAACAGGATCCTCCTCTACTACGACTTTCTCCATTAATCGTGGCGAGCGCAGATCGACCCCCAACCAGATTAGGGTTTGCGGCCCATACGTTTTAAGGGCCGCCGGTTCACTCTTTTTTTTTTTTAGGGAACAAGGGCCGGTTCACTCATGTTTTTTTTTTGAGCAGAGGCCGGTTCACTCATGTTCCTTAGGACGTTCCTTAGGACGTCCGTGGGCCCAATTCTAATCTGGCACGCGGTCGCTGGTTTCCAATCGAGCCTATTTGTGTGTGCAGGCCCAAATGGAAAAGGGTAGGGCCTGGTCGGCTTTGGCTACGGGCTGAAAGCTTGAAAAGGTTTCCCTAAAAAAAAAAAAAAAGCTTGAAAAGGAGGAAGGTGTGAAAAAGGAAAAAGAAAACCTTCCACTAAAGAGATTTTTTTTTTTTTTCTGTTTTTAAAACTTGCCTCAGATTCTAAAGGCTTGAAATCAAAGCACACAACTCTAAACCTACTCCCTCCGTCCCAAAATGTTTGTTGCTTGCGCTTCGAGAAACAACTTTAATAAATTATAGATTAAAAAGTATTAATATTTATCATACATAATTAGTATCGTTTGGAAAGATCTTTGAACCTAGTTTTTAACAAATTTATTTGAAGATATAAATGTTGCACATATTTTGTACAAATTCAGTTAAAGTTGTGCAGATGCGAAAACCAAAAGCGACAGATATTTTTTGGACGGAGGGAGCACACTCAAATAATAACTATGCACAAAAATGAATGCAAAAAAATTGTTTCTAAAAGCTTTATATTTACTAGGTGGGAGACCCACATCATACCTTTTAAATTTAGAACCCACATGTTACCTAAAAACGACACTTAAAGCTAGGAAGCAAAGCAAGCTTGTCTCCATCGTCATTCAGCTTATATTCCACGATGTTTATGCTTCCATGCCGTGCATCAATTTCCAGCAGTCCATTCTCCATATATGTCACGCGTGCGTCTTTTCTTTAGTTTTTTTTTTTTTTTGTTTACACATCAAGTTGTATATACTGTAAATTGCGAAGCAACTTCGAGTAGATGGCTCCCTTTTTCAAAATGTGAAATGGAAACTGCTTGGTTTTGCCCCTTCTTTTGGAGAACATACGAGAGCCCCAACTTGAAATTTTAGATCGATCATGCCAGGAGAACAGGATAATTCCGTAATTAAAAAAGGACAATTCCGTAATTAAAAAAAAAGAGAACAGGACAATAAACTATACGGTAGAGCGGAGGAGATCAAACAGGTTTCACAAGAAGGCAGCCAGAACAGGCCCATCCCAATATGAGCCTGACAACGAAAAATAAGCTTAGGCCAAGCATTAAAATCAGCCCATCATCGTCTAATTCTCTCTTGGACCTGCCTTGCCCTTGCCCCAACGCCGGCGTTTAAGGACCCTGCAGTCTCCTCTTTATGGCAGACCTGTCATGGCAGCTTGAGATAATAGGCCACAGGTCTCCAATCTTCCATGGTACTTTGGATACACAATTCCCCTTTTGAATTGAGAGGGAAATAAATAATCTCCCTTCAATCTCTTCTATTGGCCATTAATTCAAATGAGTAATTGAGCCCTTGGGTTCTAAAATTATAAAAAAAAAATAGTAAATTTTTTTCTAGGCAAATTTATAAACTTTTTCTAAACAAATTCGAGGAGAACATTATTATCCTACCTTCTTTATAGACACTTCTATTTTTTAAAAACTTTTGCGTAGGTAAGGTTTTCTTTTTTTTCTATTCAACATCTTTGGAAAACTTTGTGTTTTTAAAAGCTTTTATGAAGAAATCATTAACTTTTATACACAACCTCAGGAACTTGTTTCAAAAACTAAATCAATCAACTCTTTTTTTTTTTTTAGAAAAACTTATCGAAACATAACTTACATTGCCAAATTTTTTTAACGTTCTTTTGGTGAACTTTTTGTTATTAAAACATCTAGGGGAAACAACAAGCGAGAAAGAAGAACAAAGGAAAGGGAGGGAAATGTTGTTACCTCCAACGGTTTGCCATTTGGGTTTGACATTCTCATATTTTGCTAAAAAGCTCAAAATTGATCCTCTCCAACGGTTTTGGCATTCATATTTGGCATTTGGGGAGAGATGGCGAGATCCGGCCTTCATGCGTGCAAAAATAAAATATGCGTGCTACGGCGTTTGGCATTTGCGGCGCATCCTACGTATTAGAAGAGGTGGAAGGACATAAACATAATTTTGTTTTACGTCTCGAGGGTTCCCGATGTAAGTTTTCAAGAGGTGGAAGGGCACAAACAAAATTTTGTTTCTCTCTCAATATTCCTGATGTAATTTAGATCTGAGTTTGGCAAGTGAATTATGCTAAACTATTGGAGATGACCTTTTTTTCTTGACTTGACATGTGGATTTGAGAGTTGACAAGCATGGACAATTGCCAAACCATAAATAGGGAATTTGTTGGAGTTGGTGGGACTTGGGATATGTTATCGTGCCAACCCATGGCTAGTTGTAAAGCCCGACACCAAGCATATTGAGCGATACTTGGGATATGTTATCGTGCCAATCCATGGCTAGTTGTAAAGCACGACACCAAGCATATTGAGCGTCTTATGCCGGCTAAAACAAACTTGGGCCGTGTTGGGACTTAATTTGATGGCCACTAGGTGGCACGACATGAAAATTGGTGCCATTCAGCACATAGCCCTTTGAATGCTCAAGTCAACAAATGCATACATCCCCTTTCTAAAAAAGACGCATACATCTTATTTGCTAAAAAAAATTGCATATTAGTTTGGTTGTAAGTTGTAACATGCAATCATCTCAATAAACAAATAGAGTTCAAAGTTTGTCAAATGGTAGAAGCAAAGGTTGCTTACGTCTCCGAAAAGATATTTCTACTCCCATTAAAATTCTTCACTCGACTCACGGGGTGAATATTTGTCTATTGATTTTCACCATTTTTGTCCTTTGAGAGTACCTTTGCACAACTCTCTTGTCCAGTGCTCATGCTCGAGAATGGCGTTGCTAAGCGCAAAACATTGCCATCTCATAGAGATAGTCCGCACCCTTTTGATTTCATCTTTTCGTCCCTTGTCATTTTTTGGGGTGGAGTTGTTTCCATTGTTGTCTATCTCATCAATAGGCCACCCTCTACCAAGTTGGCCAACCAATACCCTCCATGCCTTCTACTCCTATTTCTCTCCACGCCTTCTACTCCTATTTCCATTACACAAGTTTTTAGTCATCGTCCTAAAAAACCCACCTAGCTTCCTTTTAATTTTACCACCTTGGCCAGTCCTAACGATCCATTGTTGATGACACTAGTGATAATAATATTGACAAGTCATTGTTGACACCGCTTAGCGACATCACTAAATAGCAAATCTAATGCCAAACAACGTTGGTATTAAAATTACTTTGCCACCAATGAACTAGCCATGATTCAATTACATATAATTCTAGTTTGCGAGATTAGGTTGGCATCCCTAATAAACTAGAAATATAAACAATATTACAAGACTAGGCAAAAAATAATAAAAATAAATAAATAACATAGATTACGCAAGCAAACAAATAATTATACCGATTGTATCATTTTACCTAGAGTATTGATAACTCCTCTATATTATGAAATAGTAATAAACCAATAGTGAATAAGCTTCTACTCAGTAATAGGGTTATGTTACAATAAAGGTAAATGAATATGATAAATATATATATATATATGATAAATGATAATAATGCTAATGATAAATGTAGTGATCAAGCATCATAATGATAAGATAAATTATTCAACAGTATTCTAGTCCAAGAACTAATATGAAATAATATAAGGAAAACTTACTAATGAGTAACTATCATCACATGTTATGGTTCGCTATAGTTAGTGCAAACATCTAGCTATCATTATTAGTATCATTACTTCATATCATACTTAAGGAACATAAACTAAGGATCTAATAATAATTTTTTTCACCTTTGATGCGACACATGTTCTACCGTTCACTATATACGGAGGGAGGATTACGTATAGAGAACTCAATAGGGTTGTCACTCCAACAATCTACCACACAACTCGGCATATAGTAGGCATTTGCGGATATAACATATCTAAGCACCATGCAATAGATAACATGTTATAAGATGAGGGCTATACAATCCTAAGTATGAAATCCATTAGTAGACAATTAAAGCAAACAATAAGCATTACAATATATAATATAATAAAGATGAAGCACAATGTTATAAGTAAATTTGAGTATAAATAATTAAATTGTAACACCGCCCAATTTGGATGTGGCCCAAAAGAGGGGCCTATGAGTCTGAGAGTGGACATGTTTAGTACCTATAGAACACCTTGATAGAATATGAAGTCTAAGGGACTGTTTGGTAGGGCTTCTTTCTGGCACCGGCTCCGGCTCCTCCAGAGGAGCCTACCAAACGGTCTAGGAGGAAAAGCCGTTTGGAGCTATTTTTCGGTGGAAAAAGGAGGAGCCAGAGCCGTTTTGGAGGAGCCCCAGTTTTGAGCTTCTCCAAAACGGCTCCGGCTCCTCTAGTGAAGCCCCTCTCGAGGAGCCTTGCCAAACACCCCTAAGCCTTCTTAGAATTGAATCTCCTAATCTACTAGTATGTATCTAATCTCCTAGAACTAGAACTACTCTAAAGAACTAGGGTTTATGACTCTAGATGATTTGGTCTCTGGAACTCAGATAATGATCTGAGTACTGAATTAGGGTTTTAGGGGGCTGGCCTGACCCTCCTTATATACCCCCATAGGATGAATCTCAGCCCTTAGATCAAACTAACTTCATTAGACGACCAAGATAGTATCTTTAGGTCGGTTGTAGAAAGATTCTAGAAGATAGACATGTGGCGTGACCTGGACAAGGCGGCCACCCCCACCATTGACGGGGAGTTTGCTTTGTCCTTTAGGTCCCTATAATTTATACTAATGCTTCTATTGAGGTCCTTTTCTACTATTTCTTCATTTCTTCCCATTTCTACTCTTTTCTGAGTCCATCCTACAAAACTGGGTATGCAACAAAACTTGTAGAATTCATTAGTATAAACTCTATCTTCTAGTGTTCTTGTTCTCTTTTACTTTACATATTAATGGTAAAAGTTGACGCTATCCACCGTCAACAGTAGTCTATGGTTTCTGATGAGCTATAGGTTGTTCCATGATATAAACTTCGAGGTTGTAGCTTTATTCATTTTGCGCATGACGAAGGTTTCCCATGTCAATTCTATTGTTGATGTGCCATGCACTTATCAGGAAGCTTCTCATATTCCAGAATGGCAACTAGCTATGTCTGAGGAACTTGTCGCCCTTAATCGCCAAGGCACTTGGGATCTTGTTCTATTGCCATCACACATGGTACCTATTACATCTGCGTGGGTATTTAAAGTTAGGGGCAAAGACCAAGTCAGATGGCTCTATAGAGAGATATAAAGCTTATTGAAAGCATCTAGGCCCCTAGAGTGGGTTTCGATGATTGATGACAATATATATTACCATGACTAACGTGTGTTTTTTAGAAATAGGGGTAAGTTAGGTCATGGTAATGATGGTTTCAGGGAATGTGTCTCGTATGCCCTGTAGCGATGGAAATTGTTTCGGTTTTCAAATGACGAACAACACGGTTAAGGATGGTTAGTTCCGATTGTCGATGGAGTTGAGTGACATTGGATTAGTCGTAGGACTTTGTTTTTCGCTTTTGGCCGTACTATTAAGGGGGGTACGAACGGGTAGCTTGACCTAGGTGAGTCTAGTGATGAGATGTGTGCACACTTGGTAATTCTAGCACTAGGTAGCATGAAAAAGTCCCTGAAAATGATTGGAGTCGAAGCCATTCACAAAGAGATTGAAAAAGTGTGAAGGTGGCTTCATTTTTACAGCGTCGGACGCTGGGTGTGAGGCGCCTCGCGCTTCGGCGCCATTGTAGTGCGTCGGCCAGTGTTTTACACTGCGCCAGGATGCACGCCCTGAGCGCCCGTCACGTAGTCCAGAGGCAATGTTGGCCGGGATGGGCGCCTGGCGTGTCCGGCGCCGTTGTATCTCTCGGCATGAATTTGAATTTTATACAGTGCTTGGCGCGTCCCAAATTTGTAAAGTCGATCGTTCAAGGCCAACGGTTGGATTTCAAGCCTTGGGCTATAAATACTTGGTTGGCTCGTCCATACTCTCTCTCTCTCTCTCTTGCTCATTTGTTCAGCTAAAGAATCACCTTGGGAGTCCAAGAGAGTGCAAGAGCCTATTGAGGTGGTCATATGCAAGATTAAGGACCTCTTTAGTGCTTTGAGAGTTTCAAGTGTGCATCCACTCTTCTCATTAGGCTTGTAGAGGTCAAGTGAGAGTTTTTGCTTGTTACTCTTGGTGATCGCCATCACCTAGACGGCTTGGTGGCGGTTCATGTCTTGAAGATCACCCGGTGGAGCTTGTCGGTGACTCAAGCAAGCTTGTGAGCGGTTTTGGGCGATTCACCACGACGGAGTGTCAAAGAATCAGCCCGTAGAGAGCACTTAGTTCTTGCAAGGACTAAAGGGGAGCGATACTCTTCGAGAGTGCTCCAATGAGGACTAGGGGGGCTGTGGCGACACCTCGATACCACGAGAAAAAACATCATCGTGTTCCTTCCTCTCTTTACTTTCTCGCATTTACATTCCTTAATTCTATTTCATGTCTTTACATTCTTAGAATTGCCATGCTAGAGTAGGATTGGAACCTAGGGTGAAAAACTTTGTGCGGTAGTTGCTAGAAACACACTTAGGCACAAGAGGGTGAATATGGGCTAGTAGGTTGTTTATTTGAGTTAAAATTTTAGATTAGCCCAATTCACCCCCTCTTGGGCATCTCGATCCTTTCACTTATCTTGTTGCCAAAGGTTTTCAGTGGACACAAGGTTTGGATAATGATGAGACATTTGCACCTGCTACTCATACGACGACAATTCATACATTACTTGCAATGGACACTTCTTCTTCTTGGCCTATCTCAAAGGGATGTCAAGAATGCTTTTCTTCATGGTGATTTGATTGAATAAGTTTATATGCAACCACCCCTAGGTGTTGTTACTCCTCCAGGATATGTTTATCATCTTAGCCATGCTTTATAGGAATTTAAAACAAGCCCCTTGTGCTTGTCATGAGTGTTTTGTGTCTATGATATGGGTTGCTTGGCTTTTCACCTAGTGATCATGATCTGGCCTTATTTCTTCATTTGCCACATACTTTGCTTCTCTATATGTTGATGATATGCTTTGATTACGGTTGATAATAAGGATCACCTTTCTTATGTAAAGCAACAACTTAGTGCTGAACTTTAGATGCCCGATTTGGGTCCTCTCAATTATTTCTTAGGCATTGAGGTCAAGAAATCCACCAAGGGATGTCATCTTTTTTTAGTCAAAGTAGATATAGGATATCATTCCTCATTCAAACATCATTAATAATTGAATTGCTAGTACAACTATGGAACTTCACCTGTAGCTCTGGCTCACTGATGGGGTACCTCTTATGAATCCCTCACAATATTGACATATTGTAGGCAGCCTTGTTTATCTCATCGTCACTAGGCCTAATATTGTGCATGATGTCCATATTTTGAGTTAGTTTGTTTGCACCCCTACTTATGTTCATTTTGGACATTTAATTCATGTCTACGCTACTTACGGGGGACATAATCTCAAAGTTTATTATATGCACATGACATGCTACCTTCAAATTCATGCTTACTTGGACTCCACTTAGGTGAGTGACTGAATGATCGATGTTCCATCACGGGATACTTGCATGGAAGTCTAAGAAACAAAAACATGTATCTCATTCAAGTACGGAGGCCAAACTTATAGAGATTGTAGCCTACAATGGTTGATTTTGGTGTTTTTTGTGATGTTGCTACACCTCTTCTTTGTGATAATACAGGGGGCCATACAAATTGGCAATGATCCTGTGAAGCATAAGCAAGCTTAGAAAGCATTTGGGGGTGGATGTCTTTACTCGGTCTCATTGTCATAATAAAACTATTTATCTATAGTATGTGCATTTAAAGTTGCAATTTAGTGACTTTTTTCACTAAAGCACAAACTCGAGAGAAGCATTGACTTCATTTGATCAAACTCAATGCTTCGAATCCTCCGCTTCCACTTTGAGCTTAAAGGGGGTGGCTCTTATCTTATAGGCACATATGGCTCGGCCCATAAGGCCCGTGAGGCTCTAGCCCTCTATATATACTCATCTCCACTTTAAAGAAATATTATCGCCTCTTGTAGTACCGGGACTAGACATGTAAAGATATAAATATAGAATAAGAAGTCTCTTGAAAATTATCAATTTAGAGAAAGATATCAATAAAGAATAAGAAATCTTAGGAAAATTATTAATCCAGGGGTCCGCTTAAAACCACTATAAATCCAACTTCAACTTTTTAATTATATACATGCACTATAATTTAGAATTCACATAACATGTATTCCAAAATACATAGCTGATTCATTTCCATAAATGGTTTCTCAAAATCTTTCAAGATCAAAATAAATGAAATATGAAGTTTTCACTTCCGTAGTTGTCTGTTTAGAAACATTCAAATATGATATGCACATCCACTCACCATCCACATAACCACGGAGTCATGAGAAATATCATTAACCCGATTGCATCAAAAAATTCATTACTTTATTGTTGACATTTACTTAGCGTTGTCACTAGAAATAGATATAGGACCTTTCCTAACAACAAATGGCTAGAAATGATTGTTGGTATTTCTAATGCTCATGTAAGATATTCCATCATAAGCGCATGTAATTACCGTTGTAGCATTTCACCCGGGAGTATTCCAAGGTATCGTTATTTGTATTTAGCCCATGGGAAGCGATGGCATAGGATGTGATAACTAACAATCATGTGTCCACCAACCAATATACCATCTAGACTACGGTGGGGGTAAATGGTGTATATGATATAGGCATTGAGACACACAGGAATAATCTAGACATACAGATAAGAGAGTAGTCTAGCTAGCAGGGAGGACAACGAGTGAGAAAAGGATTCCTATGATTCTTACTTTACTTCTATGATACTAATCTAGGCACAAAGGACGAGACAACTAGTTGTGGTTCATATGACAAGTATGCTAGGCAGAGGTGAATAGTGGTGGATAAACCACCACTAAACAAGCTACTATTTTACCGGAGCCTTACCTTTTTAAGAACTTGCCTAACACGTGGTGATCTATACAGAGACCAGAAGGGTTGTCACCACCTTACTGGCTATCACAATCCATCCGTGCGACAAAGATAACCACAGCAAGATCGAGTCTAAGCACCATGCTTATACTTCCTCTCACTACTCTAGATGCTATAGCACAGGCCAACTAGAGCACCTCTTACGAGACGATGATCGCATACAGGCATGGGTTCAAAGTGAACCATGGCTTGAACCATAACTAAGTGTGAAACGTCTATATGCTAGATAATATCATAACAACTATATTCTAGAGAACTAGAATAAAGTTGTACTAAGTAAATACTCAATAGAGTAAATACTAGAGTAAAGTAAAGAAATGAATTATAAATGTAAAGATCTTACTACAAAAGGAATGATAAAGAACAATACCGGACCTCCTAGAAGACCAGACTCTGAAACCCAAGTGAAGCTCACTACTCACTCTAACTCCCAACTATACTAACACTACTACATCTTGATAGAGTGGAGAGCTCCTTCCTTATGGTCCGTCTTGGAAGTGAGGGGGTAGGGGTATTTATAGCCCCAAGGTGGAGTAGGGGGGCTACTCCGGTACCACGTCATCGATCCGTGTGACATCTATTGCTTACCATTGGATCTAACCGCCATGCAACCGCCTTTAGGATCAACGTGTGTGAGGTAATTTCAGCATGTGGACAATGTGATGGGCGTGGGAGGACATCTTTGGCTAAGTGGGCCATGGTCGGCCGACCATGGTCCATGACTGTGGGCCATCCCCTAGTGCCGGGAATGTTGGCCCCACCGCCGGTTTACGTGTCTTGAGTCGGAACTTGCCGTGACGTTTATTTTGTACCAACACGATCCATGTGACGTATTGATGGACCAATCGGGTGCCTTCTCTTGTTCTCCCACGGATTAGTGACGTGGCGGGTCGTATTGGAAGAGTTTGGGCCAAAGGTCATGGGTCGGCCGATGCCGGTCCATTGGGCCCTCGGCCTTTTCCAACTCTTCTAGAAGGCGTCCCCCACATGTCGCCGCTCTCGGGATCAAATGGCCCTTGGTCGGCCGATGCTGGGTCTTGTGGCCAAATGACTTCAAATTTTGTGTGGAAGCATCCTAGAACATGGAGATCATGATGGTGATGATATTTTGTCCATTGGCCATACTTGGGTCACCGACCCCGGATGGCCACTATTCACGTCGTTTCGCCGATTTCCTTCGAATTCATATCCGCATAAAAATAATGACATCTACATGTGGAACTAGGTTATTGGGTAAAATATGTTCATGAAATGTTATTCTTCCTTTCAAAACAGGGGATGTTGACGGTGTTTTTATGATGTAAAATAAGGGTGTTTTCACCGTCAACAAGATCCCCAAGCAACCTTTGTTCGTCCCGAACGAAGAATCAAAACTTAGTCTTGGTGGATTAGGAGTTACTACTATGCTTCATATTTCCATAGTACTATGTGCACAACAAAAGACTTCTCTTCGAATGGAAAACTTTTAGCAATGTTGAAAAACTCACCCTTATTACCTTAGTCCTTCATGGGGCATATGGCTTCTTCCTTGTCTTTAGTAATAAGGGATAGACCACCTTTGATTTGAGCTCTAATTTTCTCATTCCTCACAAGTTTCATGTTGGAGTGTTTTGCAATGTTTTCAAAAAAAAAAACTTAATGTTCCTCAAATGGTGCTCTCTTGGTCACTCAAGTGGTGGTTGGTTTCCTCTCCAAGGCATATGTAATATTGCCTTCTTTTCCTACATCTAAATGGCTTATGTGGATCTTGGGTAGGGATAAAGTATGGCATACTTACCTTGCATATGTTGCAAAAATCAAAACTTGGATCCAAGGAGAGAAGTATCATGCTCTAAGATCAAGATGTGCATGTGTGTGGAAAACTGATGAACAATACTCCTTTATTTGATCTCTCACTCTCTCTTTCTATTTAGCATTGTGAGACATGGCTATCTTCTTCTTCTTTTTTTTTTGGAGAGGTGGGCTCTACTCACCCTCGGACTTGTGTCAATTATTTCCTCTCTTTTTCTTGGAGATGTGGGCTCTACTAGCCCTTGGACACATGTCCATTTTCATCTCTTTTTTTTCTATTTTTTTTAGAGTGTATATAGCCAACGTCTCTTCTACTAGAAACATAACTAGAGAGAGGTAATAAATATAATTGCATGGAGTATATTTATTCAAAGAAAAGGATGGATGTCATGTTATTGCGTACTTCTAGTGTAGAAGCAAAGATGTGTATGGTGGCGTGTACGTGCACTTGATTTAATGAGCATGACAAATCTCTCTACAAGGGTCAACAAGACTTGACAAAGCTCAACACAAAGCAAGCAAAAGATATGTAAAAGCTTATATCATGAAATAATGAGTATGGCTTTGGTAGGAATTTTCACCATAGAGGAAACATCAAGTGTTTTATTGATTTTTAAAATAAAGAGTCCAACAACCATACTTATTTGGAACAATAGTATAACAGCTCTCATCTTAGGATGAATCATATCTCAAAAATTACTTTAGACTTAGTTGAAAGCACTTGCAACCCATAGAAGTTTTAGGTTCATGATGGTTTTCACGTGAGCTAAGTAATCCATACTTAGAGAAATATTGGGTTGTATACTACTAAAGAAACATTTAGCGAGCAACTATTCATCATTTCCAATGGAAGATAAACATTCACGAAGCATATGAAAGGAGGATTGTTTATTCTTTCATTCATATTTTATTAAGATGCAAAAAGGATTTGAAATAACAAGAGTTAAGAATACTTACCTTAGTGAGGGAGGGAACCTCCCCAAGCTTAGCTCTTGCTCACTTTGCTCGTGGTGGATATGGTGCCGGGTAGACTCCTATCTACGCCCACCATTGTACCCATTGATGGTTGTTCTCTACTTGGATTGCTTGAGCAATTAGAATGGGAGTGTTCTGAGTGATAAGAGGTGGGTCCAGGAGTCCAAGGTGGTGGTTGGCCGACCACTCTTTTGGAGCTCCTGACCATTTGGCCTCTGTGGTGCTCTTCTTCTCATCCGATAGACCAATCCTCGCACCGACCGTTTTGAATTTCTGAAATTTTCTTGGTCGGCCGACCAACCTTTTGTGGCCATTTAGGCTCAAATTTTTACAAAGTGTTCTTGATGTGAAGGTGATCAATATGGCAAGGTCCAAACATTGGGATCCTTCACTTGTGTGGTCGGCCGATGTGCCTTTTGGGGCCATTCAGGCTCAAATTTTTGCAGAGTGTTCTTGATGCAAAGGTGATCAACGTTGTAGGGTCCAAACGTTGGGGTCCTTCACTTGGGAGATTGGCCGACCTCCCCCACATTGGCTTTGGCATGGTCTGAGTCACATCAGCAGACAAACAATCAAGTGCAGGCATCCTGTTGGTGGAGAAACACCCATAGTATGCACATCTAAACCCTTTATAGCTTTCTTTTATTCCTGCAAGCAAAGAGAGAACACAAACCACAACTAGACGACAAAGGATTAGCGCTAGTGTTAGTCATTTGGGGTAGTCGTCCTTTGTGGGGCTTGGTTTCCTTTGTGAAACCATTCTTTGTGGGTAAAGATATACCATAACAAGAGAGCAAGAGGCAAAAGCTTGCCTAAACACTATATTTTTTATTATTTATTTATTTATTTATTTATTTATTATTATTTTATTATTATTTTTTTATTTTATTTATATATATATTTTTTTTTTTTTTTTTTTATTTTTCTTTATATATATATATATATTTTTTTTTTGACTATCTAGAACTATCTTACACTTGAGAAGCACTACTCGGGAACTTTGAGAAGAGAAGAAACTCTATGCTCAATAATTTTTTTTTTTTTTTGATGAGTTTGTGTGTGAACTTGAGCTAGAGGTGGAGGGGTATTGACAACAATGGTGTGTGCAAGCCCGGGTGCCACAAGGATAGGTCGGTCGACCTACCTTGTGCCCCATATGATGGAAGTGCCCCATTGTTGTTGATGATGATGCCTTGCACAAGTGCTCTAGAAAATATGAATGTGAGGTGACACCAAAAGGTAGGTCGGCCGACCTACCAATGTGATTACCACACAAAAGTGGCTAGTGGAGAATGCATCTTGTGCTTGGTAGAAGTGAAGGGTGATGGAATTAGTGGCGAGAGGCATCTAAAGCCCTAGGTCGGCCGACCTAGGGTTGGATGCCCTTGGAGAAATGGTTTAAGGATTCATGTTGTGGATGTCTTGGTGATGTGAATGGAGGAATTTGGAAAGTGAAATGGCTAAAGAGGGTGGTCAGCCGACCTCCCCCAAGCTAGGGTTTTATCCGTGTTTTTGCATGAACATGTTTCCATGTGTAATGGTGATGAGAAGAGATGGTGGATGTGTGAGATGGGGTGATAGAGGGGTCGTTCTCCATAGACCCCATGAGAGATCAACAGTTCATGAAATAATGTTCTCAAGTTTTTTTATGCAAGAGAAATTTGTTTGTTGAAAATTAAAACATGCAAAGATGTAAAAACAAAAACTAGCCTAAATGCATTGAAAAAGGGAAATATGAGATAACTACCAATTTACCTTTTTGGCGTGGGCTCCATGTTTTAAGTCCAAGAGCGGGACTTCTCCTCCTTGTTCATTTTTTTTAGGTGCATCGGTTGGTCCTGGAGGAGTGGATGTATGGTTGCACCTCCTTCTTCTACCAGCCTTGTTCAAACCTTGATGGTGATGGTGGGTTGGAAGACTTATTTGAATTGTGGGGGTCTCCTCTAGTTGATTTGGCGGATCATCACTTGGGTGAGGCGGTCAACCCCCTAATGGGCCGTAGCCCATCTCCATTCCTTCTAGAAGGTGGTCCCACATATCATAGAGTGTGTACTTGAATGGTGGCAAGGTGGAAAGGTGGGATCGGCCGACCAAGGTTGGGGGTCGACCGACCATCCAATGGATGGTTTTCCACCTTCAATTCTTCTACAAAGCTTCTCCCACATGTCAAGATGACTCAAGGATGTGTTATGATGAAATAGTCATGGTCGGCCGACCACCATTTTGTGGCCGTCTGGGGCTCAAATTTCTCGGGTTTGTTCATGATGGGAAGGTGATCAAGGTGGTAGGTTCAAAATGTTGAGATCCCACACTTGGTAGTTCGGCCGACCTCACTTTATGTCATGTGAGTCTTCTCCTAGGTCCTAGATGTCATCCCCACTAGTTATTGACTTCATCTTTAGGGTGGAACTCATCGAGTGCCACATCATCGATCCATGTGACTCCATCTCGTGGCCACATGACCGAACCGCCTCGAGACCGACTTTCCGTGAAGGGACGAGATTTTTAGCATGTGCACAATGTATAGTCGGTGGGGAAGTTGGTGGACCAAAGTGGGAAATCCTTTCCTTAATGACATGCTCTAGGATTATCCATTCTATTAGGGAAGCAACTTCCAAGTCATGCATCATTGTTTCATCCTCTTAGATTTGAAAGGTTTCCCTACGGGGGGTTAGTCCAAATTGCAACCAAATTCTTGATTGATGAATTGACTAGACAACTCATTCCCCACAATCCGAGATGGAATTGTGAGTGCTTTTGTTCCGTCACATATGATGATTTTTCTCCATTTTGACGGTGACCTTTTCTTCATTTCTCACATTGGGTTAGAATGTATACATATACTCACCTGTGGAGCAGCAAGGTTGAAGTTTTGATGGTTCGTGAATAATCAAACACCACGGGCTCGTTCTTAATACTTCTTGTTCTTGTGGAAAGCACCGAAAGATTGAAACGGTTGATGCCCTGTTATTCCACACTCCACAAGACAACGATATTCCCACAATAGCTAATGGTAACATATATTAGTGGACATCAAGTTTAGTATCAACATCTTTTGCCAATTGCTTCCCCGACAAAGGCGCCAGAAATGCTTGTTGACATTTACTTAGCGTTGTCACTAGAAATAGATATAGGACCTTTCCCTAGCAACAGCGCTAGAAATGATTGTTGGTATTTCTAATGCTCATGTAAGATATTCCGCAAGCGCACAGAATTACCGTTGTAGCATTTCACCTGGGAGTATTCCAAGGTATCGTTATTTGTATTTAGCCCATGGGAAGCGATGGCATAGGATGTGATAACTAACAATCATGTGTCCACCAACCAATATACCATCTAGACTACGGTGGGGGTAAATGGTGTATATGATATAGGCATTGAGACACACAGGAATAGTCTAGACATACAGATAAGAGAGTAGTCTAGCTAGCAGGGAGGACAACGAGTGAGAAAAGGATTCCTATGATTCTTACTTTACTTCTATGATACTAATCTAGGCACAAAGGACGAGACAACTAGTTGTGGTTCATATGACAAGTATGCTAGGCAGTAGGTGAATAGTGGTGGATAAACCACCACTAAACAAGCTATTATTTTACTGGAGCCTTACCTTTTAAGAACTTGCCTAACACGTGGTGATCTATACAGAGACCGGAAGGGTCGTCACCACCTTACTAGCTATCACAATCCATCCGTGCAAAGAAGCGATAACCACGAGGCAAGATCGAGTCTAAGCACCATGCTTATACTTCCTCTCACTACTCTAGATGCTATAGCACGTGGCCAACTAGAGCACCTCTTACGAGACGATGATCGCATACAGGCATGGGTTCAAAGTGAACCATGGCTTGAACCATAACTAAGTGTGAAACGTCTATATGCTAGATAATATCATAACAACTATATTCTAGAGAACTAGAATAAAGTTGTACTAAGTAAATACTCAATAGAGTAAATACTAGAGTAAAGTAAAGAAATGAATTATAAATGTAAAGATCTTACTACAAAAAGGAATGATAAAGAACAATACCAGACCTCCTAGAAGACCCATTTCTGAAAACCCAAGTGAAGCTCACTACTCACTCTAACTCCCAACTATACTAACACTACTACATCTTGATAGAGTGGAGAGCTCCTTCCTTATGGTCCGTCTTGGAAGTGAGGGGGTAGGGGGTACTTATAGCCCCAAGGTGGAGTAGGGGCTACTCCAGCCGCCACGTCATCGATCCGTGTGACCTCTATTGCCTACCATTGGATCTAATCGCCATGCAACCGCCTTTAGGATCAACGTGTGAGGTAATTTCAGCATGTGGACAATGTGATGGGCGTGGGAGGACATCTTTGGCTAAGTGGGCCATGGTCGGCCGACCATGGTCCATGACCCGTGGGCCATCCCCCCTAGTGCCGGGAATGTTGGCCCGACCGCCGGTTTGTGTCTTGAGTCCGAACTTGCCGTGACGTTTATTTTGTACCAACACGATCCATGTGACGTATTGATGGACCAATCGGTGCCTTCTCTTGTTCTCCCACGGATTAGTGACGTGGCGGTCGTATTGGAAGAGTTTGGGCCAAAGGTCATGGGTCGGCCGATCTTTGGTCCATTGGGCCCCGGCCTTTTCCAACTCTTCTAGAAGGCGTCCCCACATGTCGCCGTCTCGGGATCAAATGGCCCTTGGTCGGCCGATGCTGGTCTTGTGGCCAAATGACTTCAAATTTTGTGTGGAAGCATCCTAGAACATGGAGATCATGATGGTGATGATATTTTGTCCATTGGCCATACTTGGGTCACCGACCGGATGGCCACTATTCACGCCGTTTCGGCCGATTTCCTTCGAATTCATATCCGCATAAAAATAATGACATCTACATGTGGAACTAGGTTATTGGGTAAAATATGTTCATGAAATGTTATTCTTCCTTTCAAAACAGGGGATGTTGACGGTGTTTTTATGATGTAAAATAAGGGTGTTTTCACCGTCAACATTTATCCAAATCTTCATTCTCTTAATCCTCATAACAATAGTAAAACAAGCTTCCCATTACATAGCTGGATGGGCATTGAGGACAAAGTACCAGTTAGATGGCATGCATCGGATCGGTGAAACAATCGCATTCTTTTACATGATTTTGGTTTTTTTTATCACTCGTAACTTGACATCTTTTCCTTATTGTCCATAAGACATCACTTTTTAGAACATTTCTTTTACTAATCTTGGTGTTGCTCAATTTCCCCTTCTTGTTTTTATGTTTAGAAATCTCACTCTCTATCACAGTCATTTGTTTCAAAAGCGGTTTGATAATTTGAACCATTGTCTAGCTTCGTGAGAGGTCTTTTTCTAACTTCACCACTTTCACTAAAATAACGATTAATGTTGCACAACAACAGTGAATCAAATCTTGCATATTTAGGAAAATGAATAAGATATCACATCACTTCTTGATGTCATCATCTAAACGCTATGCCATTGTATAGCGATGTGCCTGCACATGTCACCAAATGTTGATCTCAAAGTTTACGCAGACCGACCTTAGATTCTTACGCATACTTGTAATTTCGATCCAGTTCATTTTGACTAACACCTCAATATATGTGATTGAGACATCATTGTCTATTTCCTGAACCCACACATCTCTAGGCCCACACCGGATGTAATGAAACCAACTAAGTAATGTGTGGACCCTTCTATGACTAAGCACAACAACTTGACATAGCATATTTGTGAGACTCTTTCTCTGGGATCATAGCACATTTGTGAAACTCTTACCCAAACATATGGCAATTGTTTGTGTTGTTAAAGCACTAGGAATGGAAGTCACGCATGCTCCACATCCATCTAATTTTAACAACTTCATCATTCTAGGAGTGGTTAGGGTTAGGGTGTTTATACAAAATTGTCCATGGGTGGGCCTAGTTGTCCATGACCAAGCGGATGCAACCCTATTGTAAATGTATGTGACCCTTGGCCTTCTCTATATATACCAAGGAGTGACATTGGGTATAAAGGAGGTTATTGGGCCAATTAAATGTCTCCACTTTTATTGTCTATTCCCATGTCACTTTGCTTCCAATTTCGTACCTTCATTGTTCCCTTTTCCCCGTGGTAAGCCCTCGCTCTCCTCCCTTCGACCATTTGCAAGGGTAGAAGGCAGGTATGAACCCCATAGGGACCTCATTGACAAAATTGTGAAATCAAACTTAGTTGTAAACAAGAGTTAATTTCAAAGTGAAACAAAATTGTGAGATCAAACTTAGTTGTAATGACTGGGTTAAAAATTATTTTTAAGGAAAAAAAACTATGTGAGAGGTCCCACAACACTTCATTTTATAAATTTTATTAAGTTTCAAGGACATTGGAGAAAATGTTAGTAAAACAAAGCCAATGTGCCAACAACTAGTTACAATATATGCTCAAAGTCGTAGATCCCACCAAATTTTGTTTTGCTTGGAAACTCAGTTTTTAAAGACGAGGTCACATATCATCTTTTCATAATTAAGTCGTGTTATATATCATCAATCCATCACTAGTTCACTCAATGCCTTGTAGTTGTTCCAAATCGTTTCCCCTTTTTTAGAGTCTTGGCTTTGGTTTGGTTAGTTTGCTTTGTAAATAGTTGAGTATGTACTTTCCTCTTTTCCTTCTCTCGCCTAACTCCCGGTTAGGCCTCTGTAAGTCCTCCTTTAAACTTTGATCTTGTTTTTTAATATATATCATTGCCAAGGGGGCTTTACCCCATGGTTTTTGCTCAAAAAATATGCTCAATGTAAGTTTGCAAAATCCTTATTTATTTGTGTTGACAATTTAGGGAAAAAAAAAAATCTTTTCATCAGTCCCCATCTCCATGTATACCTAGGTCTAGATCTAAAAACTCACCATTCATGATCAACCTCCAAAATCTATATAAAATCTTTGAAATCACAACAACATAAATAGAGAATCACCGAGCCTACTCCATGAAAGTGAGTTGGACAAACAATTAAAAGCGACCAAAGTATATCCATCATGCCTTTGTCTATACAGAAACCCTAATTAAACAGGAAAATAAACTTCTAAAACAATTTAGGGATGACATAATCTTACCTCTTATAAAGTTATAACTGATTCAAAGATTCCAATGGAAAAAATACTCCCCTCATTTTGTTTTTCCAATTTTTCACCTCCAAGTGACCTGAGGAGCACATGTTGGGAATGAATAGCCTGAGGTGGCGGAAAAGGCTTATAGGGCGGTATTTCTTGGGGTAGTTCCCTTAATCCAACCACCCATGAAAATCTTCTATTTCTAAGAGTGATTGATTTAAGTGAGCCCACTCAAAAAAGGTAAGATTTTCAGGGTTGGTTCTATCAGCTCCTGAAAAAGATAAGTTTCTAGGGACTAAAGAGAATCAACCTAAAAAAAAATCATGGATGGTTCATAAACTACCGTGTTGTTTGCCTATCTCGAGGAGGTTTGATATATGAGCCACCTCTAAACTAAAGGTGATCGTAAAACCTAGTACCAATGCTTATTAGTTAGATGTCTAGCTAACAGTTAACTTGCCTATTGGATGAATGGTCTAGATCCATTCTGGCTAATTTTAGTTGCTAACTATTAGCTGGATTGATCGAAACATCTCATTAAGCTACTCAAACCTTAGTATTCCAATATCGAAGTTTCTGGAAACATTCTTAGGACAAATTTCCTAAGAAAATGTTGCCTAAACTTGGGAGGCAGTGCCGGCTAGCTCCCAAACTTCCATTATTTTGATTTTTTGGGTCTCTAAACTAGTTCAAACGGGTTTCAAACGGTTAGACAGGTTTAGGGATCCAAAATAATAACAAAATAAAAGGTTAGGAGCTAGATGATCGCATCCCAACTTTTGGAACCCGGTGTTACTTACTCAAACTTTTTTTTTTGAAACTTTTACGTATAAGGTTTCCTTTTGCTATTCAACCTCTGAAAAAAACTTTGTAGTTTGGGAAATTTTTTATGAACATCTTATATTAATAATTAAGATATTTTTGTTGTTTAACCTTCTTTCAAAAACTTGTTGAAAGAATAGGTTTCTAGAATACCTCGTTCAACTATATTGTAGAACTTTTTTTATAACCCACTCAACTAAATTTACCTAGAAAAACTTATCGAACACAACCTACTACCCAACCAGCTGTTATGGTTTTTTTTAAAAAAAAAATAGAAAAGCTACAAAAAGAAATTCATAATTTATTACATTCTCAATGTTTGATCCAAGTCTTAAGTATTCCAAGTTAGTTGTTCCTAACGAAGATCCAAATTAACTGCAACAAGCCACCACCAACTAGAGGTATTTGCACTCAACAAGACTCAGCAGAAACTCATGTCAGAGAGGGGGCTATTAGTTAGTTAATCATGTCGCCATGTGTGATGGAACCTCTTGGATTATACTCCCTCCATATTGAAAAGGAAGTCCATTTGGAAAAGGCTTCGTCAAACATTGGGAACATAAATCATTAATAACTTTTAAGTCGTTGAGTTTTGAAATGTGAAAATCATATCAATAGATTTGTCTTGAAAAATACTTTCATAAAAGTATACATATATAATTTTTTTAATAAATATTTTGATAGAAAAGATAAGTCAAAAGTTGCACTTTGGAGACCGTGTCGATGTCCTAAAGGACTTCCTTTTCAATATGGAGGGAGTATATACTATACAAGTCCTAATCTAGCCCAAAACTAGGGGTTTCGACATAGAGCTAGAGCAACCCTAGAAAATAGTACATACGATCGAATAACATTTTGGAATTAGGTAACCTAGCTAGCTACTCTACGGGGTCAGCAAAAATCGTCACCTAACTTGGGCGCGCACGCATCCACCGCGACACTTTCCAACCATCTCTACCAAAGACAGTAGAACAAACTCACCCACCCTGTCATCTCATCTCACACCGTCGCACGCATGCACACACACGTACGTGCAAGCAAGGTAAGCATATATCCTATATATATTACCCTGCACGGCACGGCTTGGCAACAACACACCATCACGACGACATGGCCGCATGCATGGTAGCGAAGGCCGCCGCCGTCGTCGTCACTGCCACGACCACCAGCAGCAGCTGGAGCACGACGACGACGACGACGCCGCCGGTGCCTGGCAGCCACGGTGACCACGACCATAAGGCGAAGGTGACCACGACGAAGACCATCGCCGATGTCGTTGTCGACGAGGACGAGCTGTTCGAGCTCGACATCGCACTCCTCGACGGCCGTGACGATGACCAACACCGCAGCCGCTGTTACACTGCCCATGCCGCCACCGCCACCGACGCCGTTGACGACGCCGACGACGGGCACGCACTGCTGGCTAACTGCCTGCTGCCGCTGCGGGCGGTGAGCAGCGCGGTGCCGGTGGCGGCGAGCGGCAGGCTGTCGTCGTCGTACCCCTACTCCGGCTACTACAGCTCCAGGAGGCTCTTCACGCCCCGCAGCAGCAGGAGGTTTCTTTTCCTTGGACGGTCAGCTGGGAATTCTTCGGCAAGGCTTTGCTTCTCCAGCAGAGGCTTCGAAGCCATGGGGAACTACTTTCAGAGGTACTGATCGAGTTTTTGAGAGACGTCGATCAAGAAACAACCTGTACACTAAACTATACAGTATTATATATATAATAGTGAGAGAGGACCTCTCTAAGTACAATGTACTTAGTACATTACCGATCTGATTAAAATCAGGTAGTAGAAATATCACTACCGGCTTTGTATATATAGTACACCATCGATCATTGTCTGGTTGTTAGAGAGGACCGGACCCAAATTTTTCATTTGCCTTGGTTTTGGCTCAAACCACACTGGTTCTTGCTCTCGATCATCGCCGATCGTCGCCAACAAAATATCATTATGTGTACGTAGCAGCTAGCTTAACAATGGTGATACCCTAGTCCTTGTAAATAAAAGGAACACCATTTTTGCCACAAGTCCACAACTATTGTCTGTGTCTATTTTTTCGAGACCCAGTTATGCCCACCCTTATGATGATAGCACACACGTACACTACCCTATGAGCATCTCCGAACATGAAAATCTTAGATTAACGAAGTCGCCAGAAATGTCTCGCTCTCGACGGGCATATCGTCTACCACTGAAACCAATATACTGTGGTTAAATCCTAAAATAAACACGGAAAAATGCTAACAACCGGGTTCAAGACTTATGTGAACCGGTTCCACAACAAGGAACCCAACCAACTGAGCTCAATTCTCTATTTCAACTCTCTCTCAAATCATAAAACTGGGTAACTTTTTACGTCTAACGAAGTCACATACTACAATCATAGAATTATGGAAAAAAAATACGGTCGAAAAAATTATGTCGAATCCAGTTGTTGTCACCGCTCTACCGCTGACTTTGTCTATATGGTTGTGGCCGGCCCTCTAGCTCGCACCCCTCCCCTCTGTCCATAGCAGTAATTCTAGAGCTAATACATGCAAGTGTAACAAACCTCGACTTTCATAGGGATGTATTTATTGGATAAAAGGTTGACACCAACGTATGAAAACCATAGAACTGAAATCCATCTAAATCCACAACCGTGATTTTTGTGGAAAAATTATATATCGTCTAATAGAACTGCTTTTTAAGCATCAGACTCTCATCTGGATACAACTGTAATATTTGTTCATACACACGCACGCCTACACTACACATCACACACCCGTATACAAACTGACCTGCAACACACAGACATACTGAAGACTGCTTCTTTTGTGAGATCACTGAAATCCTCGAATTCCGTAGGTGACGGGCGTGTCACGTTCCCTTTATGGCACCACACGGTGTGAGAGGCAGAGGCTTGGAACATCCAAGCTGAGACTGGGAACATGGTTCCCGGTGAGACACTCAGTGCCGATGTTGGGCATCGAACCCAAATGGGTGGCTTGCACACCCGCAGCGCACATCTGTTGTGTAGACTATAGGGGTGTTTGATTTAGAGCCACACATTGCCATGCCACAGCTTGTACGTCACACCACCCATGGCAGGTGTTTGGTTTTCGCCTAAGCATTTGGCCGCCATAGCTTTATCCAGTGTCATTTAGCTGCGCATGCAAAATAAATCCGTGTATTTTTTTTGAGCAGAGCAAAAAGAAATCCGTGTAAAAGACATGCTAGGAGAAAGGCCCGGTGCTCTGGGAGAAAGGCCCGGTGCTCTGGGCCGGAAACCCTCGAAGTGGGCTACGGCCCGACCGCCGCATGAGTTCCGTCCACGGTTCGCCCCGCAGCCCGCATGCGTTCTGTGAACTGTGATTCTGTCTCCGACGAATCCGCCGCTCCCGTCCTGCGCCAGGTTCGCCGGTCTCTTCGCCGGCGATGAGCACCCACCGCCACCAGCAGGTATTCCCACCATTCTCTTCCCTTCCTGTTGTGGCGAAGCCGAGCACCCAAACCCTAACTTAAAGGATATTCTATATGATGCCTACTAACTTCGAGCTTTTTTTGCAAAAATTATCGGGTGTAGATGTGCACATTCATCTCCTTTACTGGGTCCGTTCCTGGGGTATATTATTGTCTGCCGTGGCCACAATTGCACTAGTTTTGCTTTTATCTCCTAATAATCCGCCAGAAACCTGATATTTCCGTACTTATTTGATAACATTTCTTCAAAGTATCTACCATTGATTTACTCGAGTTGATTACCTGATTTTCCTCGCAACATAAAAAAAAAATTGAGTTGATTTATCATTTGTCGGTGATAAAAACCAGGCCGCATCAGATGTGGTGTGCTTTCCACGTTTCCTTGAGCAAAACTAGGCACCTGAAAGTTGACATCTATAATCTATAGAAGGAACCTATAGAGTTCAGAAAGAACAAAGTTGTCTAGTATCATTGAAATCTGCAATGAACCTGGACTTCAGAAAGGACAAAATTGCCTATATTGGTTATGCTAGCTGTGTGACATTCCTGCACTAAGCACAGCAAAGGGAAAAAGGAAGGCAAAAGAAACCAACCTGTACAATATGTGGCATATCAGGGAAGAGAATTTTCTAACTCGCATCATTTAGAACTGTTATCATCAGCATTTCGGATTCGAATTAGAAAAATATAAACGTGTGGTGATATGCAGTGTAACTTTTTTGCAACTGATACCTTGATGTTGAAGTTGTCACCTATGATAAGACTCCGTCCTAATTATATCTAGTGCTTCCTTTGTCATCTTGCAGCTTTGGCCACTCAATGTCAATTGTTACGTGTTTGAGGAAATGTCAATGGTTACTAAGGAAAGCAGTCCAATCATACTGCCAAGATCGTCTGGTTGGTTTACTTTTCGTTATCATATGAATATATAAAATATTCTCTCTGTTGGACATACTCATTCATCAGGAGTGAAAGGAGAGACATGAATACCAATTGTTTGATAGGTTTGCATCACACATTTGTGGGTTCATAAGATGAGTTAGAAGTCTAAATCTGAACAGTTGTAGCTATGTTGGGGCATCAATTTTCAAATCGCGTGGATTTTTTTTTTTTTTTTTGCATAATTTTGTATGCCTATTTCAGTTAGGTGAGAATTTCTGATAGATTTAAAATTTTAACATCTAATTTAGCCATTTTTTCTCCAAAAGGTATATGGATTAACATCTTCAGTATCTGAGATCTTCCTTCAACTAGCAAAGGGAACTAGGATTCCACTCAGTCCTCATCAACAGAGGTAAACAGATACAATTCTTCATATTACATTGTTGCAGCTTATAGTTTGTTTTTATGTAGCCAATAAACACATAGAGAAGCCAGTGGGAAAGCGAGCATTCAGTTTACAGTCAGATTTGGTCACATAGAAGGTCAAGTAGAGGGTCAGGTGTGAGTCTTTTATATTCTGGTTGGTTGTTCCTTGGTTTATGTCCAGATGATTTTTTTTTTTTCTAGCGTTAGCTCATGACCTCCTCATACCCTCTAGGAGAGTAAGGAGGTTTGTATGGGATTCTCTTCCCTTTTCCTCAATTTAATGCAAAGATATGCGTCTCTTCTGCATGGTTGAGAAAAAAAAAGTTTACAGATGGATTCAGCTAAATGGATTGTATTTAACATGCATGAAGTAGAATTATGGTCATTTGGCTTAAGGACAAAATGAAGGAAAGATAGGGGGGAAAAAGGCCCACCACATTGACATCTCCATACTTTTCATGTGTTCAGTGGGCAATCTTCTAGGTAAGTTGGATATCTCTGTTTTCTATCCATGCATGTCTTGACAATATAGCGGTCGAATGCAATTAGGGTGTCTTCATAGTTCTATGAGTTGAGACAACAAGATCCAACAGTTTTTTGTTCCAGGAGATTGCCTGTTAGAAAAGGTGCACATAGTCCAAAGCTGCAAACAGAAGATGAACTTTATTCCCTGTGGGGGGTATCCACCAACCCTGGTCTCTGACTTTCAGTGACAGATTATCTTACACAAAAATTTACCACAAGCATTGATCATTCATTCATAATTCTCATTCTTCCCACTTACAAAACATTCTAGTACTAATACAATCAGCAAAATGCATCTGGTTTATTTATAGGGTAGGGCTTAGGACTTAGGAGAATTTAATGTAGAATAAGTTCATTGACTTCCTAGAAAGAAGATCAGAAGGCCCTTAGTTATCATCAGGTGGACAATAAGAGCTGGAATTTTCAGCGTCTCCTAGCAGCAGTTTCTCTCTGTGCATTGAAGTAGACAGCAGCTACAGGGAGGCCAAGATCATTATCCTCAGCGAACTGCCGAGTGATGAAATGATCTCTGGAGGATGGCACAGTTACAGTTTGCCTACCCTTCTGCTTGAAGAGCACAAAAATGAACCTATGGATACCAATGTTTGGTCTTGGGCTCTCGTAGCTTATGACCTCTCGCCCTGCAATTGAAAGATGCATGGTTATTAATTTAAAGAAAAACTAAAAACATGGAATAGACTAAGCTTGAATCAGCAGAACCTACCAAAGGAGGCATCTGTTGTCCCAGGTATATCAGTCACTATCCTGCAAATGTAAAGGATAACATTTAGCCAGATTACTCATTGAAATGCTAAAAACATGCAATTTTGTTATATGAAAGATATGATTCTATCTTCCTCAGCAATATATGCTATTTGACACCCCTACTAAGGTAAGAAATGCTGAATATTACCAATGAAGGTGCTCCCTTAGATATGGATCACTCGGTCCTGGGACATCTGGGTCTGTCATAACCTGAAATTTGATGACCATGGCCATCAGGGTAGGAATAGCATTTGTAGAATGTTTGTCAATGAAGGAACATTTGACTGCTAACCAATGTGAAGAAAGACCGCAAGTCACCCCCTTGAACTTCTACCCTAGGTTTAGATACAACAGCTGATGGGTAGATCTCATGGCCATTGAATACGAGTTTGTTTGAGTTGTAGGTCACCATCATCTTCACACATGGGTTAAAGGAGTCGAGAACTTCTCCAATCACCCGCCCAACTATGAGAGGCTCCACAGACCTAGACATGGTTGGAGGGACAGGTATTTGTATTTTGCACAAGAAATGCGCTGACTGAATGGAGCAAGCGAATGCACTCAATGATACACCGTGAGCTGCTTATTGGGCATTGGTAGAGGACAAGCCTCTATTTATAGCAGTTAGGAGGCTGCTGCTGAGTGTAGGATAAAAAGAGGATGTGAGGCATGTGTGGCTTTTAGTTGGGTATGGTGTGGATGCAGCTGAAATGGCAACAGGAGGGTTGTACCGCTTTTCCAAGAAAGCCAACAAAGGATGTCATATCTTCTGGAACGGTTACAGATAAATCTATGGAAGCAATGCTTCATGTCTCATCTTTCAAGTTCTTGGGATAAAACATTTTTTTCTCTCTTTCATGACTACGTATGCTGCAAAATTGCTTTCATGACTAACAAATATGTGATAGACCAATATGTCCCCAAGAAAATATGTGATAGATCAATATGTTAATTTTTTATAAAACATACACACCTCCAGGAAGTGGATCAGTAAAGACTACGGCGCTAAACTATCTGGTATTATTTGGGAAACATTCTCCTATCTACTTTGCAGAATTTGTTGCTTAGTCATGTTATCAAATTGTCACGAGCCATTGTCTCTGTACCCTTCTGAAATACCGAAAAAGTGAGCTTTTAAATAAAAATCATTGGCATCAGATTTCTGGATAGCACAATTCAAGCACCTTATCATTTTTCATTTTTTTTTTACAAATGCCATCTATGTAGCTGTTCGTGGCAAGTTAGGAAGTAACGCTTTTGGAGGAAAAAAAATGGAAAATAAAGGGGATTTTTTTCATTGGCTTGAAGACAAAAAGAAATGCTGCATTGTTGACGTGGAAGCCTTTGCACTCTGCAGAATATGATGCTTAATCACCTTATCAAATTTGTGTATTGGCTCTGCATTTTTTAAGAAAGAAAACATATGAGCTATTCTGGAAACGTGTAGTAGTATCTGATTTCTGGTGAGCACATTAAAATGCCTTATCGTGAAAAAAAATCTAGATGAAAAAAGTCTAATATGAAGTGTGACTTTTCTGGATCTAAATAGGAAAAAGGAATATGGTTCTTTAGAATTTGGTTTTTGTTGAAACTATCAATTCTATTTGGCATGCTTGATTTGATGTTTAATTAAATTTCATATATTCTTATCCTCCTGTTTTCTAATATTTCCTTTTCATGATCTGGGAGACAAGATGCTGCACTGTCTGCATGGAAGCCTCTCAACCCTCAAATTGTTATCTTCGCTGGTTTATTTGTTTAAGCAACCCTCATTTAGCTGCCCCCTTTTTCTGTTAAGGAAAAGAGAAGCTTTGAGTTCATTTGCTGCCAGAATCTTTGCTCAAACTGTGATACCAATTGATTTACCATTATATCTGTTTATTCTCTTCTTTGGAATGCGATGACAACAAGTCACTAAAGAGAATAAAGGAACAGAATGCAGTGCCACCACCACTTCTTCATGTAGGGGGTGCTGTCTAGTGCAGAGATGTCAACTCAGTTATAAAAAGTTCCTAGGCTCTTCTTCATTGAGCATTTAAAAAATCTTTATAGTTTTCCATAAGTGGTGGAGCCAAGTACAGTTCTGTGCATTCTTCTATTATGGTCAATTGCCATCATGCCTGCTTGGCACCACACGCTCAAGTGGTAGAAGTGAAGTACGGCTTGGTGACAATTTTTCTGCTCCTGGACAATGCCATGATATTTGATTGAACCTAGCTAGGTAGTGGAATCTCGTAGTTGTTCCAACCAATGGTAAGTGCATATAATTGCACCATTGGTAGGTAAATCTCAACAGGTCTGTTTTTTTTTTTTTGGCAACTTTGACTAGTTTATTTATAAATATCAGGTCAGGCCTCTCTTTTTCTCTCTCTAATAAACGCACATTAGCACCTTTGTCAACTTAAAACAACCTCGACCTAGCGACAACTCATGCTTGGCACAATGCCTAATAGGTATGTAATGCTTTTAACCCTGGCCAAACCCCACTACTGCAGCTCTTCACCAGTGAGCAGTAAAGCTTTAGCTATACTCTGGGAGACAACATCAAACACACACAGGTTGCAGTGATTCAACTAGGTCTAGGCACCAAGTATGGGGATGGATGGATGGAGTAGTCAGGGCTTTGTCAAGGGCAATTTTCATTCATACCGTAACTTCAATGGCACTTTTTTGTTTATACCACCAAGCTAGTCAATGACAATGTAGGTGCAGCTCCTACATAATATCGACACGCCACATGTGGGCTATCACACCCTAACTACTGCGTGCTGCCCTTTCGATGACCAAAGCACCTGCTGATTTCTCTAGGCAAGCGTGGTTTATTGTCCTCCAATTTTGGGACTGCAGCAGGTGGTTACCCAGCCAAGCTCAGCAGGTTTCCGCTCAGGGTGGTGCCAAGCTCTAAATCAGGGGGGCAAGCAATTCAGGAAAGGGCTCAATTTTTCTTTTTATCATTCTAGTTGCGTGGCAAACCTGGAAGCATTGTAATGATTGCATTTTTAATGGGATGTCGCCAGATGTATGGCTGGTAATCAGGAGCATTTCAGAGGAAGGCGCCTTGTGTTGTGCCGTATGCTGCAGGTGCTAAGGAGTTACACAAATTAACTATGCTCGTGTACGTATGGTGTGTGGTGTCTTTTGCTGTAAATATCGAATCATTCTTATTTGATGAAAAGATACACAACTCTCCTGTTTGTTTGGCCAGCACTTATTTGTATGCATGCGACTGTGTACCTTGCACATATTTTGGTTGGTATTCTGTGCTGTGAGTGGTGATTTAGTGTATATGGCAAGCTTTTTTACAAATAGGCAAGAATTGACAGCTTGTTATTCACAATAGCAATCCTTGACTAGCTCCACTAACAGTAGAATCTAAAATAAATAAATAAAAGAAAGTGAAAGGTTGCTTTACCAGTGTTGAGCTTCACTAGCAAGTTTCATTTATACTTCTCTGTGTGCACACTAATCATCTTTCACCTCCATGCAGATGTTGATGTTTCTTGGTTGCTGTCATAAGCTGCTATTTGACACCTCGGAGGTCTGAAGCACCTCGGCAAAAAGGAGCCGTCCACTGAGCCTTTTTGTCCCCGGACATGCAGATTTGAGTGGTAAGTAACCAACCTGAATGACAGGAGGATCATTGTGGGGGCAACCGCCAGGAGGCAATTAGATATTCGGATCATGGCATGAAGACTTTGGACGGACGAGGCCATGCTGCAACGGATCTCCATGGATCAAGGTGTCGCCACTTGATTGAGTACCAGTCAGAATCCAAGCACACCAAGATGATATCTGATAATACTGTACTCAAAGTTGTTATCAATGTGGGGGCTGACAGTGGGCGAGTTTCCGTGTGGGTTTGGGCTAGTTTTCCGTGTGGAATTAGGCAGTCAACGCCACGAGATTTGGAATACTACATTTTATTATTATTTATCTCACTTGGTGGGAAGCCACTGGATTTGGTTGAAATAGTGAAAGTATTTGCTCATGTTTGTGGAGAAGATCTCCTGGGTTTGAATGCTGCCAGATGCTGCGCATTGCGTGGAGGTTCCTACACGAGCAGAAATTTGCAGTGGTGGCCAAATCATCCTGTGTCTGAAAACTGGCTGGCTTCATAATAATCTGCACCAATTCTGTACAGGATCTCCACTATCACGGTTCTCTTCTTTTTCAAACGTTGTAGTTGGAGAAACATGGCTACAATTCCAAAAACATCAAGTTATCTGCTGTACATAGCTCCTGTGTTGTGGTACCAAGACCGAAAGCAAAACACAAACACTGGTGTTTTGGGGGCTGTACCAGGACCACAGCACATTGGCAGCAATGGCATGGGTCGTGCTCGTACGTGCCGCTGCTTTTGTCTCCACAACAACACAAAACCCGTACGTGCGCGCTCCTGTTCGTGTATAAATTCGGTTGTACCAACTTGCAAGTCCGGGGTGGGTCAGTTGAGTGCGTTTTCGCTATCAGCGTGCACCTAAAAATGGTCGCCAGTTTTCTGAAGCCTCTGAGTCATCTACCATTGTCCTGCCATTGGCAACCAGGATGTGTCACTCTCTACTTTGGAGGCTCAACACTTCAGTACAACAACATTGTTGGATTCTTGGTGAATGGTGAGGTTTCAGTTTCTCTCTAGTACCCACTTGCATTGCAAACTGAAACTGAACCCCATGCAGTGTAGCTCTGATGGTCGCCAGATACAGAGAGCACGCCTCTGAATAATCCACTGTGCTAAGCACCTTTGATGATGCATGCCTTATCTGCTGCCAGATTGCTACAACAGCTCAGAGATGACTAGGCTTGTGTCCTGCAACAGCACCACAGATCTTATCTCTTATTCACAGCAGTGACATACTGATCCCCACACAGAGCACATAAGCAGCAACACAAAGAGCAAAACCTGAAAGACAGGAGAGAGAGAGAGAAAGCTATTCCTAAATCAGGTCGCACTCATAAACTCATGCGATGAAATGCAATGTGCAGTAGTTATTTCAAAAATGGTAGGGGGCAAAATCATTCCCACAAAGAGATACTACATGGTAAAGTCGGAACAGAAAAGCTGTAACTGTAATGTTTGCACTGGTCGACAGTCGACAGAGAAAAGGTCTGATGCTATTGCCCAGTTGTCACACCAGATCTGTGCCTCTTTCCCCATAGTTGCATACCCAGAAATCCCAAATTCTGAAATATATTCAGATTTACGTATTTTTTTTTTGTAAAATAGGAACATAGATCTGGCCATCTGGGTCTATGTGCACCATGAGGATCTAATAAGTTATATGTACACAGCAGCAAAAGCTAAAGTACAATTAGGCAAAATAAATACAAATAAAGCAAGATGGGATCGGGGCGGTCCATCTGTTGCAATCATGCCACCAGTGGAATAAAGGACAACCGACATTGCAAGTGTGCTCAGCCACTCAAGTCTAAGTTCACGTTTACCTTCTCTCACCTCAAAGCACCAGATCTTGGAGAAAAAATGGCCCCTAAATTAGTCTTTGTTCTTCCAGTTGTGCTCCTCGGCTTGGCACTCCAGGCGATTCTCCGGCCACCGCCCCCAAAACTCTGTGGCTCCCCAGGTGGCCCTCCCTTGACATCCCCCAGGATCAAACTCAGGGATGGAAGGTACCTTGCATACAAAGAAGATGGAGTACAGAAAGACAAGGCCAGGTACAAGATCATCACAGTACATGCGTTTGATAGCACCAAGGACTTCCCCTTACCTGTTTCTAAGGTAAATCAAACAGCACAACATGACTAGAAGTGAGATACCTTTTCCCCAATTCATATTTTGCTTACAGCTGGTTTCTTGGAACTGTTAATCAGGAGCTCGTAGAAGAGTTGGGAATTTACCTCCTTGCTTATGATAGAGCCGGATATGGGGAAAGTGACCCGAATCCCAAGCGGGATGTCAAGAGCGAGGCACTGGATATCGAGGAGCTTGCTGACCAGCTGGGGCTTGGGCAGAAGTTCTATGTCTTAGGGGCCTCAATGGGAGGATACTCAGTTTGGGGATGCCTCCACTATATACCACAGAGGCAAACATAAACTTTAACCACACGCATTGTTAATGAGATATGCAACTCTACAGACATGTAAAAGCTCCATATGCCATGTTTGCAGGCTTGCAGGAGCTGCGATGGTTGTGCCAATTATCAATTACTGGTGGCCCTCTTTCCCAGTTGAATTATCCAGGCAGGCCTTCAAGAGACTGGTGGTGCCAGAGCAGAGAACTCTTTGGATTGCACATAACATACCATCCTTGCTATACCTGTGGATGACCCAGAGGTGGTTCCCTTCTTCTGCTGCAGCCATGCACCACCCTGAAATATTTAGCAAGCATGATATGGAGGTTCTTCAGAAGATGATGGCAATGCCAAAACCCATTGAGGTAAATCACAGCATCAGTTATAAATGTCAAGAAAAGATAGCAGAACACAAAGTGCTACTTGACAGAGTCAGAGTAGGTCAATTTAATAAGAATTAGAATATACAAGGATTAGCTTCCTAAGCTTTCATGCCATAGAGACAATAATATACTAACATATTTACATGAAAAATACAGCAAGAAAGAGTATAAAAAGACATGTATTCAATGATGACCTGAAGCAATGTTATATAGAAAAATAACATATTTACATGAAAAATACAGCAAGAAAGAGAATAAAAAGACATGTATTCAAAGCTGACCTGAAGCAATGTTATATAGAAAAATAACATATCCCTTTTAAAGATTTCTTGACATAACACTGATTTTCTACTGCCTTTTTCAGAATAAATCAAGGCAGCAAGGCATTTATGAATCAATCCACCGTGATTTACTTGTGGCTTTTGGAAGTTGGGAGTTTGATCCAATGAACATTACCAATCCATTTCCTCAAAATGAGGGTTCTGTACACATCTGGCAAGGATACGAAGATAGGTTGGTGCTTGTTGAGCTGCAGAGGTACATTTCCAAGAAGCTTCCGTGGATCAAGTATCATGAAGTTCAAGAAGGTGGGCACATGTTCATGCTGGTAGATGGATGGACTGACCGAATTCTCAAGGCACTCTTGTTAGGAGAAGAGCCCCTAGATGTGTGACAGTAGCAGTACAGTAGGTCCATTTTCTAAATATTGAAGAACTGCAGCTGCCATCTGTAATTTTGCTTATTAATTTTGTTTACCAAGCTGTAAACTTGAGAGGGGAGTGTTTTGACTCCTTTCTTTCTTGAACACTAGACAAATCAGTTTGCTACCAATAAGTTTGTCAGCTAAGCACCCTGGAAACGGAAACCATACATAGAAACAAACAGCACACACTTGAATCCAGTTCTTGGAAATGAAATAGCATGGTGCCTCACACCAGGTGCTAGCACCAGTGCTTCGGCTCAATCAGACTTGCAACGACCAGAACTGATCTACAGCAGCTGTTTCAGAAGGAAAGAACTATGTTGGATTCATCAGGCTGCCATCTGGTGCCCGAAGGTTGTCATCTGCTATCGAAAGGAGACACATTTCTAGAGTGGTTGAGGCCACCATCAATGAAGTAGATAAGATCATCTTCAACTCCATCATACTGACATGCACGGAGTGAATTGCTGCTGCAGGGGCTGATGAAGATAGTCTCCATCCAAGCTGTTAATCTCAGTGAATCTGAAAGGATTTGTGCTCAAGTCCACCTCAAATACTAATCTTAGAAACATTGTGCCAGCCTTCAGGTCTCAAGTATGTCACAGCCAGCAATAGTTTCCCATGCCACTCAACTATTGTCCATCTCTGTCCATAGCTACCTTTGACCTCTGGCAGTTGAGTCACACAGCACTCAACACCAGAAACCATCAGGCCACTGTAGTCTTCTGAGATGTCAAAGACAAAGAGGTTCGTGGTGACCTTGCTAAACATGCAGACCTTTCCCTGGTTCAAGGCAATGTCACTGAACTTAGATGCAGCCACCTTGACCGTGCATTGCACTGCAGCAGAGCCGTTGGCAATTGGGAGAGATTTACTGTAGGCATCGAGGGAGTGGGTGGTTATGGAAGGTGTGGCGATCATGGCAGAAAGCGTTCATCAAGAGGCACCGGTTGGCACCAAAGTAGCGACGTTTGTTGAGCTGCGCGCCCGGCGAGCCGCCCGTCAAAGGAGCCCACGCAGCGGACGACGGGCATGGGGATGCGTCGCACGCCCGTCATAGCCCCGTAGCAGCGGGAGCGGCGGCGGCCAACCTGGCGCGGTCGTCGACGCGGGGAGGCGACCGACCACGAGCCCCAGGATGTCCGCCCACAACAGGGCATTCCGTCGAACGCCTTGCCTGCACCCAAGTCACCGACGGCAGTGGTGTGCCAGCGCCTCGCCTCCTTCGGACAACAGCTCCACAGGCATCGGCCGCTAGCGCTTCAACTCGTGGTCAAAAAAGGTTGCAGTGTTTCGATAAAAATTGCAGTATGTTTTTTTTTTTTTTTCAGAAAGAAGTGTATTGTATTAGAAAAAATGGGCACAGAGAAACCCGTAGAACATAATCACACACCCCGACAGAAAAAAAAAAAAAAATCAACATATGCACCTACGGATACAAGATATGTCCCGTTGATCAAGATACTCTGCAGTGACCCTGATAGATAATGCTCCTCTAATATCAGAGCCTTGTCATGTTACTGAGAGCCTCTCATAAAGCTGTTCTCTTGTTCACAGTTTCTTCAAGATACAAGTGCAAACACATGATGACATGAGGCACAACTCTCATGACCATGGAGCCATATGGACAACCTCCAACTTCTGAGACAATTGCATGGAGAAGAAGGCTGCCCAGGGGCCATTTGGCTCAGTTTTGCGCAGCCAAAGCCATCTCACATGGAGAGCCCATCCCAAGTTCTGTAAATTGAAGATACCAAGTCCACCAAGCTCAAAAGGCTTGAGCCACTTTCAGCCACACCAACAAGCAGCGACTACCTCGTGCATTCTTTCTTCCTCTCCATAGGAAACATTTCCTAATTTTATCAATGGCCATGAGAGATGCAATATCAATGCCATGAACAGATAAACCAACATGGAAGTGAGCACAGATTGAACTAACATTCAACTTCCAGCCATTGTCAAAAAGGTCAGCTTTGTTAGGTTGCACAAGGAAAGGGGCAGGCCTGAGATATTTGCATGGAAAGTCCATGAACTGACAAAGGAGTCCTTTTACAGATTTAAAACTTCACTTTCTGTGCATTTGATGGGTAGCACACTACTCTTGTGAACATTACTCTTTAGACCAGATGATTCACCGAAAAGGTGAAGCAAACCCAAGTTATTAAATATCACCAGTTGAAGGTTGATATTGGGTCCAAAGTTAATTCAACATCACCACATGTTTGAAGTCCTTGTTTCTTAGTTTGTGGCATTTAGCTCTAAACTCTTATTCTTGTGTCTTCTTACAGCTACCCAGAGGATGATATTTTGCTTTCAGTAATTCAGGACCAATGCTCTGGTCTAAAAAGATACTTTTTTGTCCTAAAAAGAGTCATTTTCATGATTATACCAACAGAAAATATTCAGTTTTATTAGATGAAACATCAATGGAGTCATCAGAAATTGCATCAATGGCATTATTAAATCTACTACTTTTTATAGCATATGCTTAAGCAAAATGGTCAATATTGTGCAATGGAGGACATATTAGTGGCCAAAATGACAAGTGGATCAGACCATTGGTAGTACCACAACTTGGCTGCCCACAAGTCTTAGAAACAACAAACACAGGAAGAAAACAAATTATAACAATATCAAGAAAGGCTTCAGTATATGAGCATTGTCTGGGTATTTTTCGTAAAATTTATGGTCTGAGAAATTGACAAGACAAAAAGATAAATTAATAAGGTTTGCATGTGCGTGTGCCTCGTTTCTACAGCTAGTCTATCAATAAAAAAAACTCAAATATCAACAGCCACCATAGATGAAAATAAAGCTCACAACTGATCAAATCAAATGAGCAAAACTGCATTAGACACCAATGCATCATTTAAGATTTCATTTGAGTACAAGCATATCATGTGATGTATTAGATCGACCATGGATCTGAGATTATGCATGTTGTCAAAACTCACTTGCATACAGGCCATACACTTTCCACTTTCTACTTATTTGGTAAAATCACTAACCAAGACCAAGTACTATTTAGTAAGTATATTCAGCTACAGGTTTGCACCTCAGATCCAACCTCTTGCAAACTCTGGAGCTCTGAAGTTTTAACACAGGTGAAACAACAAATGCTGATGTGGGCCAAATATTTAAAAGAACCTTTTGACAAAAAAAAAAATTGGTCATGTCAATAACAATTGGGGCATAGCTGGATTTTTTTAATGAATAATCTTCTCATTAAATGATCCAATGAATGAGAATACACTTACATATCTGACAGAGCGACAGGTCAATATACTATGGCTTATGCCTATAGCAAAATTGATGGTGATACAAGAATTATTCATTACAAAAAAATTCTTGGTATGTTCTTACCAAGAGAAATCCTATATAACTGAAGAAAGCTCAGTCACAAAGGCCCAAGTCCATTTACTATTTCAGCTAGTTGGGTAAGGAATTGAAGGCCAACAGGTTTCAGTATACCTTATCAAAAGGAAATAACAAAGGGGACAGAATTGTATCTAGAGAGGTTTTTAGAAACAGCAGATGCCTACCGCCCAGTTATCACTACAAAATGCATCTCCATCCAAAGGAATGAAGGAATTCTGACAAGGTTTAAGCAGCAAGGGGAAGACCTGTTTGTGATCAACTATTCATTTGGGAAGCACCCAGCTGATTAACTAAGAGAACATGGTCCCAAAATTCTTGCTTTTGTTCTTTTGGATGGAATTGCCCCCAAACTCCATCTATCATCTCTGAGCAGCAAGAGGAAGGCCTGTTTGTGCTTAACTATTCGTTCAGAAAGCACCCAGCAGCTTAACTCAGAGAATGTTGTATCAAACTCTCTTTTTCTTTCCATTTTGAAATGAATGATGGCCCACTAACTCCATCTATCACCTCTGGCCTGAAAACAAAAAAGGAAATTGGTTGGAGACATGAGCAAAGCTACGTAACAAGCCACTGATGAAGAGAAATATGCATATAGGAGAAAGCTCTTACAGGGATATATCAGCGAAATGAGGACAAAAGGACAACGCTTTCAGAGATTGATCAATCTATTCACCCAAAACGACATTCTCCAAGTACTCAATCGCATGGTGCATGTGACCTTCATCAAATCCCTTGAACAAGGCCTTATGTGTTACATAATCTGGATGGATACCGTTCTGATGCATTTCAAAATAGAATCTCATCGCATGTTCCCAGTTGCCCTCTCTACAGTTCCCATCTATCAACAAAGTATATGTGTATTTGTTTGGCACCAATCCCCTTTCTAGCATCTCATGAAAATGACGATAAGCCAGTTGAGTTCTGCCTGTCCTGCATAATGCATGTATGAGGACATTAAATGTTATTTCATTAGGCTCAACTCCTTCCTCCAGCATCTTTCGAAACCAACCATACGCTGAATAAAGGTTTCCTCTTCTACAATATGCATGAATAAAAACAGTGTAGGTCACAGCTGAGGGTGCCAAACCATCTGAGGTCATGTCCTTAAAAAAATTTCTTGCTTCTCTTAGGAGTCCCTTTTCACAGTGCGCATGAATCAAGCAGGTGTATGTGATACAGTCAGGCTGTAAACCATTACTGACCATCTTCATCTGCAGCTCTTCAGCATCTTTCAGGTTACCAGTCTTGCACAGTCCATCAATAAGAATATTGTATGTCACTGTATCAGAAGATATGCCTTCTAACATCATCACCTCTCTCAACTGGAAAGCTTTGGAAATAGCCCCTAGGGTCAGCTCCGCACAAATCCTTGTATTGTAGGCAAAGCAATCAGGCTGCAAACCTTTGCTCAGCATCTCATCAAAGAATTCTCTTGCCATATCAAGGCTACACGCATTATGCGAACCCTTCATGAGAATTGTAAAAGTATAAACATCAGGCAAACAACCCTGCTCTACCATTTCCTCTTTCAATCTCCTGGCCTCCTCTAAATCACCTAATCTACAATAACCATCTATAAGAATGTTATATGTCAAAACTGTTGGTGCTAACCCTGCACGCCTTAAATCGCCAAACAACAAAAGAGCCTCTTTCAAATTACCCGCCTTACAATACCCATTTAGCAAAGAATTGTAGGTGATCACATCTGGACGCAAGCCCATCGCCCTCATTTCCACAAACTTCACCTGTGCAGCCTCTATCTGCCCACTTTGAAGCAGCCCATGGATCATTGCATTATATGTCACTACTGTAGGCATAATACCCTCATTCTCCATCTCCAGATGCAAATCATCAACCTTTTTGACAAAGCCCCTTGCAAGCAACCCAGTGATAAGTGGGTTATAAGTGAAGGATGAAGCCTTCTTGAACAGCCGCATTCGCTCAACCAGCTCCTCTGCCTCCCCAAGGTCACCTTTCCTAGCCAACCCAGTAATCACCACATTGTATGTGACATCGTTCGGCAAGCAACCACTCCCCCGGGTCTCCATCTCCTTCAGCAGCATGGCAACCTTGTCATTCCTTCCCCACTTCAAGAAAGAATCCAGCAAAGTATTGTACGTGACAATACTGGGCTCAATCCCGAGCTGGAGCATCTCCGCATGCACAGCACAAATGTCGTCCCACCTGGCCGCATCACGCAATACACGGAGCACACGGTTGCAGTCTTTGACGTCAGGGGCCACGCCATGGCTTGCCATCTTGCGGAAGGCGGCCAGGCACAGCGTCGAACAGGTGTCGGGCGTGGCGTCGCGGGCTTTGCATTCCTTCGAGAGCTTGGTGGACAAGCGCAAGAGGAGGCTCAATAGCGAGCGTGGGGCGGGAGAGAGGGGGGGCAGATAGGAGGAGGGACACGAGGGGGAGGAGGAGGCCGAGGTGCAGGGCGCGGAGGGAGACAGGGTAGGCGGCCCGGATGTGGTTGGCTCGGGCAAGCGGGACGAGGACGGCGGCGAACGCGGACGCGGAGCGGGGAAGCCACACGGGGTAGTCTCCGCCCACCGGAACAGCTGGCGAGCGACGCCCGGGAGGCCGCGGAGCGCGGAGTGGACGTCGCCAGTGGCGAGCACCTGGCGGAGAGGCTCCGGCGGTGGGGGCTCAGAGGCGAGGAGCGCGGCGAACGGGTTGTCCTCGTGAAGGGGCGGAGGCGACGGAACCAGCGCCGGCAGTGAGGAGGAGGAGGAGGAGAAGCGGATGCTGGAAACAGCTGCTACGGCGGCGGCGGCGGCGGCGGCTACAGGAGCTTGTGATTTGCAGTGTGGGATGTTGAATAGCATGGATTATGACTCTGGTACCGCCCGGCGACGCCTCGCCATGAATGATGGCGCGGCAGCGGTGAGAAGGAATCTGTGGCAATGGCTGCGACGCATCCAATCCACTAGATTCCGGCGCCCGTATGGGGTCGAGGGCGCGCGCCCCAGGCTGCGGCCCCCGACCTGGAGTGGAGGGCGGGAGGAGGGGAGCCTTGACTGAGATGCCCGGGAAGCGGCGGCTGAGCTAGCTTTGCCGGCGGTGATGCCTAGGCGGCGGCGGCGGCGGCGGTGGGTGGTGGTCAGACAGAAAGGCGCCGCGGGGTGGAGAGGAAGAGGGATCGGAGGAAACCGAGGCCACGTCCGTGTTTACCATAGCAGCGCTGGCGCTGCCGCCGGAGTTGCAAACGTCATCTTCACCGTTCACTTGCATCAAGATGTGTGCAAGAATCTTGTTTTATTCAGTGCATCACACTGAATCCCTGACCAAATCGAATTCAAATGCTAATTTTGTTTACTACGTAAGTACAAATATACAAATAAAAAGTTCAAATGCTAATTTTGCAAATACAAATATACAAATCATGTTCAAATGCCAGTTTTGTTCGATTCGATCACGGTGATATGCAAGTGCAAATATACAATGAACCCAAAAATGTTTGGTGCTGGATGAACTACAAAGGGCATGGAAGAAACCGTAAATAAACGTGAGTAAAAAAACAACGAGATTTCAATCGAGTTACGACAAACTCAATGCGTTTTGCATTCAGTTACTATATTTACTAGAGCACTTCTCAATTTCGCCATGGCGCTCAACCCTGACTTGGGATATGCACAGATTGATATCTGAAGAACCGAAACTTCACGCTCATCTCGATTTCACCATTAGTGCAAAAGGTTCAGTATAAAATGCAGCTATTTCAATCGACGATAACAGATGGGTTACAATAAGCACATCTGATAGGAGGCAGGACCAGGCCATCGGTGACTTTGTAATGCTCTTTTATTTATTTCATCAGAGAACACCACAGTCCACAGCTGAGTTTTACATGCAAATGGGGTTTTACATGCAAATGGATTGTACCGACTTACAGACAACATCAATCATGCGAGGACCTTCCAATGTGATCCCTTGTAACAGGAATCTAATGGGATAATGATGATTGAAACCTAATTCTGTTGTTCCCAGCTGTATATGACTACAAATATCAAACTGGTTTAGTGAGCCAAATTTTCAATGCCACCTATGTACATAGATATGGATGCTACAATGGAAACTCCATTTCCAACAGGTACAAGGGGCTCATAGAGAAGGAACCCAAGCCAAAGTTTGAACTTTAAAGTTCCTGGTTTTAATGTACTACTAGGAAGGTTCGATAACACAACAATCAATAGCTGTCTTCATCTGTCTCAGGCCTTCGGAGGTAATAACGCAGACAATTGATCAGCGCCTATACAAAAGCAAAATAAAGTGTGCAAAGTGAACACGATGAAGACAAAAAAGCATCACATTAAGTAGAAATGATTATGATGTTGCTGAGATGACCAAGGAAGCAGACCTGAGATAAGGAGCTGTTTAGTTTTGCACCCCTGTAACTTACATGGAACTTGTCCTTTGCAACCAAACCCTGTATAAAATGTCAAATATCATCTAACAGGCTTTAATGGTCTTAGCAGAAAAAGCAATGAAGTGAAATGCAGCATACTTCAGTATCAATCTCAGCTGATTCCACATCAATATTTGTGTCCGCGATGATCTTGATTATCTCAAGAAGCAGGCCAGGCCGATCGGCTGTCTCTATGTAAAGCATGCTGCGAATTTTAATAGAAATCAATGAGGAAGCAAGCGATGCAGCATTGTAGGAACCAAAAAGAGATGCACATCGAATTCAGTTTCTACTTATGTCGGAAGTGATTCTTCGGGAAGGACAAATATGCATTTCTAACATGTTGAGATGCATCATCAAAGTTCAAAGGAACAAAGGATACAACTAATAGATACGCACAAAAAAAAAATGATTTGAAACTGATCATTACGTGAAAAAGCATAATGTAGAGCTAAAAATCCTGAAACAGCTAATGATACATATTACAGAGCACACAGTTACATAGGCTGAAGGAGGAAAAACAACTTTGATGGCCCACGTAGTATTGTGTTGCCCATACCTACATGTTCTCAGTCTATATGTGATACTTAAAACTTCCTGCTGTAACCAGATCCAAATTTAGTACTTATTTGGTTTGTGTAAGAAGTAATGCATAGTTATTTTCCAAAGTCTTTCTACAGGAACTGATACTACATAACATAACGCATACAGCAAGGCTAAAACCTAAGAGGTTCTGGCTTATGTCTTCCTGTATAGGTGTACACGAATAGCTAATTCATTCTGCAGTACAAAATATTTGGGACATATATCACTTTGTGTTAGTACTAACTTTCAAACATATAGGATTTCTGCTAGGATAAAACAATACACATGGACATGCAAACAAGATTGACAATATATAACATAACACATCATGAAACATGAAAAACAATAGTTAACCTAGAAGTGGCCGTGACGTGCTCGGATCATGCTAAATAAAGGAGCTAGCAGAATCAAACCTTCTTTTTGGTCCATCATCTTCAATAACTATACGTGTTGCAATATCAACAACCTCCTGCTAGTTCAAAGATCAAAGAATGTAAGTTCAGGCTTAATAACGTATAATAATGTATCGAAGATCAAAGCATGAACCAATAGAATAACAGAGTAAATTTGAAGCGTTCCATTTCCTAAAATGGAGATAATTTATAGATTGTAGTTGAAAAGATGGCTAAACCTAAATAACACGATGCAGCACAGCATCTGAAATTACAGAATGGGAATGGTTATACTTGCCTTCTTCTCAGGAGGCTTTACCCCAAAAAAATTCACCCATCGCTAACTTCTCACTTGATTCCTATACAAGGATGACATGACTGCTATGTTAGTTACATTCAATAAAATGGTAAAAAATAGGTAGAGCAATAACAAAGCAGAGTAACAACACACCCACACAAGAATCTGAAACATACAGGATGATACTGGAGAAGGTTGTTGATGATGGTTAGCCAATCCTTTCTAACATGTCAGGGTCCTCAACCTTGCCCCACTATATGCATACAAAAGGGAGGGGAAATTATTACTGAAAGAACTAATCCATACAAAAATTATGTAGTTCTAAAGCAACACTATAGCATTTAAACGGAATCTTGGTACAAAAGTTCTTAGGGTGCCACCCTTTTTACATTTAAGATTAAACCAGGGATTTCAAGTAGGAATGCCGATACTCTGAGTGATTGATATGTGACAAAGCATATGTGAGGATTATATGATTACTATCAAATATCCCAAGAAAACAGCTAGGCTAGATGAAAAATAGTGGAACATTTAAGAAATATATGTGTGTACAGGGGTAGAGTATAGCTGAGAGCTGAACAAAGGTGATAAATGTGCCAACGCTACACACTTAGGCATTAAAAGTGAATGTAAATGCATATGTGCAGGAATAGCGAATCCTATCTTTTGTTTTCCACGAAGACACACATAACTAGATGCTGCACACGAAAATAAAACAGGAAGGGCAAGCACCCACAATCGCATGATGTGGAACTTTGTTTGTGTGACAGATGAGTCAGTTGTCACACTTCCTTTTGTGACATCAAGGCCAAGGTCCTTGAGTGCTTTCATCTGCAAACAGTGAATACCAGGCAAAATAATTGGCAGATACAACAAACATCATAATTTTTTTAGCAGCACCAATGTAAAGACAAAGCATAGCGGTGCATGTAAAATATATACCGTGTCAAGTAGTGCCCCCAAACGATCTCCGAAACTTAGCTGCACAATGGTTGAGTCACGGTCTGAGTCTTGATCTATCAGGACAACTGGGACTGGGTCATCAGATGTCTGGGATGAGAATTTTCCAAAGAATACACGTTAAAAGCAATCATCAGCCGATTGAATAAATAAATACAGAGGTAACATCTATCACTGATTAATAGCAGTATGTACAGAATAATAAAGCAGGAGGAATAAATGGAGTTCCTCAAGCAGTAAGCCAACGCTCTTTATTAAAAGAGTATATCAGAACATATACGTGCTGCAACACTAATGACAGCCAAATAGAGAAGTAAGCAGATCTTATAATCAAGACTACAAAGGCATGCTACATTGACATGCAAAAAGGAGGGGTAAAAGAAACGGAAAGCAGCCATGTGGAAAACATACCTTTGAAGAAGCTCCCAACACATTAGCTGAGTTGATAGATTGGCAACAGATTCTGGTAAGATTTAGAAAAAAAAGATATAGATGATTAGCACATGCAGTGTATAGAACAGGGAAGTAAGAGTATTACACGACAGATCTATTTAGTAGTACTATCATCATTTCATAAATAACATAGTATATATAGTAGGAATTGAGACGATAGAGTTGAGGGTCGAACAGGACGTGCAGTACCGAATCCTACTTACTACTGCCCAACTTATCTATCACAGGCGCAGGGAAAACTTCCCATAAACCACTCTAACAAAATCATCAACCTAGAACCAGGGTTTTTTATACCGGTCGGTTTCCAGCGGTAAACCGCGGTTACCGATTTCCTACCGGTCCGCCCGGTATCCGGACCGCCGGTATAAAAGATTTGAAATTCAAAATCAAAAATTGAAAAAAAATCGTGGAAAAAATACTGTAAAATAGTTTGCGATTTATAGAAGCCAACGGTGCAATACTTTTTTTCAAATTTGAGTTCGTTTGGTATAAAAAAATTTCAAATCTAAGTTTGAAAAAAAAAAAAAAAAAATACACAGCCGCCCATTAAGGCCCATTAAATCATGAAGGTCGAAAAACATACTAAACACACTCAAATTTGAGTAATTTTGACATCATTGGATTCTACAAATCATGAAGTATTTTTAGGAATTTTTTTAGCATTTTATAAAAAAAATTAAATTTTGAATTTTGAAAAAACCGTTCAAACCTCTCAAACCGCTCGGTAAACCGTTTATACCGGCCGGTAAACCGCTCAAACCGACCGGTAAAAAAGATTTTTACCGAACGCCTGGAAAATTTGAATTCATTTGAATTCAAAACCCAAACCGTCCGGTAACCGGCCGGTTTACCGGTAACCGGACCGGTAAACCGAAACCGGAGGCCGGCGGTTTTACCCTCCCGGTCGGTAAAAAAAACCTTGCCTAGAACTAGGTGAATCCGTCCAACGACGAACCAGGCTTGAATTCTACCCGGGGCTGTGCTAAACCGTCATCTCCAGCCGTCGGGACGAAAAATCCCCTTCCAATAATACTAATATAACAAGAGAGAAGTAAATCCGGCACCTAGGATTCTACGAAACCATTGCTACTCTGTTAGTACGAGCAACGCAAGTGGGTAATCTAATCTGTAAATAAATCCGGCACCTAGGATTCTACGAAACCATTGCTACTCTGTTCGTACGAGCACCGCAAGTGGGTAATCTAATCTCCGAACACGAAGCCGCGCGCAGGCGCAGCACGGAGGAGAGTCGCGTGAGACTCGAGGACCACTCGCGAGCAACGCACGCACATCCGACAAGGGCGGGCGAGCACGTACGTACAGCACGACGGACGGCACGGCACGGGAACGGGAACGGGCGGGGATCAGATCGGTCGGTCGCTCACCTCCGTGCGGGTCGAGGCAGAGGTTGTCCCGCCGCGCGGACGAAGCGCAGGTGCCCCCGCGACGACGGGGTAGGGGTGGCGGTGGCGGTGGCGGGGGCGACGGGCAGGAGGAGGCCGTGGTGGGAGGCGGCGAGCGCCATGTGTGGGCCGTGGGTGGGTGCGCGCGAAATCTGGAGCGGAGCGGGGGCGTGTCACTCTGCCTGCCCACCGTGACCGTCGTCTCCGCCTCGGCTGGCTGGCTGACTGGAGTGGCGTTGCGTTGGCGCCGGCTGGGGACGGACGGACGGAAGGGGAAAGCGGGTGGGGTTGGGGTGGGCTGTCTCGTCGTCGAACGAATGGGTTGGGGGGCTCGGCGGCGGAGTTGTTTGCTCGCAAGTGGGCCTGAGCGTGACGTGCAGATATTTATTTACGCGCCACTTGGACGGGTGATTGGATCCGGACCGCGCGAGACGGGACGGGCCGGGTTCATTATTATTTGTGATGTGATGACGGCTTGTTTTTTGTTGGCTCTGCTTGCTGCGCTGGACGTCACAGGCAAGTTCCTACTTTGGTTTTGCCTCCATCTCCATCTCGAGTCTCCAAAATAGATTAGTCATTATCGGTTCCTCTACTTTATTTATTTTATTTATTATCTTATATAATACTATAACCACAAGTATACCCGTGTGATGCAATGGAATGACTTATAGTAGGTTGGTTATATAGATAATTTAGTACGTTTAGAAGATAAGATCATGCCATCTATTCCAATATGCATTGGACTTTGGACTTCGCACCATTGTTGGGTGTACGCTCTTCTAACTCGTATGAGCATGAACCGTGAATGAATTCGGATCATATATACTACCTCCATTCTTTAAATTATAAGATTTTCTGGCTTTTTTAAATACATTCATTTACTTTGTATTTAGATATAGTGTTTATAACTAGATGCATAGTAAAAGAAATGCATCTAAGAAAGCCGGAAACTCTTATATTTGGAATGGAGGAATAGAATAGAGAGACGTATATGCATTGTGGCAAGTATAAAAGTACATATAGAAAAAATAATAATAATTCATTCTGTCTTTAAGATATGCATATGCCTTGAAAAAAAAATAAAGCTTTGCTGCTGTTGGGCTAGCTAGCTGGATGGTTTAAGTGCGCCAAAATACAGAACGGGCCAAATCATACCGAAGAAATTGTATTTGGGCTGGGCCCTACAATATATGTTTTCCGTGACCAAACTATATTCGGTTTTTTAAAAAAAACGGTTAAGGAAAGACTCACTTGCACCCCTCGAAAAAAAAAAAAAAAAAAAGGAAGACTCACTTGTCTTCCCGGGCCTGACGCGTCCATCCTCGGTTGCTTAAAGTAAATATAAAGGTGCCCCTCTGCTCAATTGAACATCAAGTAATATTTTTTAAAAAATTGTACCATTCAATTGAATCATTGCTAGAGTTTACTATTGATTCATGATAGAAGCGAAGTTTATTTTTGACCATCCAACTATTACTGGCCGAGTTTAGTTTTAGCTGGCATGAACCTCGAATACCAGCAATCCTTGGCCATAAAGCGCGGTGGTTTTGCCGGTGTAAATAAATGACATAGTAGAGCCTACGTGTCACCATTATCTTCTATCCACTCTCCCAACTTATCTCTCTGGCCCAACCTAAATCAAATCTGGCTAGGATGGACCGAGTCTACTTGACTTGATCACATCACTTCACAAAAATGGTTTTTACTTGTCGTTTTCAGAACCACCGGTGAAAACTTAAGAATCGTCCGTGTAAATTGTATAAACTGACTGTTGGTTGGCAACGAAAATCATTTATCTTTCATTACTATTTATCGGAATTATGTTTGTAGCATTGTTACTTTTGCATCACGCAGTGCCATCAACTTACCTTGGGATCTTAGTGGGAAGGTTTCCTTTTTTGGTCATGTTGACACTAAAATTGGACCCACACCAATTTGAATAGGCCCATGATAGTTTTGATCCAATCTAAGAAAATCTCTATAACAACATAAAAATAGTACCATATTACTTTTCTAATAGATAAGAGACCATCCCTACTCCCTATAAAATAGGTAGGATTGAGGTATGGAAGACATATTCATTCGATTCGATTTACATACAACATAATACTTTTTTAAATATACTGGTAATCCTCTTCAAACCCATGCTTGATTTAGGAAACTACCTGGCGATATCCTTGCCCCGATGGGGTCTCTCCAGAGCAAGATTCTTCACCAGGTAAGTGTGAGCCTTGTTGTGTCAGAAATCCAGTTGATTCTAGGGGCTAAAACAACCGGAATCATATAGCAATTCTTGAAAAATATGGTAAAAAATTTGCCTCGTATAGATATCGATATAGTTGGCACGGTTTTAACTTTTCTTCATACACTCGCTTTAATTCTTTTATTTATAACCAGATGGGTGGACACATTGATAAAGATTACTACTACATCATAATAACAGGTAACTTGAAGTGGAGAGACTACAGTAGAAAAGTAGATATGCAGTAACCGGCAATCATCTGTGAGTGAATGAATTCTTTGGTTACCTAGGCAGAGCTGTTTTGACAATCCAGACTGGACAGAACCAAAGGCAGAGCTGTTTGAGAATCTAGACTGGACAGAACCAAAAAGAAACGTGCAGTACTGGCACACGAGTACAGTGAACTAAACAATTTCCCTGAAAATTGCTCCTACAGGTTTCGCACATTTTCAGAAACACTCCCTGTTCTAAAGCTTCATTCATTTTCCAGCTTTCTGTGCCCCTCAGAGATATCTGATGGCATCCAAAACTTCTCTTTCCACTTCCCAGTCGTTTCTCTCTTGGTCCTAAGACGAAGGTTAGTTCCAAATCATGCGTGAATAATCAGAAGGATGAAAACTGGCTTTGGGATGCTTGTGCCGCAATGCTTATCTCCCCACAATTGCCTTCATCTGCACCCAGTATCCTGCACGCCATACAGGCACCAGCAATAACAAATTGATCAGGGAAGCATCTTGAAAAGTGAAAAGATATGCTACGGTCACCAGCTAATTATTTTAGTGTTTTATAGAGTTCAGTTAGTTGGCCAAACATCTAGTATGCCATCTTCTTTTAGGCGAGTATGGACTTTATTTTTTGTTATTGTTGCTTGCTGAAATTTGATTGCTGGTAGGAGGGCTGTCCATTCCCAGCTGATTACTAGGGAACACCATGGAATTAATTTAGTATACCTATGCAGAAGCCCTGGCCCCTAGCTCACTCTATATAACTTAATTTATGTGTAGTTGAATTTGTTCACTCATTAGTTAATATACTACCTTCAACAACTATAGGTTGGATCACCTTTTAAACCAACTAAAGATGTATAGGGGACTAACGAATTGGAAACTGCATGGTGCTTACTCTCGTGGCCGAGAAACCCAGAGGGAGCTTAAAGCACGGAGGCGGTTGTGGTACTCGCCAATGGCCAAGAAACATCGAGCTGCCTGACGAACTGTCAGAATCCGGTGCATCTGATGAAGAGTCTGCTGCCTCAAGTTATCAGCCTGGAAATTACACATCTAGCTTTCAGTAACATTGGACAGATGCATTCCAAAAAGATATCATTACAACTTAGTTGACATGTCATATCTATTCTACAACGCAGAGATGAAACTTCCACATTTATACATTCTGATGGCATCATAAAGCCTACTAGATATGAGAGGTTACTTGCTCATCTACAAAATTGAGTGGAGAACCATATTAACACTGACAAATAATGATGAAGAGTGAGGATTTGATGTGAAACCATAACCTGTATCACAAAGCCTTCAAGGTTAGACAGCTTGCCAAGGGCAAGGGCCATTTGACCCATGAAGCTCACGTTGGTGTCGTCAATCAGAGATCCCCTGGTCATGGTTTCAGCTAGTGACTGATGCAGCTGGTCCAAGCCCTGGGAGAGAGCTTCCTCTGCCTGCTGTGATGACTGTTGAAGGTTGCATATGCCTACCAGTTGCTGCTCAGTCACGGGATCTAGCTGGGGCAGCAGCGTCTGCAACAACATATGTACTGAAACTGAAATCTTGTACTAAAATGAAAGTCAGATTTGTTTAGGCTGAGTTCATGGTTTCCTAGTTCCTACTGTTGGTTGAAAATTCTTGTTATTTAAGTTTTGAAAAAGTAAAACCTAAACACACTCTTTTCTATACTTAATCGAGAGGCCAAGTAAAACCTGTCAAGTGAGGTTTCTACCACAGTAACCTAGACTTAGTTTATCAATCAATGCGAATGCAGGTGTACAGTATGTACAGTGCAGGCAGCTTGACATCATATGTTCTATACTTCTATTCAAAATTATCAGACGAATTAATACCTTGACCAAATCGGATGGCCTGAATCCACCCATCCAGAGGAAGCACCGCTCAGCAGGGGTCGTCCACACCCCGGTGATGAGGTGGAACACGTCGGACTTGGCTGCTGACGCCTTCAGCTGGAACAGCTCATCGTGATGGGTCAGGGTGTCATCCACGATGGCTCTGAGGTCAGCATCTGGCAAGTGCGCGTGTAGAGCTCCGTGCAGCTCAGCCATGCGCCGGCCGTGGTCGTCCAGCCACCGGGCGTACTCCACGTCGAACATTGCAGCGCCTGGACATGGTTGATGAGACAAGTGGACTATAAAACAACTACAACAACGCATAAGAACGTTAAGAAATGAGGATCAGATGAGGCACCTGAGCTGGTGTTTGCACCTGGAGTGCCTCCAAGAAAGATGCCCTGAAAACATATTTCATCGATTCAGATGTTCAGTTAGTAGTCAGTCAAAAGGCAACACACGAGCCTAGAAACTAGTGTACCTGGGAATGTGCTCTCTGCATGTCCTGTTCTATCTGGGCAAGCTTCAGTTTGCTGCTCTCAAGCTGCTGAATGTAAGCCTATAGCACATTGACAAAGTTTACTGTCAAGAATCTTGGTAAGCTCACTGTCATATGTTTCAGTTTCTAAGTAAATGGTGCTAATATTCACCTTCTTTCGCAGCCGGCTTTTGCGTGCAGCTTCTCTGTTCTGCGCGAGCCTTCTGATTGTCTGCTGACATGAAGAGACAAGTCAAAGTCATCATCTAGGATTCGGAAGTACATATGTATCTTAGTTATCTTGCATGTCGTCAACCTGAGAATGAACTACTGCAAATAGATAACTGAGAGCCAGACAGAGACCTTTGGATCAGGAGTCTTGCCAGTCCTTGGGGTGGAACTAGTAGCCATATTCTGCATAACAAGTATACATGAACATGTCACTACATGTTGAACCAGTATATGTAAACACAATTATACAATAGGAGAGAAATGACATAACACTTTATGTTCATCTGTGTGTGCCCTACATCAATCAGAGTATAAAAAAAACAGTAGTGTACATTTGGTGGAAGCCACCCACTCTTACAACAGACAAAACCTGGTTTTGCTTTTTGCTTATGTTGTTGTCACGCCCTAATTTGCAAAGTTTCTTTCGGTTAAGTGTGAATCATGCAGTTCATATATAATGTTTTCACCCAATATATCTTGGCAGTTGAGCAATTGACCAGAAAGTACCTAAAGTGCCACTGACCCAAAGTTCCCATTATTTAAGCATCAGCGGGCTCATTTCTATTCGGGCACAATTCTGTAAGCTAGAAAAAAAAAATAATATTGTAAGAATACTAACTTGTCTCCTATTGCAGCACCAATGGCAGTACATGATCTATCATGCACTACCTAACGTATCCTCTACTAGCCTACTCGACTTATCCACATATCTATATAGCAAAATGCCATTGATCTAGGACTAGCTAGCTCTTATTTTTGATGAATAACAAGAATGACTAGTTCTTGTAGAGGATGTTGTCCATCATCCTAAAATAAAACTCAAACAATATAAAATTTCCAAATCCAAGGGATCATATTCTCCATACTAGCAGTACACAGAAACATTAACCCAGTGCAAAAACATCAGCGAAAGCAGTAGAAACTCTTATTATTTCTTCAGGGGTAGGGCCGGGCCAAAAGAATCACCTATCCATGTTGGGATTGGTGATCTTGGGAGCAGTAAGACCATAAATGCCATGGAATAATACCGATAGGAGAGCATGTACATCTTGGAAATTGTGGCTTTGTGGGCTAGCTAGCGACATGAGACCAGGATAGGGAACAAGATATACTACTATACATTGCATTTTTTTTTTCATTGACAAGGATGCAGCCATGAAGGAGAGAGTCAGATGGATGCAGAAGCAAAGAACACAACCAAGAAGTCAAATGCGTCAAAAAAAAAAAAAAAAAAAAAACATCAGATGCATCCACAGAGAAATGCCTACCTTGTGCTGCTGCTGCTTCTGTGAAACTTGATCAAACTGGCTCTGCATGTCTGCTGCAGCTCCGTGCTGATCTGAGGAGTGGTTGCTGTTGTTCTTGCTGCTGCTCTCCGAGTCGTCTGTGCTGTCGGCTGTCACATTTGAGCCCTCCTAACGTGTAAAAGCAAAAGGGGGAGCAGTTGCAAACTTGTGTTCTTGCTTGTACTAGTTAGAAGCAGGGATAACTCTAGTTGGAGCTAGTCCATACCTTGGGTGCGTGAAGAGACCTCATAGGCCAAGCTGGGAAGATGTCCAGTGTAGGAGGTGGCCTAGCTGTAGCCGTTGCAGCTGTGACAGTAGCAGCACTGGGAAAGACTGCAAGAAGATATCATAGGGGAGAGGAGATCAAGACATCTATCGAAGTACCAGAGGTGAAACTGAAAAGATGCATTGGGATCACAAGGGAAGCTATTTGGGACCACTGTGGCAGTGAAAGTAAACGGAACTTATTCTCTTTGATCTTTTGCCCACAGAGAGCCTGAGTTTGTAGTGTGGTACTTGTACTACCATGGAGACCAACACTCCATAGAGAGAGAAAGATGAGAGAGGAGAGAGGAAGAGGGAAGGGAATCACAAGATAGTCGCACCACACACAAGCAGCACAGCTGCACAACTGCCACTCCTGCTGCTCTTGCATGGTTGCTTTTGACTACAATGCCCTAACTATTGCAAAAGTGCCTCACAAGGTTGTGCGTTTTTGGCCTTGGCCATTGCCCAGTAGTAGCCAGAGAGAGAAACGGTTGTGTGTTTTCTTGGCCTTTGGTCAGAGCCAGACGGAAAGAGAGAGAACGACTAATAAAGCAGAGAGAGAGAGATTGGCATACGCTTGATGTCTCCATGATGAGCTATGGAGGTGGTTGCATCTTGTTGAGTTCTTGTGAGTGAAGCAACCTGATGCATGAAAGCCTCTTCCAGCTCTCCAAAATAGGCAGCTCCTTCTTGGTCACTGCTAGGCATGTGAAATGGCAACCAGTAACCATTAGAGAGGTAGAGCAGAAACATTAGAGGCAGGAAGCATGAGCAACGTCGTTGGGTAGAAAAGAACGACAACCAATGTCAGAAGGGAGGAAGAAATTAATTAAAACCGAGGAACTCATATAAAAAACCATAAACTTGAGACAAATGCAATCAAGTTGCAGCTCATTCATCTTTGCCCTTTCATTTGCAAAAATCCTGGCCCAGAAACTGAAGAAAGATGCCAAACAGAATAAGAGAGAGAAAGAGAGGGGGAGATCGAGGAAGGAGGAAGAGATGCTCTTACAAGAAGTTTGCAGGAGTGGAATTGGTGATGGCACCATGGAATCCATAGCCAAGAGCACAAGGATCCTGCCTTGAATGGCTAGAACTACTAGCCTCTCCCATCCTACGCAGAACGTTCAGAGCTCCTATTTACAGAAGATATTCGCGTCCCAAATAATTCTGCTCTTCTTGTAGATTAACCAGCAACCTAGAAGCTTCTGCATCCAGAATGCAAAAAAGATCAAACCGGCTAATCATGACGCTTCAATCCACTAACTCAGAAAACTCATGCTAAGGTGGAGTCTAATCAGAGAACATACCAGGATTGGGAGACCTCCAACAAGAAAGAGCCCTGGAGACGACGAAGTAGCTTTGGAGGAGTTGGAGCGCAGGCAGGCTTGACCGTTTCTGTTCTGAGTAGCTCTTCCTCACACGCCGCAGCTTCTTGTTTGATATGACAGTGTAATAATTTCAGCTTCTTTAGGTGTGCCAATGCCCCAGTTTCAGAGGACGATGTATTTTGTCCTCAGCCTGCTTTTGTACTGTGATTTTGTTCTTCCCTATCGGAGAGAGGGAGGGAGAGAGGAAGTATAGGGCCTTGTCTTCACTTGAAAACTTTTGTCATGAAGCCACAGGAATCCCAGGCTGCACTCTTATCACATTGGAACTGACTGCCCCCTGGTTGGCCCAGCAAGTCCTTCTATTTATTTATTTATTTATTGCATGCCCTTCTTTTTCTTGCATAATAACTAGAAAGGAAGACCTGTAGATGGATGGGTATGGACAGAAGCACTTCTTTAATGATATTATGAGCCATGGGGAGGATTACAAGTGATAACACATAATCTTTTAGGGACCACTGAAACATAATTGTTTTTCTTTAACTTTAAAATGCTTCTTGGAGCAGCTGGTTTCTAGTCAACAATGGCACACCATCAATCACATTTAGCGTGGTTAATCAACTAGCTAACCAATAAGCTAATAGTATTTCTGCTTAATGAAATAGTGCTAAAAAGCACGCTCTCGAAAAAAAAAAAAAAAATAGTAGCTCATGCAAACATATGTGTGTGCACTTGAAATTGAAGTTAAGTTTTCCAGAAACTAATTCGAAATACAAGAGACCACAAACTGTTGCCTAAAAAAAACAGAGGAGGCAATTATTCAAGACCGCTTACATTATTATTATGCGTACAAAATAAAAAAAGTCTGAAATTATGGCCATTTTTCTTACCAAGTCAAAATAAAGTTACTTTGCACGCTGTCCTACCTTTTTTTTTCACATATCCTGGCCAGTGATAGATTTGTCTTATGTAGCTCTCAGCATGCAGTGTTTCAATACAAAAACATAAACACAATGCATTGCTTATTTAAACTAGATCAGCAATTCAAAGATAAAAAAAATAACAAACTAAAAGCATAATCTGAAGCTAATTAAACCTGTTGAAAACAAGTCTACCTTTGAGGAGTATATTATATGAATTAGATAGGAATAGAAGTATAAGTCGACGTATTCTTCAATATTCATGTCAATGCCCAATCATGCAACGAAAGTAAAGAGGTAACCTATTGGACAGGCAACACCAATATTTTAATTTGATTCCTGATTTTAATTTGCCTGGCATTGTCCCTTGTTAATGAGTCAACATCCATGGCTTGTCAAACAATACCTAAACCCACACCAATCAATCCAATCCATATCCAAAATGTGAGCTAACATATTAAATCCCTCAGCCCAGTGTTGAGTCTAATCAATCAATGGGCTTATTTTTGTTAGCTAATGTCACTTTCCATTGATGTGTTGGACGGAGGTTAAATAATATGTATATGTTTTAATCAATCAGCGCTTGATGCCTTGTGTGAATCTGCAAAAGTGCAAATCACAAACTTAATGGGGGTTCCTAAAGCCACATTCAAACTCTAGTGGTCACATGATGACTCAACTGATGTAATTTACAGTAGTGAAAAACACATGAGGCTTATCATTGTAGTTAAAAGAGAACTCCACTACTGTGTGATTCCACATCAGATGTTCACCAAACAGGATATATATTTGGCATGGATGTAAACGTACATGATCCTGTCAGTAATCACCAATTCACCAACAAAGGTTAGATCCTTTTCAATACGCAATGGATCCGCTTTTCGTGCTAGCTACAAAAGGAGACATTTTTTCAGATAAAAACGACGTGCGCATGTTGTATATATGTTGAAAATGATGGTTGGTGGACATCTTTGTCAATCATGTGTGGATGTATATACTAATGGAACTTCTAATTCATTTTATCAAAAAAATCATTTTAACCTGTATAAGTTTGTATTCATTATTATGTTTGGCCATTTTACTAGCTAACTTTTATCAGTCGGGAACTGGAATTCATAATGATGGATTGTTGAGAAAACATAGCCCATGCAGAGGCTAGGATAAATATTACTTGGACTTTATTTTAAAAATAACCATTTTCAATCAGGAAAGATGGTTAGCTGGAATAAGAACAGATGTCCCTTTCATTTCAGACATGAAAAAGAATAAAGCACTTGACTAATCTATGATGTTCCTATCGAGCCTTTCTGTTTCGTTTCCTCTGTCCTCACCCTGTCACCCACTATTTTCTTGCCAATGATGAGGCAATAAAATGTGCCCAAAATATTTGCAAGAGAATTTAATAATATCCCAAAACAATTGGAGAATGTTTACGATTGGATTAGGTGATGCATGAGCCGAGCTGCTAGCAGATTGAAAATTGCTACACCTGGCAAGTTGGGATGCATGCACATTTGGTACAGTAGTTGAAACCTCAAGCATGATTTAAGGTATTATTAAGGCTTTAATTAGTTTCTTCGATGACCAGTATACTATTATATAGTTGTGTACAGCTTTAAGCGAACAAGAACATTAAGTAGTTTATTGACTCTCTAAATGAAATACAAGTGAAGTCGTGTTCTAGAAAAAAAATTTAAAAAGTAGTTTATTGACTAGGCTGCGTTGTACAAGTACTAAGCACGGATGGATAACTGGATTAGGTCATTCCTTATATACATAGTAAACTTCCAAATAGGGCATATAAGCCTATCAAGAGCACCGTAAGCATGATATATAGATGGAGGATGATGTAATAGGAAATTAGGAATAATAACCATTTAGTAGCAATCATGTACACATCTAGAGTAGGAAGTTAGTAGTTATGATGGTCATGATGATTTGGATGCGAAATGGGAACTGAATCGGGCAATTCAATCAAAGAAAATGTGCAAAAGCATGGCAATCGAAATAATAGAAATAAAAGAGACAAATAGAAAACTTAGCGGGTGTGCCTGGCCGTGTGAGGCGCCGCGCCGATCGAGCTTTTGGCTCTTGCCGACGGAGGCGGAACCGGTCCCTCCGCCGCCCGCGCCTCCCGGCCGGCCGTCCGGACGGCACCCTCTCCGTCTCCACGCGCCATCACCAACCAAAATCCCGCGGCGTCGAACCTCCGTCGCCGGTTGCCTTGCCGCGTCGCCCCCTCCGTCGACCGTCGTCGTTGCCGGCGATCGTCGTTGGACTTGGTTACGAAGACGGGCTGGTGAGAGCATGGGCCTATACTACTCCTGCGGGCTGGCCGATCCTTGATGGGCCGGCCTATTATTCCGTGGTTGGAAATTTTCAGATTTGGGCCATTCTTCATTTCCTAAAAAAAAAAGTTGTACACTCGTCTTTTCCTCAAAAAAAAAAAAAAAAAATTGTACACTCTTCTAATCCTAAAAAAAGCCCTAAACACGGTGTGCAACTTTTTCTATCTGATTTTTAGGGTAGCTTGGCAGGGAGCAACGAACACAAAATGATCAGCAGATGCTCTACACATACTACCCAGATTCTAAGCACAAACTTGTTGGCAAAATGTCATCCCGGCTTCTCCATGAAAATCACTATGATGTTTCTAGTTTATCATGGACCTGTCGAATTGTCCATGCAATTTTACTTCAAAAAAAAAAAAAAGTGTCGGTGCAATCTTTGAGAACAGCTTACAGCAGAGAGTGCAAAATTCTGTTTCAGCTTAACAGACTAGGTAAATAAGAAAGTACGACATACCCAAGAAGTTGGTTGTGCAAATTCTTGAGTCTCAGATCACGTGGATCAATTCCAACCCTACTGCCAGTGGCAATAGTGCATAATAGCATAACAATATGTAAGAACCGACTATTACAGGGTCTCTTATAAGGGGAAAAACTAACTATGACAGGGCCAATGTCATGTTTTTACTGACCAATCACTCACTCTGGGCATTCGGGTACCCGAAACCGATCGGTTTGGTTCTTTGGTTCCCTAGCTAATTCGGTTCCCAGAGATCGTGACACCGATAGGTTCCTAGGAAAACTCAGAACTGAGGTATTTCGATTTCGGGTATTCCGTTTCGGTTTTAGTTCTAACCATATGGAACCGAACTTTTCAGAGTTCAGAAAAACAACGCATTCAATTGCAAATTCGACGGCATTTTGCTTGATTTTGACGCACACAACATTGACAATTCAAATAGCAATGAGTAGTCTCAAGAGACCAACATGCAACAGCCAACAAGCAAAGCAACAGTACAGTTGGTCTACTGGAAGTCTAGAACAACAGTACTCCAGTTCGGCGCACACACGTCAAGCATAGAGCAATAAAAAAAATTGCCTAACTGTCCAGGATCACACACACATCAAGCACTCCAGCTCGGCACACACAAAGTGCACAACGGCAGCACTGCACCTTCTTTTTGAGAAATCTGGAGGGCCAAGGCCCCTACGCAGCACTGCACCTTCACTTCACACTTTCACAGAATCACAGTCACAGGAACCTGTACACGGTCCACGCACACAGCAAGCCTGAAATAGGAACCTGCTCCTATTTCATTGCTACAATACTTGCATTTTCCCTTTACTAACTGACCTTTATCAAAGATTTTTGGTGAAGTGATCTCACATAGGAGATCTAGATGTCATTGGCTTTCTCTTTGTTTCCTCCTCATCCTCTACATCAATGACCTCCTTCTCCTTCTTCTCCGCATCACCATGAGCCCCAGCAGCAGCACCATCCTTCTCTACATCACCATCATCCTTATAGTTCCCATCAGTCCTGCCTTAGGTCTCTTCCCAATCCCTCATTTCTTGGTCGATGTCCTTGTCAGCCAAATCTCGAATCCACACAACAAATCCAAATCATAGGAACACTTTGTCACTTACATTGTAGGATGCAATTGATGGATCTGTTGTGGCAAGCGACGACGGCTGAGGGCCGCCGACCGGCTGTGTGTGTCTTGCCCGCCGGGCGCCGGTGTTTTAGCTCGCGCTGGGAGGTCGAAGGGGAGCGAGGGGAGGGATGACCGCGACGGCTGGCGGCTGCTGGCGCCTGAGTGGGGGTGGCCAGTGGGTGGCGGCTCGCGGGGCGGTGAGCGAGCGACGAGCGGGGCGACGGATCGGGGGTTCCGACTCACGGGGGCGACGAAGTGACGGGGACGGGGAGACTGAGTGTGGTGAGGACTGAGGGAGGGCCCGCTAGGTTTCCATTACTCGGGCTGGATTGCTTACTGGGCCTTTTGCACAAATTTCGAGTAATTCAAGTCATTTCGGTTGCCCGAGGTCAGGAACCGAATTAACCCGGGTAATTTTAATTACTGAAAAACTGGAACCGAAACCGAACAGTTCGGTTCTCGATTAGTTTGGTTCGGTTCTCGTTTTTGTTTTTCATGCCCGGGTGACCAATCACAATAGACAAGGTAAGGTAGTTAGGAAGCTAACAGTGTCAATTACCAAGGATCAAACACATAGAAGAAATATGCATGTGAAAACCCTTGGAGTTGTTCATGTTCATCATGTTCACAGATAGAGCTATTTTGTTGATGACCGTGAGGACAGAGTGGGGACCATATAACGACCTGATTGATTTCCATGATCAGCTTTACATAAGCTTACCAACAAGAAAAGATGAAGAGAATCCCTATCTCAAAACTCCATTCTATCTTGTATGAGAATCCCTAATTGTCTCTATACATTTAGATTTATATCTATACTCTCTCTGTCCCAAAAAAGAGTGTCGTTTTAAGTTTTTCAAACAACCGTTTTTTGACCGTTAGTCTTACTAAAAAATTTTATGCAAACTAGAAAATAAATAAATAAATCATTATTAAAAGTATCTCTAGTGATAAAATATGTCATAACAAAATAAATAATATTTATACAAAAAAAAAAGACCGATGGTCAAACAAGATTGTTAAAAAACCTAAAAAGCGACATTCTTTTTTAAGGCGGAGGGAGTACCTTTTTTTTAAAGGAGCTCCAAATAAAAAGACATCTTGTAACTTTGTACTACTAAAATCTTGCATCTTTGACATCTAAACGATTGATCTCGCGGCGGCGCTGCCCTCTAGTATGCTCTCCAGCGCAGGCCGCCACCCTCCACAACATGACTCTCACAGCGTTATGCAGGCGCATCCCCTATCCTGAGGTTGTTGCTGCTTTAGGATTCGCACCGGTTAACGCCTCCCCATTTCCCCTATCTTTCCTAAATCTTCTGCTGCATTACCATCCTCCGCCTTCCTACTTTAATATGACTCATTTCATTCCCATCCATTCCCTTCATCCCCTCCACCTTATGCATTCTCATCTTCTTCTACTTTCCTCTCTCTCCCCCCTCTCTCCCTCCCTCTATACGTATCTCTCCCTCTATCCCTCTCCTCACTATTTCTCTCTCACACTGGCCACTAATAGCTCAAACATGCGATGAGATTTTTTTTAGTTTTTTTAGCTCAAGCTCGAGATGAATTTTTCATTTTTTTCAACTCTTATTTGGAATTTGTACTCTTCTTACTTCAACTACCCTAAGATTTTTTTTTTTTTTTTTTCGAGTCTAGCAGATGCAGTCCTAGTTCCCATTTATGCTACATTTCTATATGAATTTGAGTATTTTTTTCAGCCTTCTAGGTTATATCCTCTCCGTTTTTATTTTCTTCTCTAATTTAGTCCGACGACGCAACTCAACACGTTCGTCACATATCCCCTCCTCTCTTTTTTTCTGTTTTTCATTTATTCTATATCATTTCATTGTGCATTACATTTACCCTCCCTGGGTTGACTGGAAATTCCAACCGCCTACCAGTGACAGTCCATCTGTTGGTCAGAATGTCGTTAAGCATTAACACATCATTGGGTCTACTCACTTTTCAGTAGCAATCTATTTCTTCTAAAACTATCATTCTGCATTCTTTTTGTTCACCTGAATTGTATTTTTATGTTACAAAAATACAACATGTTTTTACATTATGATTTATTAATTTTCATCATAATTGTGAATTCAAAGAGGGACATTATATTTGTTAGATTATATTTATGTCTTGCGTAAAAGCATCTCCAAGAGTTTTGCAAAATATACTTGACAAAACCTGTCATTTGCCAAGTCACAAAAATATATGCCAAGTGAAAAACATGTGTTCTCCAATAGTTTTGCAAATTTGGCTTGGCAAAACGGAAATTTGTGGACCCAACCCTCTAGGTCGCGTTCATGGAAGGAGGCTTCATGCATTTTTTTTCTCATGACATCGACTTGGCGGCGACCTTGTGTCGTGTGGGTTTCTTTTTCGGGCGCTGGCTTCTCCTTGGCGGGCGCGTCCGTGTCGCCGCCATTTCGTCGACACTTACCCGAGTGTGGAGGGGCAGATGGAAGGCAATCAAACTACTAAACCGGCCGGCGGCATTAGGTCGTGGCTGGGGTGGGAGCACACCGTCGCGGTCGGAGACGGCGACGAATCGATGTGGATGGTGAATAGAGACGGGATTAGACCAACAAAGAGAGACCAAGGTCCTACGGTTTTGCTTTTTCTCTGTTTTTTAAACCGCTGGCTTCAGAGCCGTGGTGGCTATGGTGGTGGCGCTGGTGGTGGATGATGCCCTAGAGGCGACAGAAGTAGTCAACGCCGTGGGGAAGGTGATAATGCCCTCTGCTCGAAGCCGTACTCCTCCGCCTTGAGTAGGCGCCACGAACAACAAGTGCTTCGGATACCCTGGGGGAACCATGAACTGCTCGTCCGCCTCCGCTACACGCACCGCCATACATCCCTTGGGTGGCATCGACGATGACTTGGGTCTGCCTAATGACGGCGCCGAGTGTTGCTTCTTCAGCCAGTGAATCCCATTGATCCCTACTACTATTTGACGAGGGCCGAGAAGCACGATAGGGTAGGATGCCAAGTGCCGCCGTGCGCATATATTTGTGCGGTGTTTTTTTTTCTACTTTGTAAAATTTGCCAACTAAGATGCCAAACTTGTGGAGCCTTCCTTTTCAACTTTTGCAAAAAAAACAAGGATGTCAAACTATTTTGCGAAACTCTTGGAGATTCTCTAACCTACATGAGTTTCCTATTTTTCTGTTGGTAGGTTTAGTGTGTTAGGTATCATTCACTTGTGGTGCTTTTTGGGTGATCACATATTTAGTATCATGTACTTGTTTTGTTCAATCTAATATAATACAACAGAGAAAGAGGTAGAGAGGAGTACCATGCTGTAAAAAATTGCAAGATAGAAAGAAAAGATAGGGGAAAGAGAAAAGGAGAGAAAAAAGATTTGTGTAGTCCTAACTACGGAGAGGGGATGAATGGGAATAAAAAATGAAGCACGGTAATGGGCCACAGGAATGGGAAACAAAAAGATTAGAGTGGAGGGGAGAATGGGAGGGGGTGGAAATGGGACTTGAGCACAACATGAGTCCGGAAGCAAGTTCGATGGAGAAAGATAAGGTATGTGTTGGTGCTCTCAAGTGTTGAATCCCTATTGGAGCGAAGATCAACAATTCACATACTCCCTCCATATTGAAAAAAAGAAGTCGTTTTGGAAAAGGCTTGGGTCAAACATTAAGGAACATAAATGATTAATAACTTTTAAGTCGTTGAGTTTTGAAATGTGAAAATCATATCAATAGATTTGTCTTGAAAAATACTTTCATAAAAGTATACATATATAATTTTTAATAAATATTTTGATAGAAAAGAGAAGTCAAAGTTGCACTTTGGAGACCGTGTCGATGTCCTAAAACGACTTCCTTTTCAATATGGAGGGAGTATGTGAGAGGGGTTGGAGGCATCTTGTATTTAAAGAAAACACTTTGTGAACTTCGGAAGACAGTTAAGGGCATATTTCTTTAATGCCACTAGCCGACCAATGGAAGTTGCTTCACCAATGGAGTATGGCCTATGCAAAAAACTTATTAGCTAATATCCACTCAATAGAGATGACTGATGAGGCCACCAACCAACCCTGCCATTTTGTAACTTGTTGTTCTTGACTTGGTTTTGACATGCTTTGTGTGATTGTGTCTGGCCGACTAGAAAATATGGTGGCGCGTGCAATGTACTAGCATAGTCATATTTTTTGTTCGCGGCAAAGAAAATTTCATTGATACTAAAGCATGTTACATCCTCTCATTACAAAAAATAAACCAAACTACTCCAACTCCATTGATGGGAGACAAGAAACCTTAAAAAGTCATAAATTCCACCATCTGGGATCATCATCCCAAACGAATATGCCATGGGCGCAACCTCCGATCGAGGGCCATCTCACCATCCACCACCGTCATCCTCATACCCATCACTTTTGCAAAAGAGGAGTGAACTGCTAAAACTCCACATGCAAACATGATGAAATTGGCGCCGCCGATTACGTCATCGACCTCATCGTCGACACCTTCACTAGATACATCATGGGAGAACACAAGTCTAACTGACATCCGGATAGATATCGTTGGAAAGCTAACTCTCACTAGCCCCCGTCATGGGCTGCATAGAACCACAACGAGACAAAGGAAGGGCTGGAGTACCTTATTCTCCATCAATGATGATGTCTTCGTCTTGCCATCACCGCTGAGGAACGACATGCTCCATCGCTCCATCGATGATCTTGACAACGCCTTACGTTGTGGCCAATTTCTTTGATTAGATCTCCGGAGAAACCTTGAACCTTGAAAACTCAATCTACTAGGGAAAAAAACTTATTAAAAATGATGGATCCCCACTCCCTTCAACCCCCCGTGATCTTTGGAGGAGAAGGGAGGAGGACCAAATGCGGTGGTGGAAGGCGAGAACCGGCGGCGGCGCCCTTCTAGGCTTTTTGGCGGCGGCTACCCGGTCCGTTGTAAACCTTAGCATAATCATATTTTATTTACATTATAAAATTTTAGGCATCACAATATATAGTCACCACTTTGTTTTCTCTAGTAGACTAATGCTGATTTGTAAGCTTAGATTAGAAAATATTAGCCTTTTAGTGGTTCATTCCCCTATTTGAAACATACCTAGCTATTTCTTCGGTCTAAATTGTAATTAGTTTGACTTTTCAATGCCAAGTTTGATACTCGTCTTATTCAAAAATTTGTGTAAAATATCACTTGTTTTATTGTCGCATGCTTTATTAACACAAGGTTCTTAAGAATGACTTAAATTTGACTATGTTTGCATAATTATTTTTGGACAAGGCAGTGGTCAAACTTGAGGTTGAAAAGAGTCAAACAATTATAATTTGAAAACGGAGATTTTATGTTCTACTTGATCTGGGGCATGGTAGTTACATGCGTGTCTCTTGATGTCTTAGTTCTAGCTACATATTAGTCTTTTTTTAGGAGTGGTCAAACCGCCAGTAACATTGTAACGAAATCCATGCGAATTTATTGCTTTTCAAACTTGCAAATGCCAATGGCTACACTAAACTTATGTGTTGTAATAGGTAACTGATATAAGAGAGAAGATATGTTATTAGGCAAAGATCAATTTTGAAGAAACTAGCTATCAGGGTTTTTTTTTTTTTTTTTTTTTTTTTTTTGTGTGTGTACGGTGTCTATATGTCTTGGGTCTCATTTGGCTCCGACCTCCAATCCTAATGGATTTTATTGTTTTGGATAAAAAAACTCTTATAATCTTATAATCTCATATAAACAGACTAGATTCTAGTGAATTTTAACATATAAACACAAAAATCAATAAAATAATTTGTTTTAATTTAGTTTTTTAGAAATCTTTTTAGGAGCCAAAACGAGAACCTTGGTAAGTATCACTACTACAGATTTCGATTATCGGTGCCGCCTCTATCAATGTCAGATTTAAGTGAACCGCCGGTAAAGACCCTTCAGCATCGATTCTTGGCTTCAAAATAAAAAAAAATAACTAGGAAATGGCCAAGTACCGGCGGTGAAGATCTACATCACTATCGGGTGATATAAAAACCCGACAATATTTCTCTATCAGTCTCGGTTGTACCAGCCGACCCCGACAGTGATATCGAGACCTGCGCAGTCGAATTTTTATTATTACTAGTGAACTCCTCGCATCGCATCCACCATTCTACTACCTTTCTTCCCCTCTCCACTTTGTCAGACTTATCTCTCCTCCCTCTGACACCACACTGCACACTCCTCCTTTGTCTCACTGCTCAATCTCTCTCTCCACATTCTTGGCCCAGAACAGGAAAGAACAGAAACAAATCCTCCTTCCTCTCCCAAATCCACCTCTAAATCATGGAATTAGGTTATGCATGTCACACCAAAGCGTTCTCCATCTCGAGAGATTTCCATTCTCCTATGGGGCTCCCGCTAGCGTGGAGTATTAGAGGGGATCGAAGAAAGTCGCCCTCCATGGAAGAAGATGATAGAGCATTGTCTTCTGCTTCCTCGAGCAGGAGAAATGGAGGTGAGGCTTCTTGTTCTAAATCGATGTTGTGTTTTGGATATAAATTGCAGGATGTTCTTGCGCGCTTCTGCAGTAGGATCAAGAGGCTAGTGGTCGCCAATGCAGCGTCCACGAGGCAGAATCTGAGGGTGGCTAAAGCATGGATTCACTAGTAGTCCCGAGGTGTTCGAGCTAGTAATGAGGTTCTACTTCATGGACGATGGGCACGGCGCGGTGGTGGCCGCGGCCAACGCGTGCTGTGGTGCGCAGCGGAGTTCCTAGGCTTAGTGGCGGATAAGGTGCTTGAGGAAAAGCCGCACTTGCCGTGGCACACCGTGGTCAGAGGAGGCAGTTGGATGTCCATGGATATCCAATGGATATCCTACGGTTCAAAAAATGAACAAGAAATTCATTTCCCCATCAAAATTTAAATTTCTAGTTTATTTCTAAAATACATAGATGTCCAACTTCCACCTATACTCTAGCTAAGGATAAAGTTGAAAACGAAAAGAAAATTGCTCTATCGTTTTCATTTTACGTATTTTTATCTCGAGGAAACGGGAGGGGGCCGACAACCTAAAAGCAGCGGTGGCGGGATAAGCGGTAAAGCGAAAACGGGTAAATATGATCGGAAATAGACCAAAACGAACAAGAAGCGGGAACTTATAAGCAAAAAAATGTATGCCGCATATGATAGCTTAATTTCAAAAACCAAAGTACATTGGCAAATACTCCTAAGAAGGTATATAATGATCATCACATGTTCAAATGCAACCAAGAAGTTAATCTATTATTAAAAAGGTTGCATGTGCTTTTCCTAAGCTAATACGTAAGTATACATACACGTCAGTAAATTTGTGTGCAAGCAAGGGCGTATAGCTAAATTAGTACTCCCTCCATTCCAAATTATAAGTCGTTTGACTTTTTAAACTTTAAGTTTGACCACTCGTCTTATTCAAAAAAATTATGCAAATATCATCAAATTTAAGCTATTTTTGAAGATTTTATATTAACAAAACAACCCACGAAAAAGAAATAAAAATTTGCACAATTTTTTTTTGAATAAGGCAGTGGTCAAACTTAGGAACAAAAAAGTCAAACGACTTATAAATTGGAATGGAGGGAGTAATTACTAATAACGTTAGCTGAAACAGCCATACTACACACATGGTGTCAGGGTACGTATATACAATTACAAACTAATACTCCGTACTAGCTAGTATATATAAAAAAGAACTAATATACACGGCGTCCATACACAGACACAACCACATACGAGTACACCCATGAACTCGATGAATGGGCCTGCTTCTTCGATGGCCCACAACTCCACGAGCGCATCCATGCATGCACTCTCGATGACGCAGACGGAACTAGGCCTCCATGCTCCATCCCGGATTTTTTGAAGGGCTTAAATTTTTTTTTTTGAAGGGCTGCTCCATCCCGGATTGATGATAAAGGGAATACAAAACGGGCTATCCCGATCAAAAACAGGATTCCGCAAATATTGACGGACAAATGCTCTACCGTTTTCGGTCCCGTTCCTGCTTAGGTCCATCCCGTTTCTGGTCCTGTTTTCATTTATCCCAATAAAAACGAAAACGGATGGGAAAAATACGAAATTTAGCTAAGGAGAGAGCACAGAGGGGAGGGGAGCCCGTGGATCGAAGTGAATCAAACCAGAGATCGAGCCGGAGAGGAAAGACAATAAGAGGACAAAAGTGATCGTTTGAAAGCACATAGCATTTTCATAAGGACCAGGCCATTCCACCAACATGATAAAATCATGGACAAACTCATACCCTCATAAACGAATTCATGACGGATGTGTTAACGGCAGGTAGAATCAGTCCCCAAACCAAACACTCACAAACTATCTACTCCCTCTGTCTCTTGAGAAGTGTTGTTGTTGGCGTGCGCCACAAGTTTGACTCTGTTTTTTAGAAAATACGTATAACATTTTTATCTCTAAAAAAATTGATAAAAAACTAGATTTAAATATTGTTACAATGATAATAATTATATATTATAAATATTAATATCTTTTAATATATAGTTAGTTAAAGCTTTTTGTTGAAAAGAGCAAGAGAGAGGAGGGAGTACTTGATTCTTTATTTTTCTACCGTCGCAAGTCAACGGACGCTTTTTTTACCGTGCACACACATGCAGGGAGAGGACTAGGAGGCCAGGGGTTGGTTGTGGCTTGGCACTGGATGACCTATGGGCCCAGAGCGGCTACAATGGGCGAGCCACACTCTCGATCGCCACTCTCGATCGCACGCATGCTCGCTCTCTCCGTCTATTTTTCCGTTGGTCGTAGACTCGTCGTAAAGATTTTTAGAATGACTAGTTAAGATGCACGTGCGTCCGCACGTGCCTAAAATTATGGATCTAATTATTTGTTGGGTGGGTGCTTGTTGTATTGCCGGGTCGTTCAAGGTGGTGTAGCTGCCTCACCTTCGGTGACGAAGCACTGCTGCTGTTGTTCCTAGTGACACCTTGTGAGTGAACCATCTTTCAGTGAGCTATGGTATGTTCACATCCTTGTCGCATGGTGAAGGGAGAGGTTGACTTCGTTCTTGCCTCGGTTTCACATGGAAATAAGAATTGAATGGTGTTTCGGAGTACAATTTCTACAGAGTGGCAATCATTCTGTCAAAGCCTATAGAATTTATTGATTGAACACACATTTTGTCAAGATTGCACAGCTTTGGAGAAAGACTTACCTGATTAATTGCCTGCATTTTGGACACTGTTTTTTCCGGATATGGCTGTAGCATGTCTTAAGCATTTCATGCAGAAGCTGTTAAAAAAGAGTAGCAATAATATTTGTTTTAGAAAAGTTTGCAGAAGCGATGTGCAATTAAACATTCAAAAAATATAATTACATCAAAGAATGTTCAATTAAAAAAAGTTGCAGGTAACACCAGTATAACCAGCAAAATTTCAGATTGATGGGCAATGTACATATAACCACCACTCTATTGAGACTGAGATAAGGTTAATTTTACAACATAAACCTCAGGATTAAAATATCCTCTTTAACAAAAAATATTTCCACTCCCGCCTAACAATACTTGTGATCTGAACACAATAGTTGGGGTAATGTATTGTCTTAGACAAATAGACTAAATGATGTATCAACAACAAATAATCAGTAACCAACAAAAATAGAAAAAAGGCATACCAATAAACACGTTTGTTATCTAGAAGAATATCCATTAGTCCATGTCAATGCAATTTGGGTAAAATTGAAACATGCAAACCTGCTAGTGATGTCAATCTCTCAGCTCATGGACATTTAACACTATTTCCTATTTATTTTCTGAACTCTAATACAAACTCTTATTTTACCATTTAAGGTAACAGATAGCTACAGAATCAATGTTTTGGCATTGTTTTTATTCCTCTAAATAACCTCATTTCGATTTCTTCCCACAAGTAGTAATGAAAAGGAAAGAATATTATTTTAGAAAAAAAAAAAAATCATCAGCAAATCCGAGCTTCATGACACGGCACATAAGGTCATCGGGATTCCACCATACATCCATGATCCATGTACAGATTGGTGAGTGCAGTTAGTACTTGCACATGGAACCTAAAACCTCCTGATTGAAAATTAGGGTAATAATAGTTATATTAGTTGGTAAATTACTAAATTGTACTAACATAGTGGAAACGTCACATCATACGATAGAAGAAAACAAAGTAGATTAACTGAAAAACCGAGCAAAACTACCTGTGATTATCAAGCTGAAATTAAGGTAAGATCGAAGTCATGGTAACTTTAAGTCTGCTAATCTCTGCACACGTCAGAAAAGTTGTAGACGCACTTTGTTTAAGATTTAGGAATAATACCAGTTACTACAGGGAACAGTATAAAAATATGCCCACATGACATCACTAAACCACTAAATATTCCAAATGCAAAATCATATTGTAACCTTAAAAGTTCTCTTTTATTCCCACATGAACCCATACAATACAAAAAAATTAAAACATTTAAAGGAAGCATTGCCATCTTATAAATTGTATCATCAACATAATCGAACTCAGCAAAGGATCAAGTACGACTATTAATCCAGATTGCTGGGGCAGGAACACAAACCACCTCATTAAGATAACTGGTCCTGACCTTGTCCTAAATTTGACACACCAAAGAAGCACAAACCAAACACAATCTATGTCACTTGTATTGGTTGTCAACTGATGCAAGAATCGAAGAATTCAGAAAGAAGAATTGCCAGATCACATTGCTGATATCAGTGACTGGTTGCGTGGCTTGCGACGATAGATTTCATGGTGTCCCTGACCTGCCTGACATAGAAGAGGTACCCAAGGTTGTTGTCAGTAGAGTTGAAGTAGACGCAGGAAACGGGATGACGAACTTTATTTGCAGATTTTGCCTTTAATAATTGTGGAATTTCTAGTTTTCATCTTTCCATGTAGACATGGGTCCAGATAGTTCCGTGATAACATAAATATTAGTCAACTTAAAAGCAATCTATCTATAATCTATAATGTTTGTTCAAAATGGAATCGAACATGTATAGTAATAGTTATAGTTTCCAAATAATATAAGCTTACCTAATGTAAATGGAGATATCATTTAAAATAATTTTTTCATAGCCTCTATTCCATGCAATGTGTCTTTTTGTTCCCAAATGCCAGAGTTCAATGCTTCTTGGTTCAATTTCTTTCTGAGCATGACAATTATGGTGATATATATACATCGTTTCCTAACACCTAAAACAGATAGGATTAACCAGGGAATGTTACTACTATACTTGATATGTTTGACACTACATGCATATATATTTAAAATATTTAAAATATATTAATATCATATCTGACATATTAAGAGTTGATGGTAAATTTATTTGGACTTGGTGGCAGCACTCAAATTATCTCGGTACTTACATTGATACGTTTTTTAGCAAGGATCTCATCTTTCTTATCACCAGGCATTGCGTGCATATACCTCTTCTTGTCCATGTGCTTTAGAGTGTCTTGATCTTCTCGAGTACCTTGATAGTTAAAAGTTCAGTATTACCTTTGCTAAATAAACAATGCCAATGGAGAGCAAAATACCTATATATATTTTCAACTCATAAAACTAAATCTAATTTCCTCTTAAAAGAGTTTCCATTATCATCCATTTGTATATGTGATTTCAGATGATGCGATCAATTTCGAAGCAGCAGCCTTGGCCTTAAGATCGCCCAGCTCAACGACTATATATATGTTTTTGTCCCGAAATGGCTCCTCTTATGATTAGGCAATGCAGCATATGATTTGTGATGGTGCAATGAATCTGTATGATAAAGGAAACTCTTCTAAGAAGACAAAAAAAGCTTCCATGTTTTGAGATGATGCAATCAATCTGGATGCATCATCCTCGGCTTCAGACGACCCCGGCGGCTACATTACATTGATATTCACATTTTTGGCCTTAATTTTGTCCTTTTCATTGCTAGGCAATGCAGCATACCTAACTTGTTGTTTTTCACATTTTTTGGCCTGAATTTCCTCCTCATTGTGAGGCATACCTACACAACCTTTGTCACAAATTTTGTCAATACTTATTT
>JADLZK010009129.1:0-28636 GCA_015847255.1 Hyparrhenia diplandra | reverse complement strand
AGGCCAAAATGGCATCTTTTGTCTCTTCGGTACCCGTCGATACTGTAGATTTCAATTTTTGATGCGTTGAATTACATCTGATGACTTCCAGCAGTCACTTTTAAATGGCGTACTTGGATCTATCTTGGGCAAAAATCGCGAAATCCAAGAAATATTGGCCGAAATCTACGAGCGAATGGCATCTTTTTGTCTCTTCATTTGCGGTGATACCTATAGGGTACATTTTAGTTTTTGATACGTTGAATTACATCTGTTCGACTTCAACAAGTTACTATTATTCATGGCTATTTGGATCTATCTTGGTCAAAAATCCGCCATCTCGACATGTAGATACGAAATGCTGCACGAGCGAGAGGCCAAAATGGCATCTTTTGTCTGCATTCATACCTTACGTGATGCGTAAGAATTTTTACTTTTCGATGCATGTTGAATTACATCCTGTTTGAGCTTCCAGCGGTCATACTTTTCATGGCGACTAGATCTATCTTGGTCAAAAATCTGCAATGCCGAAATGTTGTGCAAATCTGCTACGAGCGGAGGCCAAAAGCGGCATCTTTTTGTCTCTTCGCTGCCGCGGCGTGATACACGTAAAATTTTACATGATCCTCTGAAATTACGTCTGTTGGGCTTCCAGCGAGGTCACTTTCTCGTGGCGGCGGGATCTATGCTGGTCAAAAATCGCCCGATCTCCGAAATGTTGTGAAATGCTGCCGCGAGCGAGAGGCCAAAATGGCATCTTTTGATCTCTACGACTACCCACGTGACATTACCTTGTAAGAATTTTTACATTTTGATACGTTGAATTACACATCTGTTGGGCTGCTTGAGATTAGCACCGATGGTATTTGCTTGGATCTATCTTGGGCAAAATCTGCCAATCGAGAAATATTGGCGAAGTACGCACGAGCGGAAGCGAAAATGGCATCTTTTTGTCTCTTATTTTGCCCACACGTGATACCTATAAGAATTTTACGCGATGCGTTGAATTACATCACGGTGGGCTTCCAGCGAGGTTACTATTCATGGCGGCCCGGATCTATCTTGGTCAAAAATGCGCACACGCCCAATCCTACCGAAATGTTGATAGAAATCACACGCACGCGAGCGAGGAATGCAAAATGGAATCTTTTATGCGTTGTTTTGCCGCGTGATACATGGGGGTACACTTTTCAATATGTTGGATTACATCTGTTGGGCTTCCAGCGGGTCACTTTTAGGTAACTACGGATCTATCTTGGTCAAAATCTGCCAATGCGAGGAAATGTTGGCGACTGAGGGGGCCAAAATGGCCATCTTTTTATCTTACTGCCCCCGTGATACACGTAAGAATTTTTACTTTTCAATATGTTAAATTACATCTGTTGGGCTTCCAACAGTCACTTTCATGGCGGCGGATCTATCTTGGTCAAAAATCTGCCAAATCTCCATTAAATGTTGTGAGCTAAGCGGAGGCGGGGGAGGATGACCTCTCTTTTTAAAACCGTCAATTTTGTGAGCCTTAGGTACCTATCCGGACATGGACTTATGGATTTTCAAAATGATAGCTTTCTACTAACCCAGCGGAGTCGAAATCACTACGATTGGAGATTCTGAGGAACTCAAAAATGTCACGCTAGGAATGCTTGGCGAAATTTCCTAAATGGAGGCCAAAATGGCATCTTTGGGCTCCTTAATTGCCCCCATAACTTTAAAATTGTACTTTTTGATCCTCTAAGTGTTAGGTCATGTTGGGCTTCCAACGGTCACTTTTCATGGCGACTAGATCTATCTTGGTCAAAAATCACGCCAATCTCGAGAAATGTTGGCGAAATGCGCTCGAGCGGAGGCCAAAATGGCATCTTTTGTCTCTTGCCCGCGAGATACACGTAAATTTTCACTTTTTGTCGTTGAATTACATCCCTATTGGGCTTCCAAGCGGTCACTTTTTAGAAAAGGCGGTTTATGGGCAGTAAAATATTCCGCGAAATGCACGCACGCGAGCGGAGGCCAAATTGGCATCTTTTTTGTCTCTTGTTTGCCCGCGTGATACCTATAAGAATTTTAGTTTTTGATCGTTGAATTACATCTGTTGGGCTTCCAACAAGTTCACTATTCATGGTGGCTGGATCTATCTTGGTCAAAAATCTGCGCCAATCGAAATTGGCGTGAATGCATGAATGGAGGCCAAAATGGCATCTTTTGTCTCTTCAGCTGCCCGTAGTGATACACGTAAGGAATTTTACTTTTCAATATGTTGAATTACACATCTGTTGGGCTTCCAACGAGGTCACTTTTAAATAACGGCGGATCTATCTTGTGGTCAAAAAATCTGCCAATCGCCGAAATATTGATGATGAAATACACTTGCACGAGGCCAAATGGCATGTTTTGTCTCTTCGGTGCGCCCGCGTGATACTGTAAAATTTTTACTTTTTGATCCTCTAAATTAGGTCTGTTGGGCTTCCAGCAGTCGCTTTTGATGGTGGCTTGGATCTATGTTGGTCAAAATCCGCCAATCGCGAAATATTAGCCGAAATGCGCACCAGCGGAGGCCAAAATGGCATCTTTTGTCTCTTCGGTGCCCGCATTGATGCACAGTAAATTTTACTTTTGATACATTGAATTACATCCTATTGGGCTTCCAGCGGTCACTTTTCATGGCTATTTGGATCTATCTTGGGCAAAATCTGCCAATCGAAATATTAAATGTTAGTAATCTGCGAGCGGAGGCCAAAATGACATCTTTTTGTCTATTCGGCTGCCCATGTGATACCTATAAAGAATTTTACTTTTTGATACATTAAATTAGATCCTATTGGGCTTCCAACAAGGTCACTTTTCATGGCTGTTGGATCTATCTTGGTCAAAAATCTGCCCCAATGTTAGAAATCTGCGCGAGCGAGGAGGCCAAAATGGCTCTTTTGTCTCTTGTTTTGCCCATGTGATACCTATAAGAATTTTTACTTTTTGTCGATAGTTTAAAATTACATCTGTTGGGCTTCAGCGGTCACTTTTAAAATGACTTGGATCTATCTTGGTCAAAAATCTGCCACAATGCTCCATAATGTTGGCCAATGTCTGCCTAGAAACGGAGGCCAAAATGGCCTCTTTTGTCTCTTAATTTTCTTGACGCCCATTTTTTACTTTTTGACATGGACTTATGGATTTCAAAATAGCTTTCTTCCAGCTTCATACTTTCGATATCACTATGATTGGAGTTCACTTGGGCAAAAATCTCACCAGGAATCAAAATGTCACCGAAATAGGTGACGAGGCCAAAATGGCATCTTTGGGCTCCTTGGCATCTTTGCGTGATACTGTAAAATTTTACTTTTTTCGATCCTCTAAATTACATCATGTTGGGCTTCCAGCGGTCACTTTTAATGGCGGTACGGATCTATCTTGGTCAAAATCCGCAATCTCCCGAAATGTTGATAGAAATACGCGAAGGAGGCCAAAATGGCATCTTTTGTCTATTGTTTGCCCGTTGATGCACGTAAAATTTTTACTTTTGATGCCTTGAATTACATCTGTTGGGCTTGAGCGGTCACTTTTTTCATGGTATTTGGATTTGCTTGGTCAAAAATCCGTAATCTCGAAATGTTGATAGAAATGCGCCGAGCGGAGGCCAAAATGGCATCTTTTGTCTCTTCAGCTGCCCATGTGATACCTGTAAAAATTTTACTTTTGATCGTTGAATTACATCTGTTGGGCTTCCAGCGGTCACTTTCGGTATTTGGCGGCTGGATCTATCTTGGTCAAAAATCTTGCCAATCGCGGAAATGTTGGAAATTGCACGAGCGCGAGCGAGGGCCAAAAATGGCATCTTTTTGTCTTAAATTTGCCACGTGATACCTGTAAAGAATTTTACTTTTTTGATAACGTTGAATTACATCCTGTTGGGCTTCCAGCGAGGGTCACTTTTGTCATGACATTAGGATTATCTTGGTCAAAAAATCTGCCAATCGAAATGTTGGCAATCTGCGAGCGGAGGCCAAAATGGCCTCTTTTGAAAGCGATCAATTTTCCCGCGAGCCTTAGGGATGCCTATCGAACAACTTATGTTGAAAAACATCTTTCTACTAACCAGCGAGGTCACTTTCACTATGATTGGATCTTGGTCAAAAAATGTCACGCTAGGAATCATGGCCGAAATTTCTTTGAATGGGGAGGCCAAAATGGCATCTTTTGTCTCTTAGCTGCCCCCGTGATACACAGCAGAATTTTACTTTTCAATCCTCTAAATTAGGTCATGTTGGGCTTCCAGCAGTCACTTTTCATGGCAAATGGATCTATCTTGGTCAAATCCACCAATCTCGAAATGTTGGCGAGAATACTGCTTTCGAATGGAGGCCAAAATGGCATCTTTTGTCTCTTGTTTGCCGCGTGATACACAGTTAAATTTTACTTTTTGATATGTTAAATTACATCTGTTGGGCTTCAACGAGGTCACTTTTTCGCGGCCCCGGATCTATCTTGGTCAAAAATGCCAATCTCCATAAATGTTGATAGAAATCTGCATGAATGGAGGCGAAATGACCTCTTTTTTGGCCGTCAATTTTTGCCCATGTGATGCACGGAATGGACTTATTGATTTCAAAAATAGCTTTCCTATTGGAGCCGCCCGCGAATTTAAATCACTTTGAATGGGTTCTTGGAACTCAAAAATCTGCCAATAGAAATCGTGTGACGAATTTCCAAAATGGAGGCCAAATGGCATCTTTGGGCTCATAGGCGCCATGTGATAAGCGTAAAATTATACTTTTAGATCTCTAAATTAGGTCATGTTGGGCTTCCAGCAGTCACTTTTCATGGCGACTATATCTATCTTGGTCAAAAATCCGCCAATCTCGAGAAATGTTGTGAAAAATGCGGACGGAGGCCAAAATGGCATCTTTTGTCTCTTCAATTTTCGCCACGTGATACACCTATAAATTTTCACTTATTGATTTTTGAATAGCTTTCTATTGGGCTTCCCGCGGTTGACTATGATTGGATTCTATCTTTGGGCTCAAAAATCTCACCAATCCCGGAATGTTGTGAAATTTCCCACGAATAGGCCAAAATGGCATCTTTTGGCTCCTTAGCGCCGCATTGATACCTACTGGATCCTTGAATTACATCTGGGCTTCAAAAAAGGTCACTATTCATGGCGCTATCTTGGTCAAAAAATCTGCCAAATGTTGTAAAATCTGCTCGAAGGGAGGCCAAAATGGCATCTTTTTTGTCTCTTCATTTTGCCCGCGTGATACTGTAAAATTTTTACTTTTCAATATGTTAAATTACATCTGTTGGGCTTCCAACGCGGTCACTTTTCATGGCTTCCCCGGATCTATCTTGGTCAAAAATGCTAATCTCGCCGAAATGTTGTGAAATCACGCGCGAATGGAGGCCAAAATGGCATCTTTTGTCTCTTGGATATAACCTCTTTTTCTATTAAACCATCACTTTTTCATGTGGCCCCGGATCTATCTTGGTCAAAAATGCCTATCTCGAAATGTTAACAAATGGACTTAGGATTTCAAAATGGCTTTTTTGTCTCTTCCTGCCCACATCTAGAATTTTTCTTTTTGAATGGGGTTTACATCTGTTGGGCTTCCACTCAAAAATGGATCTATCTTGAGGCAAAAAATCGTGTCGCCAGAAATATTGGCCAATCATAAGCGGAAGCCAAAATGGCATCTTTTGTCTCTTGGCTGCCCCCGTGATACCTATAAAATTTTACTTTTTTGATCCATTGAATTACATCCCTGTTGGGCTTCCAACGGGTCACTTTTAGTGGCGGGATCTATCTTGGTCAAAAATCTGCCAATCTTCGAAATGTTGGCCAAATCTGCTCGAGCGGAGGCAAAAATGGCATCTTTTGTCTCTTCGTTGCTGCCGCGTGATACTGTAAGAATTTTACTTTTTGATACGTTGAATTACATCCTATTGGGCTTCCAACGGGTCACTTTTTATGTGGCGGCCCCGGATCTATCTTGGTCAAAAATCTGCCAATCGCTTGAGAAATGTTGGTAAGCGAGGGAGGCCAAAATGGCATCTTTTGTCTCTTATTTGCCACGTGATACACAAAATTTTACTTTTTGATAGGTTAAATTACATCTGTTGGGCTTCCAACGGTCACTTTCATGGCGGTTGGATCTATCTTGGTCAAAAAATGCCAATCTCCATAAATGTTGATAGAAATACGCTGAGCGGGCGAGAATGACCTCTTTTGAAAACCGTCAATTTTAAGAGCCTTCGCGATGCCTATCGAGACATGGACTTATGGATTTCAAAAATAGCTTTCTACTAGCCGCGCCGCGGTCGGAATCACTACGAATGGAGTTACGGAACTCAAAAATGTCACCGCTAGGGATCATGTAAACAAAAATTTCCCAGCGAATGGAGGCCAAAATGGCATCTTTGGGCTCCTTAGCTGCTGCCCGTGACAAGCGTAAGAATTATACTTTTAGATCCTCTAAATTAGGTCATGTTGGGCTTCCAACGGGTCACTTTTCATGGCGACTGGATCTATATTGGTCAAAAATCCGCCAATCTCGAAAATGTTGATAAAATGCGCTCTCGAAGGGAGGCCAAAATGGCATCTTTTGTCTCTTGACTACCCACGTGATACATGTAAGGTACACTTTTTGATCACGTTGAATTACATCTGTTGGGCTTCCAACGAGGTCACTTTTAAATGGCGGCCCCGGATCTATCTTGGGCAAAAATGCGCCAATCCGGAAATATTGTGAGAATACGCATGAATGGAGGCCAAAATGGCATCTTTTGTCTCTTCAATTTGCCATGTGATACCTATAAGAATTTTAGTTTTGATACATTGAATTACATCCCTATTGGGCTTCCAACAAGTTACTATTCATGGCGGCGGATCTATCTTGGTCAAAATACGCCAATCCCGAGAAATGTTGGCCGAAATTTGCGCGAGCGGAGGCCAAATGGCATCTTTTGTGCCTTCAAGGTGCCCGCGTGATACACAAAAATTTTACTTTTCAATATGTTGAATTACATCTGTTGGGCTTCCAACGGTCACTTTTCATTAATACGGATCTATCTTGGTCAAAAAATCTGCCAATCACCGAGAAATGTTGGCAGAAATGCGCCTGAGCAGAGGCCAAAATGACATCTTTTGTCTCTTGAATTTTCCCACGTGATACTGTAAAATTTTTACTTTTGATCCTCTAAAAATAGGTCATGTTGGGCTTCCAGGGTCACTTTTCATGTATTTGGATCTATCTTGGTCAAAAAATCCGTCAATCGCGAGAAATGTTGTGGCAATACGCTCTGAATGGAGGCCAAAATGGCATCTTTTGTCTCTTCATTTGCCCGTGATACAGTAAAAATTTTACTTTTTGATAGGTTAAATTACATCTGTTGGGCTTCAGCGGGTCACTTTTCATGGCGACTAGATCTATCTTGGTCAAAAATCACGCCAATCTCCATAAATGTTGATAGAAATGCGCGCGAGCGGAGGCGGAAACCTCTTTGATCAATTTTGGCCTCTTTTGGACTCTTTTCAAAACTTTGCCTAGTTCGTGCCTCATAAGAATTTTGGACTTTTTGTCGTTTGAATGGGCCATCTCTTGGGCTTCCAAGGATCGCTTTTCCTCTGGTCATGGGGCTTCCCGGGTCACTCAAAAAATCTATCTTGGTCAAAATCCACCAATCTCGAAATGTTGTACGAGAAATTTCCTTGAATGGAGGCCAAAATGGCATCTTTTGTCTCTTGTTTTGCCCATGTGATACTGTATAAAATTTTACTTTTTGATCCTCTGAATTACATCCTGTTGGGCTTCCAAGCGAGGTCACTTTCATGGCGGCGGATCTATCTTGGTCAAAAATCTGCCAATCTCGAAAATGTTGTAGCTTTCGACACGAGAGGCCAAAATGGCATCTTTTTTGTTGTCTCTTCGGTTGCCCGCGTGATACACAAGAATTTTACTTTTTGATAGGTTGAATTACATCTGTTGGGCTTCCAACGGTCACTTTTAAGTGGCGGCCCCGGATCTATCTTGGTCAAAAATCCGCCAATCTCCATAAATGTTGAAAATGCACCACGAGCGGAGGCGAAAATGACCTCTTTTGTCTCTTCAATTTGCGAGCCTTCGCGTGCCTATAAAACATGGACTTATGGATTTCAAAATGAGCTTTCTACTATTTGGGCTTCCAGCGGTCACTTTTCACTACGAATGGATCTATCTTGGTCAAAAATGCGCGCTAGGAATCGTGATAGAAATACGCGCGAATGGAGGCCAAAATGGCATCTTTGGGCTCATAGGCGCCTACGTGATATTTGTAACATTATACTTTTCAATCCTCTAAATTAGCTTTCTACGTTGGGCTTCCAACGGTCACTTTCATGGCGGATCTATATTGGTCAAAAATCCGCCAATCTTGGGAAATGTTGAGAAATCTGTTGGAGGCCAAAATGGCATCTTTTGTCTCTTCTTACCCCCCGATACACAATTTTTACTTTTGATATGTTGAATTACACCTGTTGGGCTTCCAGCGGTCACTTTCGTGGCGGCCCCGGATCTATCTTGGGCAAAATCGCCAATCTCGAGAAATATTGGCCAAAATGCGCACGAGCGGAGGCCAAATGGCATCTTTTCTCTTCGACTACCCATGTGATACCTATAAAATTTTAGTTTTTGATACGTTGAATTACACATCTGTTGGGCTTCCAACAAGTTACTATTCATGGCGGCGGATCTATCTTGGTCAAAAATACGCCAATCCAGAAATGTTGTAATCTGCACGCGAGCGGAGGCCAAAATGGCATCTTTTGTCTCTTTCAGCTGCCCATGTGATACCTGTAAGAATTTTACTTTTCAATATGTTGAATTACATCTGTTGGGCTTCCAACGGGTCACTTTTCATGTGGCGGATCTATCTTGGTCAAAAATCGCCAATCGAAATATTGAAATCTTCGACGAGGCCAAATGGCATCTTTTGTCTCTTCATTTTGCCGCGTGATGCACACAAAAATTTTACTTTTCAATCCTCTAAATTAGGTCTGTTGGGCTTCCAGCGGGTCACTTTTCATGGCGGCCGGATCTATCTTGGTCAAAAAATACCAATCTCGAAATGTTGGCGAAATCTTTGCGCTCTTGCGGAGGCCAAAATGGCATCTTTTTGTCTCTTCAGCCACGTGATACCTATAAATTTTTACTTTTTGATACGTTGAATTACATCTGTTGGGCTTCCAGCGAGGTTACTATTCATGGTGATTGGGATCTATCTTGGTCAAAAATGCCAATCTCGAAATGTTGACAGAAATGCGCGCTGACGGAGGCCAAAATGGCATCTTTTGTCTCTTCGCTTGCCACGTGATACCTGTAAGAATTTTACTTTTTTCAATATGTTGAATTACATCTGTTGGGGCTTCCAACGGGTCACTTTTCGACTAGATCTATCTTGGATCTATCTTGGTCAAAAATCTTTCCAAAAATGGCATCTTTTTTGTCTCAAATGTTTGCCACGTGATACCTATAAGAATTTTACTTTTTGATCGTTGAATTACATCTCTTTGGGCTTCCGGGCCAAAATGGCATCTTTTGTCTCTTCGCGAAATGTTAAATACTTTCCGCGTGATCTTTTGTCTCTTTGTCTCTTGAATTTTACTTTTCGATCCTTTAAATTAGGTCTGTTTGGGCTTCCAACGGTCACTTCTCGTGGCAAATGGATCTATCTTGGTCAAAAATCCACCAATCGAGAAATGTTGATGCAAAATTTGCGAATGGAGGCAAAAATGGCATCTTTTGTCTCTTTAGGTACCGCGTGATACCTGTTAGAATTTTACTTTTTATACATTAAATTACATCTGGGGCTTCCAACGGGTCACTTTTCATGGCGGGATCTATCTTGGTCAAAAATGCGCAATCTCCATAAATGTTGGCAATCTGCCCAAGCGGAGGCGGAATGACCTCTTTTGAAAACCGTCAATTTTGCGAGCCTTCGCGTGCCTATCGGTGCATGGACTTATGGATTTCAAAAATAGCTTTCTACTAGCTTTGCAGTCGAGAATCACTTTTAATGGAGTTATCGAAACTCAAAAAATGTCACCGCTAGGAATCGTGATTGTGAAATTTCGAATGGAGGCCAAAATGGCATCTTTGGGCTCCTTAGGCTTTGCCCCATGTGATAGCTGTAAGAATTATACTTTTCGATCCTCTAAATTAGGTCATGTTGGGCTTCCAACGGTCACTTTTCATGGCGGCATGGATCTATCTTGGTCAAAAATCCACCAATCTTGAAAATGTTGGCAATCTCTGAGACGGAGGCCAAAATGGCATCTTTTGTCTCTTCAGTACCCACGTGATACACTGTGAAGAATTTTACTTATTGATACGTTGAATTACATCCTATTGGGCTTCCAACAGGTCACTTTTAAAGTGGCGGCTGGATCTATCTTGGTCAAAATCCACCTGTCGCCATAAATGTTGGAGAAATCGCATTTTGGGAGGCCAAAATGGCATCTTTTGTCTCTTCATTTTGCCCACGTGATACCTATAAAATTTTACTTTTCGATAGGTTAAATTACATCTGTTGGGCTTCCAACAGGTCACTTTTTGGCCGGCCCCGGATCTATCTTGGTCAAAAATACTGCCAATCTCCATAAATGTTGATAGAAATCGCGCGAGCGGATGCGGAATGACCTCTTTTGAAACCACAATTTTGCGAATCGCCCCGTGCCTATCGTAACATGGACTTGGATTTCAAAAATAGCTTTCTACTATTGCCGCACGGAGTCGAGAATCACTTTACAAATGGGTGCCGGAACTCAAAAAATGTCACCGCTAGGAATCGTAAATGAAATTTCCACTGAATGGAGGCCAAAATGGCATCTTTGGGCTCCTTAGGCTACCCATGTGACAAGCTGTAAGAGTTATACTTTTGATCCTCTAAATTAGGTCATGTTGGGCTTCCAACGGTCACTTTTCATGGCGGCTGGATCTATATTGGTCAAAAATCCGCCAATCTCGAGAAATGTTGATGAAATCTGCTCGAGCGGAGGCCAAAATGGCATCTTTTGTCTCTTGACTACCCACGTGATACACCTAAGAATTTTACTTTTTGATACATTGAATTACATCTGTTGGGCTTCCAACGGGTCACTTTCGTGGCGCGGGATCTATCTTGGGCAAAAATGCGCCAATCGAAATATTGGCCATTAAATCGCACTTACGAGCGGAGGCCAAAATGGCATCTTTTGTCTCTTTCGTGCCCGTGATACCTATAAGATTTTTAGTTTTTGATCGTTGAATTACATCCTGTTGGGCTTCAACAAGTTATTATTCATGGCATTTGGATCTATCTTGGTCAAAAATCTGCCAATCCCGGAAATGTTGGCCAATTTTCGCTCGAAGGGAGGCCAAAATGACATCTTTTTTATCTCTTCGGTTGCCCACGTGATACACAGTAAGAATTTTACTTTTCAATATGTTGAATTACATCTGTTGGGCTTCCAACGGTTCACTTTTCGTTATTACGGATCTATCTTGGTCAAAAATCGCTTGTCGCCCGGAAATGTTGGCAAATCTGCACGATGGAGGCCAAAATGGCATCTTTTGTCTCTTGGTTTGCCGCGTGATACACTGTAAGAATTTTACTTTTTGATCCTCTAAATTAGGTCATGTTGGGCTTCCAACGAGGTCACTTTTCATGGCGGCGGATCTATCTTGGTCAAAAAATACCAATCGCCGAAATGTTGGCCAATGCGCGAATGGAGGCCAAAATGGCATCTTTTGTCTCTTCAAATGCCCACGTGATACACGTTTAGAATTTTACTTTTTCGATAGGTTAAATTACATCTGTTGGGCTTCCAACGGGTCACTTTTCATGGCCCGGATCTATCTTGGTCAAAAATCTGCCAATCTCCATAAATGTTGATAGAAATGCGCCAAGCGGAGGCGAGGGGCGACCTCTTTTGAAAACCGTCGATTTTGCGAGCCTTCCGCGATGCCTATCGACGCATGGACTTATGGATTTCAAAAATAGCTTTCTACTAACCGCACGCGAGTCGGGAGAATCACTACGAATGGGTTCGGAACTCAAAAAAATGTCACCGCTAGGAATCGTGACCGAAATTTCCCGAATGGAGGCCAAAATGGCATCTTTGGGCTCCTTAGCTGCCCATGTGATAAGCTGTAAGAATTATACTTTTCGATCCTCTAAATTAGGTCATGTTGGGCTTCCAACGGGTCACTTTCATGGCGGCTGGATCTATCTTGGTCAAAAAATCCACCAATCTCGGAAATGTTGAGAGCAAATCTGCCGAGCGGAGGCCAAAATGGCATCTTTTGTCTCTTCGGTACTGCCACGTGATACTGTAAGAATTTTACTTATTGATACGTTGAATTACATCCTATTGGGCTTCCAACGGGTCACTTTTTCATGGCGGCGGGATCTATCTTGGTCAAAAATCCACCAATCGCCGAAAAATGTTGTGAGAAATCTGCGCGAATGGAGGCCAAAATGGCATCTTTTGTCTCTTGTTTGCCCACGTGATACACCTTAAAATTTTACTTTTCGATGGGTTAAATTACATCTGTTGGGCTTCCAGCGGGTCACTTTTGTGGCGACTAGATCTATCTTGGTCAAAAATCTGCCAATCTCCATAAATGTTGATAGAAATGCGCGCGAGCGGAGGCGGAATGACCTCTTTTGAAACCGTCAATTTTCCGAGCCTTAGCGTGCCTATCGAACATGGACTTATGGATTTCAAAAAATACCTTTCTACTAGCTTCGCAGTCGAATCACTACGAATGGAGTTCTGAACTCAAAAAATGTCACGCTAGGAATCGTAATGAGAATTTCCTGAATGGAGGCCAAAATGGCATCTTTGGGCTCCTTAAAACCCCCATGTGACAAGCGTAAGAGTTATACTTTTCGATCCTCTAAATTAGGTCATGTTGGGCTTCCAACGGTCACTTTTCATGGCGGCGGATCTATATTGGTCAAAAATCCACCAATCTCGAGAAATGTTGACGAAATGCAAATTTCGAGCGGAGGCCAAAATGGCATCTTTTGTCTCTTCACTACCCGCGTGATACCTGTAAGAATTTTACTTTTTGATACGTTGAATTACATCTGTTGGGCTTCCAACGAGGTCACTTTCGTCGTGGCCGGATCTATCTTGGGCAAAATCTGCCAATCCCGAAATATTGTGAAATCTGCGCGAGCGGAGGCCAAAATGGCATCTTTTGTCTCTTCACTGCCCGCGTGATACCTATAAGAATTTTAGTTTTTGATACGTTGAATTACATCACATTGGGCTTCCAACAAGTTACTATTCATGGCGGCTGGATCTATCTTGGTCAAAATCTGCCAATCCCTAGAAATGTTGGCCAAATGCACACGAGCGGAGGCCAAAATGGCATCTTTTGTCTCTTCATTTTGCCCACGTGATACCTGTAAAATTTTTACTTTTCAATATGTTGAATTACATCTGTTGGGCTTCCAACGGGTCACTTTTCGTAATACGGATCTATCTCGGTCAAAAATCGCCAATCGCCCGAAAATGTTGTGAAAATGCACGCGCGCGAATAGAGGCCAAAAATCGGCATCTTTTGTCTCTTATTTGCCCGCGTGATACCTGTAAGAATTTTTACTTTTGATCCTCTAAATTAGGTCATGTTGGGCTTCTAGCGGGTCACTTTTCATGGCGGCTGGATCTATCTTGGTCAAAAATCCGCCAATCTCGGAAATGTTGGCAATGCTGCTCGAGCGGAGGCCAAAATGGCATCTTTTGTCTCTTCGACTACCCGCGTGATACACCTAAGAATTTTAGTTTTAGATACGTTGAATTACATCTGTTGGGCTTCCAGCGGGTCACTTTCGTGGCGGCTTGGATCTATCTTGGGCAAAAATCGCCAATCCTAGAAATATTGAGAAAAATTTTACGAGCGAGGCCAAAATGGCATCTTTTGTCTCTTCATTTGCCCACGTGATACCTATAAAATTTTAGTTTTTGATACGTTGAATTACATCTGTTGGGCTTCCAACAAGTTACTATTCATGGCGGCATGGATCTATCTTGGTCAAAAATCTGCCAATCCCGAAATGTTGGCGAAAATTCGCACGAACGGAGGCCAAAATGGCATCTTTTTTGTGCATTCAAATGCCCGCGTGATACCTATAAGAATTTTGCTTTTCAATATGTTGAATTACATCTGTTGGGCTTCCAACGGTCACTTTTAATGGCTTCGGATCTATCTTGGTCAAAAATCTGCCAATCGCCGAAATGTTGGATGAAATCTGCGCGAGCGAGGGCCAAAAGCGGCATCTTTTGTCTCTTCAAATTTGCCGCGTGATACCTGTAAAATTTTACTTTTGATCCTCGAAATTAGGTCATGTTGGGCTTCCAAAGGTCACTTTTCATGGCGGATCTACCTTGGTCAAAAATTCGCCAATCTCCAAGAAATGTTGGACATCTGATCACTTTCGTGCGCCAAAAATCTGAATCGGAAATATTGGAAATCGAGGCCAAAATGGCATCTTTTGTCTCTTCGCTACCCACGTCATACCTATAAGAATTTTACTTTTTGATACGTTGAATTACATCTGTTGGGCTTCCAACAAGTCACTTTTCGTGGCGATTTGGATCTATCTTGGTCAAAAATCGCCAATCCCAGAAATATTGGATGGAAATCGCATCGAGCGGAGGCCAAAATGGCATCTTTTGTCTCTTCATTTTTTGCCCGCGTGATACCTATAAGAATTTTACTTTTTGATACGTTGAATTACATCTGTTGGGCTTCCAACGGGTTACTATTCATGGCGGCCCGGATCTATCTTGGTCAAAAATCTGCCAATCCCCGGAAATGTTGGCCAATAAATGTCACGCGCGATGGAGGCCAAAATGGCATCTTTTGTGCATTCAGCTGCCCGTGATACCTATAAAAATTTTACTTTTCAATATGTTGAATTACATCTGTTGGGCTTCCAACGGGTCACTTTTCGTGGCTTCGGATCTATCTTGGTCAAAAATCTGCCAATCGCGAAATGTTGACAAAAATCTGCCTGAACAGAGGCCAAAATGGCATCTTTTTGTCTCTTCACCGCCCACGTGATACCTGTAAGAATTTTACTTTTCGATCCTCTAAATTAGGTCCCGTTGGGCTTCCAACAGGTCACTTTTCGTGGCAAATGGATCTATCTTGGTCAAAAATCTGCCAATCCCCGAAATGTTGACAAAATCACGACGAACGGAGGCCAAAATGGCATCTTTTGTCTCTTCATTTGCCCACGTGATACCTGTTAGAATTTTACTTTTCGATATGTTAAATTATATCTGTTGGGCTTCCAACGGGTCACTTTTCATGGCGATCGGATCTATCTTGGTCAAAAATCTGCCAATCTCCATAAATGTTGTGAGAAATCGCCCAAACGGAGGCGAATGACCTCTTTTTGAAAACCGCCAATTTTGCGAGCCTTCGCGATGCCTATCGCATATGGACTTATGGATTTCAAAAATAGCTTTCTACTAGCTTCGCACGGAGTCGGAATCACTACGAATGGAGTTACGGAACTCAAAAAATGTCACCGCTAGGAATCGTGGACAGAAATTTCATTTGAATGGAGGCCAAAATGGCATCTTTGGGCTCCTTAGCTTTCCCCATGTGATAAATCGTAAGAATTATACTTTTCGATCCTCTAAATTAGGTCATGTTGGGCTTCCAACGGGTCACTTTTCATGGCGACTGGATCTATCTTAGTCAAAAATCCACCAATCTCGAAATGTTGACCAAAATCTCGAACGGAGGCCAAAATGGCATCTTTTGTCTCTTCAAATGCCCACGTGATACATGTAAGAATTTTACTTATTGATACGTTGAATTACATCCTATTGGGCTTCCAACAGTCGCTTTTAAATTGGCGATCGGATCTATCTTTGTCAAAAATCCACCAATCGCGAGAAATGTTGGCCAAATCCGCACGAATGGAGGCCAAAATGGCATCTTTTTTCTCTTGACCGCCCGCGTGATACCTACGTAAGAATTTTACTTTTCGATAGGTTAAATTACATCTGTTGGGCTTCCAACAGGTCACTTTTGTGGCGGCCGGATCTATCTTGGTCAAAAATCTGCCAATCTCCATAAATGTTGATAGAAATCGCCCGAACGGAGGCCGAATGACCTCTTTTTGAAAACCGTCAATTTTGCGAGCCTTCGCGATGCCTATCGAACATGGACTTATGGATTTCAAAAGTAGCTTTCTACTAGCTTCGCACGGAGTCCAGAATCACTTTAATGGAGTTACGGAACTCAAAAAAATGTCACCGCTAGGAATCATGAATAGAAATTTCCCACTGAATGGAGGCCAAAATGGCATCTTTGGGCTCCTTAGCTGCCCCACGTGACAAGCTGTAAGAGTTATACTTTTCGATCCTCTAAATTAGGTCATGTTGGGCTTCCAACAGGTCACTTTTCATGGCGATCGGATCTATATTGGTCAAAAATCCGCCAATCTCCGAGAAATGTTGACAGAAATCGCCGAATCGCGGAGGCCAAAATGGCATCTTTTGTCTCTTCAACTACCCACGTGATACACTGTAAGAATTTTACTTTTTGATACGTTGAATTACATCCTGTTGGGCTTCCAACGAGGTCACTTTTCGTGGTGATTTGGATCTATCTTGGGCAAAAATCTGCCAATCCCAGCAAATTATTGAGAAATCACGCGCGAATCGGAGGCCAAAATGGCATATTTTGTCTCTTCTGGCTGCCACGTGATACCTGTAAGAATTTTACTTTTTGATCCTCTAAATTAGGTCATGTTGGGCTTCCAACAGGTCACTTTTCATGGCGACTGGATCTATCTTGGTCAAAAATCCGCCAATCTCGAAAATATTGACGAAATCTGCTTTCGAACGGAGGCCAAAATGGCTTCTTTTTTTGTCTCTTCGGCTACCCACGTGATACACAGAAGAATTTTACTTTTAGATACGTTGAATTACATCTGTTGGGCTTCCAACGGTCACTTTTCGTGGCGGCTCGGATCTATCTTGGGCAAAAATCTGCCAATCCCCGAAATTGTGACGTAAATCGCGCGAGCGGAGGCCAAAATGGCATCTTTTGTCTCTTCAAATTGCCACGTGATACCTATAAGAATTTTAGTTTTTGATACGTTGAATTACATCCTGTTGGGCTTCCAACAAGTTACTATTCATGGCGATGGATCTATCTTGGTCAAAAATCTGCCAATCCCGAAAATGTTGACGAAATCGCATGAGCGGAGGCCAAAATGGCATCTTTTGTGCGTTCAACTGCCCACGTGATACACAGTAAGAATTTTACTTTTCAATATGTTGAATTACATCCTGTTGGGCTTCCAACGGGTCACTTTTCGTGGCTACGGATCTATCTTGGTCAAAAATCTGCCAATCGCCAGAAATGTTGACCAAATCTGCACGAACGAGAGGCCAAAACGGCATCTTTTGTCTCTTCACTGCCCACGTGACTGTAAAATTTTACTTTTTGATCCTCTAAATTAGGTCCTGTTGGGCTTCCAACAGGTCACTTTTCATGGCGACCGGATCTACCTTGGTCAAAAATTCGCCAATCTCGGAAATGTTGGCAAATCTTTCGAACGGAGGCCAAAATGGCATCTTTTGTCTCTTCGCCTACCCACGTCATACACAGTAAGAATTTTACTTTTTGATACGTTGAATTACATCCCGTTGGGCTTCCAACGAGGTCACTTTTCGTGGCGACCGGATCTATCTTGGGCCAAAATCTGCCAATCCCGAAAATATTGGCAAATCACGCACGAACGGAGGCCAAAATGGCATCTTTTGTCTCTTCAGCTGCCCACGTGATACCTATAAGAATTTTTACTTTTTGATACGTTGAATTACATCCTGTTGGGCTTCCAACGGGTTACTATTCATGGCGACCGGATCTATCTTGGTCAAAAATCTGCCAATCCCGAAATGTTGACGTGATCTGCGCACGAATCGGAGGCCAAAATGGCATCTTTTGTCCGTTACCTACCACGTGATACCAGTAAGAATTTTACTTTTCAATATGTTGAATTACATCCTGTTGGGCTTCCAACGGGTCACTTTTCGTGGCTTCCGGATCTATCTTGGTCAAAAATCTGCCAATCGCCAGAAATGTTGATGTAAATCGCACGAAAACAGGCCAAAATGGCATCTTTTGTCTCTTCTTTGCCACGTGATACCCGTAAGAATTTTACTTTTCGATCCTCTAAATTAGGTCTGTTGGGCTTCCAACAGGTCACTTTTCGTGGCAAATGGATCTATCTTGGTCAAAAATCTGCCAATCCCCGAAAATGTTGACCAAATGCGCGAGCGGAGGCCAAAATGGCATCTTTTGTCTCTTCAATTTTGCCCACGTGATACCTCATTAGAATTTTACTTTTCGATATGTTAGAATTACATCCTGTTGGGCTTCCAAATGGTCACTTTTCATGGCGATTTGGATCTATCTTGGTCAAAAATCTGCCAATCTCCATAAATGTTGACCAAATCTGCCCAAACGGAGGCGAATGACCTCTTTTTGAAAACCGTCAATTTTGCGAGCCTTCGCGATGCCTATCGGACATGGACTTATGGATTTCAAAAATAGCTTTCTACTAGCTTCGCACGGAGTCCGAATCACTACGAATGGAGTTCTGGAACTCAAAAAATGTCACCGCTAGGAATCGTGACGAGAAATTTCCTTTGAATGGAGGCCAAAATGGCATCTTTGGGCTCCTTAGCTGCCCCATGTGATAAATGTAAGAATTATACTTTTCGATCCTCTAAATTAGGTCATGTTGGGCTTCCAACGTGTCACTTTTTCAAAGCGATTTGGATCTATCTTAGTCAAAAATCCACCAATCTCGAAATGTTGATGCAAATCTGCTCGAACGGAGGCCAAAATGGCATCTTTTGTCTCTTCACCGCCCACGTGATACATGTAAGAATTTTACTTATTGATACGTTGAATTACATCCTATTGGGCTTCCAACGGGTCACTTTTCGTGGCGGCTGGATCTATCTTTGTCAAAAATCCACCAATCGCCATAAATGTTGGATGTAAATCGCACTTGCGAATGGAGGCCAAAATGGCATCTTTTGTCTCTTCAAATTGCCTCATTGATACCCGCTGTAAGAATTTTACTTTTCGATAGGTTAAATTACATCTGTTGGGCTTCCAACAGGTCACTTTTTATGGCGACTGGATCTATCTTGGTCAAAAATCTGCCAATCTCCATAAATGTTGATAGAAATGCGCCCGAACGGAGGCCGAATGACCTCTTTTGAAAACCGTCAATTTTGCGAGCCTTGGCGATACCTATCGACATGGACTTATGGATTTCAAAAGTAGCTTTCTACTAGCTTCGCACGGAGTCTAGAATCACTACGAATGGAGTTACGGAACTCAAAAAATGTCACCGCTAGGAATCATAAATGAAATTTCCCTGAATGGAGGCCAAAATGGCATCTTTGGGCTCCTTAGCTGCCCCACGTGACAACCGTAAGAGTTATACTTTTTTCGATCCTCTAAATTAGGTCATGTTGGGCTTCCAACAGGTCACTTTTCATGGCGACCGATCTATATTGGTCAAAAATCCGCCAATCTCCGAAATGTTGACAAAATCTGCCGAACGGAGGCCAAAATGGCATCTTTTGTCTCTTGACTACCCACGTGATACCTGTAAGAATTTTACTTTTTGATACGTTGAATTACATCCCCGTTGGGCTTCCAACAGGTCACTTTTCGTGGTGATTGGATCTATCTTGGGCAAAAATCTGCCAATCCCAGAAATATTGACATGTAAATCACGCACGAACGGAGGCCAAAATGGCATCTTTTTGTCTCTTCACGCCCACGTGATACCTATAAGAATTTTAATTTTTAATACGTTGAATTACATCCTGTTGGGCTTCCAACAAGTTACTATTCATGGTGACTGGATCTATCTTGGTCAAAAATCTACCAATCCCCGAAATGTTGACAGAAATCGCACGAACGGAGGCCAAAATGGCATCTTTTTCCGCTCACCGCCCGCGTGATACCGTAAGAATTTTACTTTTCAATATGTTGAATTACATCTGTTGGGCTTCCAACGGGTCACTTTTCGTGGCTTACGGATCTATCTTGGTCAAAAATCCGCCAATCGCCGGAAATGTTGACAGAAATCGCACGCGAGCAGAGGCCAAAACGGCATCTTTGTCTCTTCACCGCCCACGTGATACCTGTAAGAATTTTACTTTTTGATCCTCTAAATTAGGTCATGTTGGGCTTCCAACAGGTCACTTTTCATGGCGACCGGATCTATCTTGGTCAAAAATCCGCCAATCTCCGAGAAATATTGACGTAAATCTGCCGAGCGGAGGCCAAAATGGCTTCTTTTGTCTCTTCAGCTACCCACGTGATACCTGTAAGAATTTTACTTTTAGATACGTTGAATTACATCTGTTGGGCTTCCAACGTGTCACTTTTCGTGGCGACTGGATCTATCTTGGGCAAAAATCTGCCAATCCCGAAATATTGACAATAAATCTTGCAATCGAGCGGAGGCCAAAATGGCATCTTTTGTCTCTTCACTGCCCACGTGATACCTATAAGAATTTTAGTTTTTGATACGTTGAATTACATCCTGTTGGGCTTCCAACAAGTTACTATTCCTGGCAACGGATCTATCTTGGTCAAAAATGCCAATCCCCCGAAATATTGGAGAAATCACGCACGAACGGAGGCCAAAATGGCATCTTTTTGTCTCTTCAAATGCCCACGTGATACCTATAAGAATTTTAGTTTTTGATACGTTGAATTACATCCTGTTGGGCTTCCAACAAGTTACTATTCCTGGCGGCCGGATCTATCTTGGTCAAAAATCTGCCAATCCCCGGAAATGTTGGACGTAAATCGCACGAACGGAGGCCAAAATGGCATCTTTTGTGCGTTCACCGCCCCACGTGATACCTATAAGAATTTTACTTTTCAATATGTTGAATTACATCTTGTTGGGCTTCCAACGGGTCACTTTTCGTGGCTTCGGATCTATCTTGGTCAAAAATCCGCCAATCGCCGGAGATGTTGACAGAAATCTTGCACGAACGAGAGGCCAAAATGGCATCTTTTGTCTCTTCACCGCCTATTGATATACCTGTAAGAATTTTACTTTTCGATCCTCTAAATGAGGTCCCGTTGGGCTTCCAACGGTCACTTTTCGTGGCAAATGGATCTATCTTGGTCAAAAATCTGCCAATCCCGTAAATGTTGACGACAAATGCACGAAAGCGGAGGCCAAAATGGCATCTTTTGTCTCTTCACCGCCCACGTGATACCTGTTAGAATTTTACTTTTCGATATGTTAAATTATATCCTGTTGGGCTTCCAACAGTCACTTTTCATGGCGATCGGATCTATCTTGGTCAAAAAATCTACCAATCTCCATAAATGTTGACAGAATCGCCCAAACGGAGGCCGAATGACCTCTTTGAAAACCGTCAATTTTGCGAGCCTTCGCGATGCCTATCGACATGGACTTATGGATTTCAAAAATAGCTTTCTACTAGCCGCACGGAGTCCGGAATCACTACGAATGGAGTTACGGAACTCAAAAAATGTCACCGCTAGGAATCGTGACAGAAAATTTCACTTTGAATGGAGGCCAAAATGGCATCTTTGGGCTCCTTAGCTGCCCCATGTGATAACCTGTAAGAATTATACTTTTCGATCCTCTAAATTAGGTCATGTTGGGCTTCCAAAGGTCATCACTTTTCATGGCGACTGGATCTATCTTAGTCAAAAATCCACCAATCTCGTAAATGTTAGACAGAAATCTGCTTCGAATCGGAGGCCAAAATGGCATCTTTGTCTCTTCAAATGCCCACGTGATACATGTAAGAATTTTACTTATTGATACGTTGAATTACATCCTATTGGGCTTCCAACAGTCACTTTTAGAGTGGCGGCGGATCTATCTTTGTCAAAAATCCACCAATCGCCAGAAATGTTGACAGAAATCTGCACGAATGGAGGCCAAAATGGCATCTTTTGTCTCTTCCCGCCCACGTGATACCTGTAAGAATTTTACTTTTCGATAGGTTAAATTACATCTGTTGGGCTTCCAACAGGTCACTTTTGTGGCGACTGGATCTATCTTGGTCAAAAATCTGCCAATCTCCATAAATGTTGATAGAAATGCCCGAACGAGGGCGGGAATGACCTCTTTTGAAAACCGTCAATTTTGCGAGCCTTCGCGATGCCTATCGAACATGGACTTATGGATTTCAAAAAATAGCTTTCTACTAGCTTCGCACGGAGTCCGAATCACTACGAATGGAGTTACGGAACTCAAAAAATGTCACCGCTAGGAATCGTAATGTAAATTTCCTGAATGGAGGCCAAAATGGCATCTTTGGGCTCCTTTAGCTGCCCCACGTGACAACCTGTAAGAGTTATACTTTTCATCCCTCTAAATTAGGTCATGTTGGGCTTCCAACAGGGTCACTTTTCATGGCGACCGGATCTATATTGGTCAAAAATCCGCCAATCTCCGAAATGTTGATGCAAATCGCCGAATCGGAGGCCAAAATGGCATCTTTTGTCTCTTCGACTACCCACGTGATACCTGTAAGAATTTTACTTTTGATACGTTGAATTACATCCTGTTGGGCTTCCAACAAGTCACTTTCGTGGTGACTGGATCTATCTTGGGGCAAAAATCTGCCAATCCCAGAAATATTGACGAAATCGCACGAACGGAGGCCAAAATGGCATATTTTGTCTCTTCTTTGCCCACGTGATACCTGTAAGAATTTTTACTTTTGATCCTCTAAATTAGGTCATGTTGGGCTTCCAACAAGTCACTTTTCATGGCGACTCGGATCTATCTTGGTCAAAAATCCGCCAATCTCCAGAAATATTGACAGAAATAAATCTGCATGAACGGAGGCCAAAATGGCATCTTTTTGTCTCTTCGACTACCCACGTGATATGATACACCGTAAGAATTTTACTTTTAGATACGGGTCACTTGAATTACATCCTGTTGGGCTTCCAAAATCAATCACTTTTCGTGGCGGATGCCAAAAGATCTATCTTGGGCAAAAAAGAATCTTACCAATCCTCTAAATTAAATATTGACAGTCAATCATGCACGAACGGAGGCCAAAATGGCATCTTTTTGTCTCTTCAACGCCCACGTTCAGATACCTATAAGAATTTTAGTTTTTGATACGTTGAATTACATCCTGTTGGGCTTCCAACAAGTTACTATTCATGGCGATCGGATCTATCTTGGTCAAAAATCCGCCAATCCCCGAAATGTTGACAGAAATCTCCACGAACGGAGGCCAAAATGGCATCTTTTTGTCTGTTCAGCGCCCACGTGATACCCGTAAGAATTTTACTTTTCAATATGTTGAATTACATCCCGTTGGGCTTCCAACGGGTCACTTTTCGTGGGCTTCGGATCTATCTTGGTCAAAAATCCGCCAATCGCCAGAAATGTTGACAAAATGCACGAAACGAGGCCAAAACGGCATCTTTTGTCTCTTCAGCCCCACGTGACCTGTAAGAATTTTACTTTTTGATCCTCTAAATTAGGTCATGTTGGGCTTCCAACATGTCACTTTTCATGGCGACCGGGATCTACCTTGGTCAAAAAATCCGCCAATCTCCGAAAATGTTGACAGAAATCGCCAAGCGGAGGCCAAAATGGCATCTTTTGTCTCTTCACTACCCACGTCATACCCGTAAGAATTTTACTTTTTGATACGTTGAATTACATCCTGTTGGGCTTCCAACAGTCACTTTTCGTGGCGATCGGATCTATCTTGGGCAAAAATCGCCAATCCCGAAATATTGACGTAAATCTGCACGAACGGAGGCCAAAATGGCATCTTTTGTCTCTTCATTTGCCCACGTGATACCTATAAGAATTTTACTTTTTGATACGTTGAATTACATCCTGTTGGGCTTCCAACAAGTTACTATTCATGGCGATTTGGATCTATCTTGGTCAAAAATCTGCCAATCCCCAGAAATGTTGACAGAAATGCGCACGAAGCGGAGGCCAAAATGGCATCTTTTGTCTGCTCAATTGCCCACGTGATACCTGTAAGAATTTTACTTTTCAATATGTTGAATAACATCCTGTTGGGCTTCCAACGGGTCACTTTTCGCGGCTTCGGATCTATCTTGGTCAAAAATCTGCCAATCGCCAGAAATGTTGACCAAAAATGCATTGAACAGAGGCCAAAATGGCATCTTTTGTCTCTTCAGCTGCCCACGTGATACCTGTAAGAATTTTACTTTTCGATCCTCTAAATTAGGTCTGTTGGGCTTCCAACGGTCACTTTTCGTGGCAAATGGATCTATCTTGGTCAAAAATCCGCCAATCTCGTAAATGTTGATGAAATCTGCACGCGAATCCAGGCCAAAATGGCATCTTTTGTCTCTTCAGCTACCCACGTGATACCTGTAAAGAATTTTACTTTTGATATGTTAAATTACATCCTGTTGGGCTTCCAACGGTCACTTTTCATGGCGATCGATCTATCTTGGTCAAAAATCTGCCAATCTCCATAAATGTTGAAAATCGCCCAAACGGAGGCCAAAATGACCTCTTTTGAAAACCGTCAATTTTGCGAGCCTTCGTGATGCCTATCAGACATGGACTTATGGATTTCAAAAATAGCTTTCTACTGGCTTCCAACGCATCAGTCCGAATCACTCTACGAATGGAGTTCACTAACTCAAAAAATGTCACCGCTAGGAATCGTTGATAGAAATTTCACGAATGGAGGCCAAAATGGCATCTTTGGGCTCCTTAGCTGCCCATGATGATACCGTAAGAATTATACTTTTCAATCCTCTAAATTAGGTCATGTTGGGCTTCCAACGGGTCACTTTTCAAGGCTTCTAGGATCTATCTTAGTCAAAAATCCACCAATCTCCGTAAATGTTGACGTAAATCGCCGAGCGGAGGCCAAAATGGCATCTTTTGTCTCTTCATTTGCCCACGTGATACATGTAAGAATTTTACTTATTGATACGTTGAATTACATCCTATTGGGCTTCCAACGGTCACTTTTCGTGGCGGCCGGATCTATCTTTGTCAAAATCCACCAATCCCGGAAATGTTGATGAAATCGCGCGAATGGAGGCCAAAATGGCATCTTTTGTCTCTTCACCGCCCGCGTGATACCAGTAAGAATTTTACTTTTCGATAGGTTAAATTACATCTGTTGGGCTTCCAACGAGGTCACTTTTTCATGGCGATTTGGATCTATCTTGGTCAAAAAATGCCAATCTCCATAAATGTTGATAGAAATCGCCCGAACGGGCGGAATGACCTCTTTTTGAAAACCGTCAATTTTGCGAGCCTTCGCGATACCTATCGAACATGGACTTATGGATTTCAAAATAGCTTTCTACTAGCCCATGCACGAGTCTAGAATCACTACGAATGGAGTTACGAACTCAAAAAATGTCACCGCTAGGAATCATAACAGAAATTTCCACTGAATGGAGGCCAAAATGGCATCTTTGGGCTCCTTAGCTGCCCCATGTGACAACTGTAAGAGTTATACTTTTCGATCCTCTAAATTAGGTCATGTTGGGCTTCCAACAGGTCACTTTTCATGGCGGCGGATCTATATTGGTCAAAAATCCGCCAATCTCCGAAATGTTGACGTAAATCTGCTCGAACGGAGGCCAAAATGGCATCTTTTGTCTCTTCACTACCCACGTGATACATGTAAGAATTTTACTTTTTGATACGTTGAATTACATCCTGTTGGGCTTCCAACAGGTCACTTTTCGTGGTGACCGGATCTATCTTGGGCAAAAAATCCACCAATCGAAAAATGTTGGATAAATGCGCACGAACGGAGGCCAAAATGGCATCTTTTGTCTCTTCAATGCCCACGTGATACCTATAAGAATTTTAATTTTTAATACGTTGAATTACATCCCGTTGGGCTTCCAACAAGTTACTATTCATGGTGACTGGATCTATCTTGGTCAAAAATCTACCAATCCCAAAAATGTTGATAGAAATCATAAAACGCAAACCGAGCGAGGCCAAAATGGCATCTTTTAAAAAGTAGCTTCTAGCTTTCAAAAGACGGACGTGATACACGAATGGAATTTTACTTTTTCAATATGTTGAATTACATCTGTTGGGCTTCCAACGGGTCACTTTTATACTAATTCGGATCTATCTTGGTCAAAAATCACCAATGGCGCCGGATCAAAAAATTGGCCCGAAATGCACGCGAACGGAGGCCAAAATGGCATCTTTTTGTCTCTTCAAATGCCCACGTGATACCGTAAGAATTTTACTTTTTGATCCTCTAAATTAGGTCATGTTGGGCTTCCAACAGGTCACTTTTCATGGCGGTTGGATCTATCTTGGTCAAAAATCCGCCAATCTCCGGAAATATTGACAAATCCGCACAAACGGGCGGGCCAAAATGGCTTCTTTTGTCTCTTCACTACCCGCGTGATACCTATAAGAATTTTACTTTTTAATACGTTGAATTACATCCCGTTGGGCTTCCAACAAGTTACTTTTCATGGTGATTTGGATCTATCTTGGGCAAAATCTACCAATCCTCGAAATATTGACGGAAATCGCACGAGCGGAGGCCAAAATGGCATCTTTTGTCTCTTCACCGCCCACGTGATACCTATAAGAATTTTAGTTTTTGATATGTTGAATTACATCCTGTTGGGCTTCCAACAAGTTACTATTCGGGCAAGCTGGATCTATCTTGGTCAAAAATCTGCCAATCGCCGAAATATTGACGGAAATCGCACGCGAACGGAGGCCAAAATGGCATCTTTTGTCTCTTCACCGCCCACGTGATACCTATAAGAATTTTAGTTTTTGATCCTCTAAATTACATCATGTTGGGCTTCCAACAAGTTACTATTCATGGCGACCTGGATCTATCTTGGTCAAAATCGCCAATCGAAATGTTGTATTGAAATCTAAATCGCATCGAACGGAGGCCAAAATGGCATCTTTTGTCTCTTCAACTACCCACGTGATACCTATAAGAATTTTACTTTTCAATATGTTGAATTACATCTTGTTGGGGCTTCCAACGGGTCACTTTTCGCGACGGATCTATCTTGGTCAAAAATCTGCCAATGCGCGAGGAGATGTTGACCAATCTCGCACGAACGGAGGCCAAAATGGCATCTTTTGTCTTCTTGCCCACGCGTGATACCTGTAAGAATTTTACTTTTGATCCTCTAAATTAGGTCTGTTGGGCTTCCAACAAGTCACTATTCCCGGCAAATGGATCTATCTTTGGTCAAAAATCTGCCAATCCCCGAAATGTTGAGAAATCGCATTTTGAACGGAGGCCAAAATGGCATCTTTTGTCTCTTCAGCTGCCCACGTGATACCTGTTAGAATTTTACTTTTCGATATGTTGAATTACATCCGTTGGGCTTCCAACGAGGTCACTTTTCATGGCATCGATCTATCTTGGTCAAAAATCTACCAATCTCCATAAATGTTGTGCCAAACGGCATCTTTATCTCTTCAGCGGAGGCGAATGACCTCTTTTTTGGGCTTCCAATCAATTTTTCGGGCGGATCGCTTGTGCCTATCGAACATGGCCTTATGGTTTCAAAAATAGAATTTTACTGGCGTTGAATTACGGAGTCCAACAATCACTCGTGGCGATGGGATTCTCTTGAAAATCTCAAAAAATGTCACGCTAGGAATGGTGGGAGTCTCTTCGCTGCCCAATTTCAATGGAATGGAGGCCAAAATGACATCTTTGGGCTCCTTGGTCAAAAATCTGCCAATGTGATAACGTAAGGCCAATTATACTTTTTGATCCTCTAAATTAGGTCATGTTGAATTACATCGGGTCACTTTTCATGGCGATTTGGATCTATCTTGGTTAAAAATCCACCAATCTCAGATGTTTGACGTAAATCGCCGACGGAGCGGCCAAAATGGCATCTTTGTCTCTTCACCGCCACGTGATACCTCGTAAGAATTTTACTTATTGATCCTTGAATTACATCCTATTGGGCTTCCAACGTGTCACTTTTCGGCAAATGGATCTATCTTGGTCAAAAATCCTGTCAATTAGTTGATGTTGGATGTAAATCTTGCACGAATGGAGGCCAAAATGGCATCTTTTGTCTCTTCCGCCGCCGCGTGATACCCGGTTAGAATTTTACTTTTCGATAGGTTAAATTACATCTGTTGGGCTTCCAACGAGGTCACTTTTCATGGCGACCGATCTATCTTGGTCAAAATCTGCCAATCTCCATAAATGTTGATAGAAATGCTATGAACGGAGGCGTAATGACCTCTTTGAAAACCGTCAATTTTGCGAGCCTTCGATGCCTATCAGAACATGGACTTATGGATTTCAAAAATAGCTTTTCTACTAGCTTGCGGGAGTCCGAGAATCACTACGAATGGAGTTACTGAAACTCAAAAAATGTCACCGCTAGGAATCGTAATGTAAATTTCCCCGAATGGAGGCCAAATGGCATCTTTGGGCTCCTTAGCTGCCCCACGTGATAACCGGTAAGAATTATACTTTTCAATCCTCTAAATTAGGTCATGTTGGGCTTCAACAGGTCACTTTTCATGGCGATCGGATCTATATTGGTCAAAAATCCGCCAATCTCCGTAAATGCTGATGTAA
>JADLZK010009128.1:0-35254 GCA_015847255.1 Hyparrhenia diplandra | reverse complement strand
AAACAAATATGGGTGTGTTTGTTCGAAGCTTGTGGGAGAGAAATAGGTTCTAGATTTTGTTTCAATACGTCAAATGTGGCTTAGTAACAAGAAATTTCTAGTAGATAACTGTCTCGTGCTGCAGCTCTGTTGGGGCTATGGAAATCAAGATGTTCAATTTGTATGCAGGAGTACCTTGGCTAGGTGCGAAAAAAATTTTCTCATGGGGATCACTGTCATGGCTCAAGCGTGGGAGATTCTGTGCCCACGGGATAGGAGGGCAGAGTTTACTTCCTCAAATTGAACAAGTTGAAGAGCGTAGCTACAAGACCAACAAGGATCTTTGGTTAAGGCAAGTTGAAAAACAAGTGGGATGTGCTTATGTTCCAAACCGTGATTGATGGGAAGGATTACGCAATGCCAAAAGAAGTGAAGATGAATTTAACTGAAAGAAGCCGTGTTGATTTCGAGATGTTGGGAAGGACCGGGTGAAGCTGGAGAACGTGGATATAATGTGATGATGTTAACTAGCTTTCGTGATAGCCTTGATACTTGAGTTTAATGCTTTGCTCCTGACCTGCGTGTCACCCGGTCCACGCGCGCTTTCTCGCAGCTAGCTAGAGTGCCATCGGAATTTGCCTCAAAAGAAAAAGAAAAAAAGCTAGAGTGCCATTGGAATTTGCCGATAGCAGAGGCTGGCATCCAGGTGTCAGCGGTTTTATGGAAAACCGTCTAGAATTTCTATACCGGACAGGGGATTTTCGTTCTTGTCTTATAGTGAAGTGCCCGAGTCTCTATCTTAAACGTGGTCTCGCTTGTGTTGCCTCTTGTGTTTGTGGCTTCACATTGCAGATGACTGCGTTTGTCAAAAAAAAAAAAAAAAAAAAAAACATTGCAGATGACTGCTACGTTTCAATTTATGCATGCCTGTGTCGGAATCAATTTGTGCTTGTCCTCTACCACCATGGTCGACAATGACTTCAGCACCCGGTTTGGGAAGTTTGTTGGTGTCATCATATTGCTACGTTGTGCTGTGGAAGGGAATATAGTTGGTTAGAAGATGTTTGTCCTTTTGATGCTTACTTATTATTATTATTCTATATTTCCTTTTTTTCTTTTCTTTCTTTTGGGAAGGTCCTAAATTCTTTATTTTTTTGCGAAGATCCCAAACTTATACCCTCAATTCCCTTTTCACGGTTGACCGCGAAGAGTTAGCTAACTCGCGTTCGATCCGACCAAGCGCTAAGTAGCTTCTTTTTCTCTCTTCTTTTGCATGTGTTGATGCCAGCGCTGATGTAGGCGTAAAAGTAAAACATTTTTTAAAATTGCTATAATTTCTAAATGGTGTATCCATTTTTAATTCCGTCTGCACCAAATGTGTTCTACGCGATTTAAACAAACAAAACTCGATCCCACTGAATATGTTTTGAAGATTTATTTTTGTTGATTTTTTTTTCTAATATAAATTTATGTTTATTAACTTATATAACCTAAGTTACACATAAAAAGTTATATGTATAAGTTATATGTAATTTTATACATATAAGTTATATGTATAAGTTATATGTATAAGTTAGATATAACTTTGTTTAATATAATAAGTTAAATATATATAAGTTATATGTAACTTTATAACATGTATAAGTTATGTATAATAAGTTAGACATAACTTTATAGTGTGTGTAAGTGATGTGTTTTATGTAATAAGTTATATATAATAAGTTAGACGTAACTTATATATAATAAGTTATATATAATAATTTTGTGTTTTATGTACAACTTTATAACTTATTTTTTTGCTAAAAAAAAAAACTTTCCAAAAACAAAAATTGAGGAAATAAATTCTTTCCTATCTAGGAAACTTTATTTTGAAAGTCGGGGATCGGCCGTGTGAGTTAACTTAGGGCACTCACAATGCAGACTCTATCGTAGAGTTTAAGACCATTTAATACCTCGGGTATTGTGGACTTGAGTCTAAATAAGACTTGGAGTCTTGATTTTTTCCCATAAATACACCGCCACATCAGCGCCCACATCATCAAAATACAATAAATACGAAGGTAATAAATACGCTTTTAGACTCTATGATAGTCTGCATTGTGAGTGCCCTTAACTCACGGTCATCTCATGATTTAGTCCAGCCGACTTATACCCGGCGTTAATTATTAGTCTGTCACCATGGAAATGAAGTTTACTTTTTGGTGTACTAAAAAAAAACTTTTTCGGTCACCATCCTACTAGGCACTTGGATGAAAGCGCGGTTCCAATTTGGTATGATCCAAAGGTGTAGGATGATTTCAAGTCATTTTGAGTGCTTAGAAGGATTTTGATAAACTTATACACTAAAAAGGATTTTCTTACCTTTTAGAAGGATTGTTAAACCAGCTGGACACAAAGATTCGTGTGCTCACGGCATCCTCTACAAAATCAAAGTCTTCTAAAAATGGGAGTAAATCTAGGTATGGGTAATAATAAAGGAATTATTATAAATCTAAAGAGTTTCACAATGAAGGGCCCCACCTCACATGGATTGCAAGATCATTTGCATTTTATTTTGGACCCTATCCGATTTGCAAGAAGACCAGTTTCTTCCATCTGGTAGACCATATGCTTAGAGTTGTGAAGCAAAAATACAGTGCACTAATTTAATTGTGTGCTCGGTTACACCCAACCGGAGATGTTCACTACACAAACAATGCCATGGAACCTAATAATCAGTAGTAGTGGCTGTGGTCCACTTGTTTTGTAGCAATGAGGCCCATCATTTGTAAATGTAACTCTTGTGGACTTTGGTTTGTAATGACTATCTACCTATGATGTATCCATTATCCACTTGTTTGGATTCCAATCATCAGTAGTAAAAGTATATGTTTGTGTTCGCGGTATTATTGCTGAGTAGTACTTAGGCCATGGGTTTGAGGTATATTTTTTTTCGAACCTAGGCACTTGGCCGTTCAAAGATTAAGAGAACGAGAATGTTTTTTACATCCTAACATACTCCCATAATGAGTTGTCGTGGTGCCCACTAGATGAAACACACAAAAAGTAAAGCACCGGCTTTAATGGTGGCGCTTAAAGTGGTGCGCTAAATTAGAAACAAATGAGAAACTAGCGACTAAAGCGATCACCGCCTCCCGAGTAGGGGCGGCCAAGGCGAGGACGGCGCATGGGAAACAGGACCTGCACCGCCTGCGTGTTTGTGACGCTGAACAAACCACCGGGCGGTCGGGAGCCTCGTTGCGATCGGGCCGCGGTCCGTGGTTCCCGAGGTCGCACCATCCGGCCGTCCCTCCCACTTGTTGACCCGAGACTCGGCGAGCCCACCTCTCCGGCTATGGATCCCGGGCGGCCTTCGCGTTAGGCGTACACTCACTACGCCTTGGGATCCAATCCTATAGAACGCTGCGGGCACGGAGGTGAGGTGGTGACGCGATCGGCGGGGTTCTCCCACGACGCCTGAAAGAGTCGACAAAGGTGGTGATGGCGGCGCAAGAGGGTGCATGGTGCACAGTGGTGGGTGAGACGTGGTCGGCGAGGTCACTTCGGGGGACCCCCCGAGCCAAAGGAGGGTGCCGTGACTCCTATGGACGATAGGGGCGCACTTGGCCTCCCCCGCCGTCCCCCCCGCGAGCTCCATGGCCACCGTGTCGCCCACTAGTCCATCTCGCCGCAACTTGCGGAGCCCTAGGCCGCGGAGAAATGACCTCCGCCCAGGTTCTACGCTGGGCTACTCCGCCGAGTGGACAGAGCACCGATCCTACAACACCTCCAGTGGCGACTGTGACCAATCTACGCACGGAGGGGTTGTAGGGGTAGACTATGGCGGCGTGACGTCCCCATGGCAAACTCGTGAGCACCGCTCCGCCCACCAGTCCCACGCACGCGCCCGGCCCGCATGCCCGCAACGAGCGGCCGTTGTGTATGTCTCGCTATGCACCATCTCTAGCTTGATGGGTAACTTCGAAGATGCGACAACCGGGATCACACGGCCCAACCCTCCAGCAGCAACAGGACGCAACTCGCCCAGGGTGGGAGGCCAAATAAAGCCACCTGTCGGGGCCCCACCCCAAAGATAGCAAGAGAAGAAGGTGACGATGCCGCCGGTGCCCAAAGCTGCGCGGGATGCTCCACCCATGGCGGGGGCGGAGGGGTGCCGAACACTGAGGCCGCCGCACCGGGCCTGCGGAGGGCCTGGGAGGCAAAATCCTGGTGAGGATGTGCACACCCCGCGGCCCGCAAGGGTGAGTCTAGAGGACTGCTGGTCGAGGCCGGATCCGAGGCTTCGAGGCGTGGGTGGTCGCGCTGGCCGCGGTCGCTCGCCGATGCTCCCGGCGATGGCTCAGATCGAAGCTTCATGCGATGGATGTCGCCCCCCCGCCATTCTAAGGCTCGAGTGCTACGACGCGTGGATGGTGGTGCCGCACCTCCCCAAGAGCTTCATTGATCTAGTTTGTGGCCACCGGCGTAATGGCATGGATCGTGTTAGGGCAGCGCTTTTGCGTTTAGATGGCGCCGACACCCGTGGGTGCCACTTCCTTGCCGGAGGCATCGCCACTTCTCTCCCAACGCCTTGGAGATCTTTCGATGAAAATTCAGCACCGTCTTCCGGTCGTGCGACGATGGCACCTTCGTATGTCATGTTCTTGTTGGAGGTGTCGCTTTTGGAAGTTTTCTCCTTGGTTTGTTAGTGTTGGAGCCGGCCTAGTTACTTCTCCCTAGATTCTTATTGTTGTTGTAATTTATTTGACGGTGTATTCTCGCCTTATAGCAAGCTAGAATGTCGTGGATGGCTTCTCGAGCTCCGAGTTTTTTTTTTTTCGTTTTGTTTTTCTAGTCCTTCCTATTTGTAAATGAAGCGGCCCACGAAACAAATATTTGAAACACCGCGACGCTTTTTAATAATTTGTCGATATTGCGATTCTTCCTATTTGTAAATGAAGTGGCCGGTGGGGTATGAAATACTATCCATTATCTAAAAAACAAATACTATCCATGAAAAAACAAGAAATGCTACAACAATAATCTCGAACCTTATAGCTTAATGTCTTGTTTTGTAATAAGTCAATAACTAGCAAAGCAAAACATATGTAGCTTATAAATTCCCGATGATATAGCGACAACATCAAGTTGAGGAAGCCATTATTTCTACTGACTTTTTAAAGTATTTTTTAACATGCTTAGCACATGTTTTATTGAGGACTTTTCTACATAGTCTTTACTGTATATCTAAGTATGTATAAGCAAAAAGTAAATGTCTAGAAAAGACAAAACAAATTACAACTCGGAACGTAATGGAGTATTATAAGGAAACATGCGTGAGGAGGGTATACATACACATGTTAGGTTATACTAGGGTTGTGTTTAGTTCACTCAACTTCCCATCACATCGTTTGAATTTTTTCATCACATCGAAACTTTGGACACATGTATGGAATATGAAATGTATGTAAACAAAATATTTAATTGGGCAGTTTGGATGTACTTTTACGAGACTAAAAGTGCTACAAAGTGATACGGTGCCAAATTGAGTACTACAGTGATAATATTTACCATGGTATTGGTATGATAATATCTAATTAGGCGATGGTATGATAATTAGGCCATGGTAAAATAATATCTAATCTTTTAAGTCTAATTAGGTCATGTTTACTATAAACAAACAAAAAGTGCTACAATATCAAATTTAGTACTACGGTGAAATTTTTAGGGTACTAAAGCCTATACTACAACTCACGCGCAGCCATATGCATGCACGCCTGCACGGTTTAGTTGTTTTACATCGATACAAACAAGAGCTTCGCAGTCACAGTCACTTTTTGATCGATATTCTTGTTTCTACGTACTACTGTACCTAGCAATAATTGTCGGGAATACAGAGACATCATGTACACAGGAACGAAATGATCATGAACGTTGTCAGATCAGCTTCATCGATCATCACCATCGGTGGTTGGAGATGATCGCCCGGCAAGACCAAGGACACCGATAACGCAAGGTTGGATTTGAACGATATATCGTCATTAGACAGGAATTCCACTTACGACAGGATGGTGACTCAGTTCGTATGACAGATGCTTTCTCTGTATTACTGTGCTCGGATGTCGGACGCTTAGCACTACCCCGTACCATTTGTTTATAGAGGGGTGCTTGACTTCCTCAGGGTCTAAACCCCATCCGAATGCAAATATCAAAATTCTGAAGGTTCACGAAGCAAAAAGGCGACGACCATGTGGCACAGTGGTGGGCCGGGCGGCCCAATAAGAAGGCCGGGCGGCCTGCCCTGGCGGCCTTTTCTCGCGTGGTCTGCCACCGTGTCTTGTTTGCTTGATGCGCTGCGCTGCAAATTCTTGTCAGTACAGTTGATGATGCCCGCTAGCGCTGGCGCCTATATATTGGAGGCCCATCGCCCCACCAAAGGTCACCACAAAGGCTGTCGTGCAACGCCTTCCCCTGCCCGTCCCTCTGGTGTCGACTAGCATCGCAAGCTGCACTGCTCTGCTCCCCTTGCTGCTCTGCTTCGCTTACAGCTGCAGCTGACGAGCCAAGCTGAGCTCAGCCTGCTCCCACGACGTAGGTACGCGCAAGGAGACGAGTAGCACCGAGTAGAGTCCATACGCTCGCTCACAACACCAACAGGCAGCAGCCATGGTGTCGATCACGGCGCCGAGCTCGATCGAGCAGATCCCGCTGATGCGGTGTCCTAGGGCCAATGCGGCCGCGGCCATCCCGTGCGTGGACCTGTCGGCGCCGGGCGCGGCCGCCGCGGTGGCCGACGCGTGCCGCAGCGTGGGCTTCTTCAGGGCGACCAACCACGGCGTGCCAGCTCGCGTGGCGGAGGCGCTGGAGGCCCGCGCGATAGCGTTCTTCGCGCTGCCCACGCAGGAGAAGCAGGACATGTCCGGCGCCGCCCGTCCCATGGGGTACGGCAGCAAGCGCATCGGCTCCAACGGCGACGTCGGGTGGCTGGAGTACCTCCTCCTCCCGTCAGCGCCAACACCGTCAAGGTCTCCTCCCTGCCGCCCTCGCTCCGGTAAGCAAGCTATCTTGCCTCGTCTTCGCCGTGCACGCACGCACACGCACACCTGGGTCGTCGACTCACTCGATCAGCGGACTGGCCGGATGCGTGCAGGGCGGCATTGGAGGAGTACACGGCGGCGGTGAGGGAGGTGTGCGGGCGGGTGCTGGAGCTCACAGCGGAAGGCCTGGGGTTGGACCGGTCCCTGCTGCGCTCGATGGTGGTGGGGCGGGAAGACAGCGACGAGCTGGTGCGGGTGAACCACTACCCGCCGTGCCCGCTGATGCCGCCGGTGGACTGCGGCGTGACGGGGTTCGGGGAGCACACGGACCCGCAGATCATCTCCGTGCTCAGGTCTAACCGCACGGCGGGCCTGCAGATCAAGCTCCGCGACGGCAGGTGGGTCCCCGTGCCCCCCGCCCCGGAATCCTTCTTCGTCAACGTCGGAGACGCGCTGCAGGTACTCTACTATTTTGGCTGGGCACTTTTAAATTTTTTGCTGCTCTAGTGCTGTGCTGTGCATGCACAGACGTGTGGCTCTGTGCTGCTTGCGGCACCGGCGGCGCATTGTTCAGCTCGATCGATCGCTCATGGCCTTCGGCTTCCGGTTTCCGTCCGGCGATGCGTGCGCAGGTCCTGACGAACGGGCGGTTCAAGAGCGTGAAGCACCGGGTGGTGGCGCCGGAGGGGCGCAGTCACGGCTGTCGGTGATCTACTTCGGCGGGCCGGCGCCGTCGCAGCGGATCGCGCCGCTGCCGCAGGTGATGCGGGACGGGGAGCAGAGCCTGTACCGGGACTTCACGTGGGCCGAGTACAAGACCGCCATGTACAAGACCCGCCTCGCCGACCACCGCCTCGGCCCATTCGAGCTGCCCGCCACGAACACCAACTGCCTGCCGCCGCCGCCGGCGCAGCCGCAGCCGCAGCAGCAGGTGGCAGAGGTGCACTAGTACACTAGTGGGACTCCTACTCCTACACTAGCGTACCGTGCCTACTGCCTAGTACTAATAGCCTAGGAGCTGTGCCAGGCTAGGCTAGCTGCTGCTTCTGCCCTGGTATCCATGGACCATGGAGGGAGTCCAGAGTCCACCTCTCCTCCCTTTTGTTTAATCCAGTATCGGGTAACTGAAATGTAACAGTAACCCGGTGGCTTGGCCGCCGGCCCATGACTGGAGGAAGCCTGCGACCAGGAGGCTCTCCTCTCTGCGCCGCGCCTGAGCCTGACCGCTAGCTCTGCCTTGGTTGTACATGGCCGTCCTTGTATTAAACAGCAGGCGCCTACACAGTAGGAGTAACGATTACTGCTGCTGCTCGAGGCACCATACGGTGTCTGTACATGAGCAAGCAGGGTCGTGTGGATAATGTTGCTGCATCTGTGACGGCGACCGGAGCTGTATAGGAAGCTGCATCTGTGTTTTTTTCTCTAATAAGGCCTTGCAAAATTTGTAACTTTTTTTCCCACTTTCTCTCCATCACATCACATTAAATACACTAAAAGTATATTTGTAAAATGTAGGTTAACTAATTACACAGTTTAGATGTACATTACTAGTCTAATTAGATAATATTTACCACTAACAAAACGTCTTTTTCATTAAACAAGGCCTAAAAGTGATCTCTGATAAAATACCTCCATGAGATAGAACATGTATGTGCATCCGTTTGTAGTTCACGTGCACATGCCGTCCTCACTAAGGACCTCCTGTGTTTCTTTCTGGAAGGGACTTTTTTTTTTCTCGAATACGCAAAATGTTTGCATATCTTTTTTATATTCAGTAGATTCAACTACGCACCACGAATGATGCACTAGGGAGAACAAAGTTTAGGGAGAACAAAGTTGTACAGTCAGTTCCACCCTCCCTAGCGGAAGGAGAGATCAATACGCTATTACTCGTTAATCGAACTACCTAGTCGCCACCAACGATCAGGCGAGCCAGTTAGCGCGGCGCCTCGACCGCCTCGGCCTCTCTCCTGTGAAGAGTTGTCGACCTTATGAGAGAGGTTGGGATCCTCGAGGTAGTTGTTGTAGGCCTCTTTTTCCGCCATGGAGGGCTCCATCCATCTATCGATGAACCTTATCTGCTGCATCAACAATATCTCACCCCAGATCAAGCGGCTGAGCGGCGATCCTCTTGCTGCGGTGTGGCATCGTTGCCGACGACGACTTCTGCACTGGTAGAGGCAACGACGACGACGACACCTTAAGCAGAACCCTGCCTGTGATCCGCTTCAGTCGCGCGGTGATGGAGTCGGCAGATCGAGGAGAGGCGACCACATCAACATCGCCTGGGGTGGAACTCGCGGTCGTCTCGGCGTTCACGGAAACGAGTTGTCTCTTTGTAGCATGTCCTTATACCACTGTAACGAGTTGCCTAGACCACCTCACCTAGTACAAGTTGTTGGATCTAATCTGCCCTAGCAGCACGACCCTATCACACTCAATAGCGGCCACTTCAGATAAGTCATTCCACTAGATATGGATTAGAAAGGGTGTATGTATGAGGGACAATCCCCTCCAATCGAGATGGAAAACGGGTGGATGTATCGAAATTTCAAATGACTCCTAACCGAATTTACTTAGCAGTGCCTTCGATCATTCATGTCACAGCCAAGCCGGGGTTTCGGGCTCTACGGTGGCGGCTAGGGCGTCGCCGACAGCGTGCTGGTGGCGCGTGGACGGCGACGCGCATGAGCGAAACCGAGACTTAGAAAGAGAGGGAGATAAGGGTTAAACACTATTTGATTATTGTTTAATCTCAATTAGATACTTGAGCAGGCTAGCAAAGAAATTTCTATTTTATTTCCTATCAAATATTTTATTTCTAAAAATGTGACAACGGTGGCGGCGACAACGGCGGCTAGCGCCAAGACACCCTACGCCTAGGCCCGTTGGGCCGACTTCCGCTCAGTGTGACAGTTCCCCTGTCCCTAAGGCATGCCCAACGAGAGATCATGAACGCCCATTCTAACATACAAATCATCCCGAACCCAATTCTCTGTCTTCTATCATGGTCCCGCCGATGAGTCTAGTCTTCCAAGACTTCCCTCTAAGGGCGTCTGCGCGGCATTAGCGATTTTGCCAACCGATATGGCATCAACATGAGTTTCTATTATCACATGAGTTGGAGATGTTGTTGGCGGTCATTATTGAGTATATTATACCGCCAACTTATATCCAATTCATGAGAAAGAGGCAAACTTATGATGCATATACCTTTACTTCTAACCTAGTTCCACTTGTATTCTAGAAATTATGTCTTGCGTGTATAAAAGTGGAAACAGTAACAAAGTTGCCAAATAAATTAGAAAGCGCATTTGAATAAAAAGACGCCAAGGAGTGGATTGAGCAAGGAGACCAAACCCCGCGCATAAACCGGCCCATGCACCACCATAGGCCCAACATACAAGTGACAAAAACGCGCGACAGAGAAGGCCGGGCCGAGAGGCCCAGCCCGGGGGCCCGGCCGGCCCATCTGCGGCGGTCGGCGCCAAATTTCGACCAATGCTCCCGCCCTTTCTCTGGCGGTTTGGTGCGAACTTCAAGCGGCGGTTGCATGTAGTGCAAACTTTCTTCCCGCCAGAAGAGCTCAAAGCAAGGAGAGCCCTCCATTCCCTCCTCCTCTCCAATATATAAAGAGAGGCACTCCTCACTATGAACACACACACAACACAACACACTACACATTGTTACATCCTCACCTTGAGCACCACTCTCTCCTCTTCATTAGTTTAGTGTTAGTATTTGAGTTAGGCGGAGCTTCAAGGAGGGCTTGTCTCCTTGGAAGGATCTTTTGGTAATTTATTATGAAGTTCTTTCCTTTATTCAAGTCTCATTATTTATATCGCAATGCATATGAACTAGAGTATAGTTACCCTCATGTTATATTCATATTGTGCCAACTAGAGTATAGTTAGTATAATGTGATAATTAACATGACTAACTTTAGGCTAATTGAATCATATTTTATTCTTGGAACGTAGTAGAACTAAGTTCGAGTGATGGTCCAGTGTACCTTCGGGTTTACCTTTACTCTTTTCCTATCGATCCGTAGGGTCGGGGTACCGCTGGGGTTTAGGTAGTTCTCTATAAATGTAAGCATGGTTCTTAGGTCTATAGGGAATCATCCGGGAAATGCCGGCATCCCACGGTAGTGAGGTAGGCGGCAGGTGTGACAACTCTGTCCGTCCTTTGCACTCCTCCACGTCCGGTGTTGGGTTGGAGTCTTATCAAGTGCAACCGGTTTGGCGGATACCAGCCCGGGCATCTCCTCATCACTTTAGCCCATCTCTACTATGAACCATGAATGACGTATGTAGACTATAGTCTAACGCATTGGTGATATTAGAATAGCCAACTCAACATAGATTTTCCTTTTTTATGTTATTTTCTATTTATTCCTTCTAGTGCTCAAGAAGTGTGTGTGTCACCACTATCTCCAATATTATTATCACTTACCCACAGTATATGATTAGTGGCTATCCATACATACATTGTGGGCTATCATCATCATATTAAATCTAAACCTGCCTTCCCATGGGAAAATATAAATGAACGATACCCGATTACTCACCGGGTGAAATGCTACGATGATAGATCCGCGGCGCTTGCGGGTTGACCCTTGCAATATTCAATTCATCTATCACCGACGTTCTCTTGACGTTATCATTAATCATAATATCTATTCTTAGTGATTGTGCTAAGAAATGCCAACAAGCATTTCAGCGCCGCTTCTCGGGGATAGGTTTAATATCTAATCCTAGTAATAACGTTAAGAAACGCCAACAAGCATTTCTCGGCGCCGCTGTTCGGGGAAGGCAAGGTTAAAAAAAATATTAATAAAGATGATCATAACCACATGTATGGATGATAGCCCTAATCTTTGCAGTTAACTCTTTTTGTTTTCTTCCCCGTTGTGGACGAAAAATGAGATAGTGTATGACCGGTCGCAACCCTCGCCAAAAAACTTCGCCGACGATCCGTAGAGGCCGCCGGAAGAGTCGAGCTCGTGCCACTCCTCCCGTCATCACTCCCGAGGAGGTTGCACCTGTCATCCAAGTACCATCTTCATCAACACTCATGGCCACCAAGACACTCCGTGACTACTCGCCCTCGCCGTGGGCAATGTCCCGCTTGGCCCCCGTGTCAACTTGGGCGACAAGAACTTTGAGTTAAGGACCGGCCTCATCACGATGGTACAAGCAAGTCCATTCTCGTGGATCGCCAAGCGAGGACGCAAATGCTCATCTCCGAACTTCTTGGGTTGTGCGACACAATCGTCATCAAGGACGTTGAGCCGGATGCAATTAGGCTCGCTTGTTTCCCTTCTCCCTTGTGGGGAAAGCGAAGCAATGGTTGTACAAGGACAAGGAGGTCATGCCAAAGACTTGGAGTAAATGCTCCACCGCATTCCTCGCAAGGTTCTTCCCAATGGGCAAAACCAATGCCCTCGCGGGCAAGAATTTCCAACTTTCGCCAGACAAAAGAATGGAACCCATACCGTAGGCGTGGGAGAGGCTACAAGAGTACATCCTCGCTTTGCCCATATCATGGCATGGAGAAGTGGCTCGTCCTTCGAACTTCTACAATGGTCTTACGACCATGTCGAAGGGCCACATAGATGCCGCTGGCGGAGGGGCGTTCTTATCCCTCACCGTTGAGAAAGCGTAAGCACTCATCGAGAAGATGATCGAGAACCAAGGCTGGGGAGAAGAACGGGCCCTCCGTAAAAAACACAAAAAGGTATGCACACAAATCAAGGACACCGACCGCTACTTTGCAAAGATCGATCTCCGATGAAAAGACTGGGCGACCAAGCTCCGCCAAAAGGTTACACTCCCCATGGACTCACATATGACATGTGAAGTCCGTGGAGAGGTTGGACATTCGGGAAGCTCTTGTCCCGAAACTCGAGAAGATGTAGCCTTCGTCAACAACGGATTTCGTCCCGGTAATAACAATGGGTGGAACAATCGAATCGCCCACAAGGAGGTAACATTTACAATTACGTTACAATTCCAATTTCAATTCCAATCAACCCTCCTTGAAAGATTTAGTTTATGGTCAAGCTAAAATTAATGAAAGTCTTAATAAAAAGATATTGTCTAATGATAAAATGCTTGAAGACATAAACACCAAACTTGAGAACTTATCTTCTGTAATGTAATTAATCAATTGAGCTTAAATAAAAAAGGTTGAAAAACAATTGTCACATTTAGCGAATTATATTCCTATTAATCAAGATGGAAAAATCCCTAGTCAACCTATGGAAAAGGTTAATGCAAGGGCCACGAGGAGCGGTAAGTCTACTGCGTGATCCACCATATCCTAAACATGCAGCGAAAATTCTCGGCAATTCCAAAGAACCACGACAAGACAACACGGGCGCTCCCACCAATCGAAGAAGAACCAAAGAGAGGAAAGGGTTACACCTCAAACTTTTGGAGACACAAACTTCATGCCCTTTCCTTCCCTAAGAGAAAATCAACCGTGGATGAACAATTTGCCCTGGTTTGTTGAGATGATCCGGAAGATACATGTGGATATACCACTAATGGATGTACTCCACATGCCATCTTACGCCAAATTTGTCAAAGCCATCATCAACAATAAGTTTGCCCCCTACCAACCACCGAGGTGGTAAAACCGATGAAGCATGTAGCGCAGCCTATACTAAACAAGCTCCCGAGAAGAAGAAAGACCCGGGATGTCCCACCATCACCGCTCAATAGGGACTCAAAGGATTGAGCATGCCCTATGCGACCCGGGGCGAGCGTCCGTGTCATGTCCAAAGTCGTGTTTGACAAGATGAACTTCACCAACTTGGCACCAACAAGCATGTTGCTCCAACCGGCCGACTCCACAATCCGTCACCCTACGGAGTAGCGTAAGATGTGCCTGTTAGAATCGAGATCATTTCGTGCCGCTTGACTTTGTGGTGCTAGAAATGGAAACCACTAAGGAAACACCTCTCGATCTTGGGACGGCCGTTCCTCGAAAGCACAAATAAGGGCACACATTGATGTCACCGGAGAAATCCGCTTTAACATCAATGGAAAGGAGGAAATCTTCAACTTCCGCCCCAAGCCCGAACAATGTTCCATGGTCTACGCCAAACACAAGCCTACCTTGAAGGAAGATACGCCTACCACGTCACCATCCAAAAATACGAAGAAGGCATGGCGTGTGAAGCGAGTGCCTAAAGGTAAGCTTCACTAAAGGTAAGAAATAAATATTTTCCTTCTATAAATTTATTTTTCTCATATTAAATTATTTGAATTCAAAACCTCTTTAATTAATTCATTTCATTTTTTATTCTTTAATATTAAAAAGAATTCCTTTTATATTTTAATCCCATTGCCATATTTTTCCATGTCAATTAAAATATAATAATATAAATAAAAAATAGATTGATAAGATTTCATACTCTGAATAAAACTTTATTCCAAAAAAAAATTATAAAATGAGAGAAAATGAAAAACAAGGTTTTCGGGCCGAACCCGACCATTGCACCATCGCACAACGGGCCGGATTCGACCGTTGAACGCACTCGCCAAAGCGAGGCGATAGAGGGCCTGGGGGGGGCCGACGGGCGCATTGGGCCGGTCGCCCCCGGCAAAGACCTCCCGCCACGGGCCAAACGGTCACGGCGCTAGCCGTTGCCCCTCATCCGAGTGTCGGGGGTGCATCGAGCTATAAATTCGTGAGGTGGCCGGAGAACTCTCCACCCCTCTCATTCTCACTCCCTTACTCTCTCATTTTGCTACTTGCTCACTCCTTGCACTCCACAAAGCATTTCCAAGCTCTAGTGCAAGAACACCAAAGACATTCTCTCTCACAAGCTCTCTTCCAAGTTCTCTCCAAGAGTAAGCACTTGTTTCCATTCCGTTAAGCCTTTTGTTCGCTAACATGTTCGGGAAAGCGGCAAGCGCGATCAAGAAGGGCGTGAGAAGAAGCGCGAGGCTCTCCCAAGGAAGTTCGAAAGTACACACTTCGACAACACCGAAGCATATGAAGAAGACACACCTTCGCAAGAGCAAGAGCAAGAACAAACACCCACGGGGATGACGATCGAGGAAGCCGATGCACCGCACCTCGACCGGAAGGAGAACGGGAGGTGCAAGCCTACAACATCCTTAAGAACCGAGACTTCGCTCCCGCTCCTCGCTTCCCCAACGACGTCCTCGAAAAACTAGGTATGGATATCGAATTCCCCATCATTTGGAAAACTCGCCGGATGGTCCGGGATTGCTCCCCGGATGAGCCAGGGCTCTCGCCTCCTCACCATCCAATTTCTAGGATCTTTGGAAGTTCATGATCGTGGTGTTAGTTTCGGACTTTTTGGTAAATATCACTATTACACATGGCAAGAAATGGCTAGGCACATAGGTTTTGATGCTAAGAAATGTTGCACAAACTTAGCCGTTGCTTTACCGATTTTAATCGTGCGCCTTTTTCACCAAAATCTCCACCATAGTTCCTACAGATCCTAGGTTTCGTCCTTCTAATGCCAACATACATCATCCAACATTGAAATTTATACAAAAATGGATTGCCATAACTTTGTTTCCTATTCATGAATTTCATCGTCTTTTAGATGTTGAGATGCAATGCCTCTATGCCATGGTTCACAAGAGAAAGATTGCTCCCCGTAAAAAGAAATCATAAAATGCATGCTTAGCAATTTTAAACAATCCACACCTGTTTATTGTACCTCTCTTGTGACAAGGATTGCTAGTAACATTGGTGCATTGGAAGGCTTAAAATGTCACATACCTAGATACTCCACCTCTCGGAAATTTCAATATCACACCCGATACAAGGGCACATAATAAAATTTGATGAGAATGACCATGAGAAGATTATTTATTATTTTTCGGGATATATAAATGAGATTCCGCTCCCTAACCCGGAACTCTCATTATATAAATCCCCATCACTCACCTTCGCTCTAGTTGAGCTAGACGAAGCACGCAGAGTTCTCATTTTCGCAGTCATCACGAAGGAGAGCTACGACGAGGCCGGTGGTTCCCAAATGCCACGGCCTACACCCGCACCGATTACCCACGCCCGGGTTCTTTACACCAACGCCGAACCCCGGGCTCACACCCACCTTCCAAAGATGAAGGGATGTTCACACCTCATCCGCACCAAGCGGGAGGGTCAACATGGCATGAGACACACCACGGTGTCCTCCGACTCGAAGGGATGCCACCACCACGCCACTCTACGGTGGATCCCGTGAGCGCTCAAAGAGATCAACACCCGACTGGGGAATGTGGAACTCCGCACAGGTGAGATTGCACAAATCACTCACTAGTTTGGTGCGGGGTTTCCGATCAACGCCATCGCCAGCACACGCAACACCAAGCGTAAGAGGCGAACGGAGACTCAAGCAGAGCACGAGGCACGAGATGGCGTTACAGCGCCACATGGGGTACTACCCCCAACCCATAAGCCATCGGCTAGCTTGGGGAGGACCCCCATGGAGGTAAGTACCTACCTCCCTATCATTTTATTTTATCCCTTCAATTCTCATTTTTATTTTCCTTTATTCAATAAAATAATAATAAAAAAAAAAAAAAAAAAAAAAAAAAAAAAAAATAAATATAATTCCACTCCAATATGTAGTATAAGGATGCTTAAATTTCTCTAAAGTTGAAATGATGAATAGTTGCTCTGTCTATAGTTCAATTTGCACCTAGTTCATAAAATTGTATTCCCCAAAGGTTTAAGTTTATTGGCTTAACTTGTCTTGTCCTAAAACTTAATGATTTGTGGGTATGCAAACACATGATTCTTCTCTAAGCTATTGCCGGATATGATATGGTAAAAATAGAATCTACTATGATTTTGTTCTAAGAGAGATTCATCATTCGGAGAATAATTTTCAAAATTCCTTAATTATCAAAATTCTCATGATAGCCTATGTGAGACACCTGTCATACGCTTTTGATCAAGATTCACATTGCCAAAAATAGGTTATGGGCTAAGCTAGAAAAAATGGACGCGTGTCCGAAAAATAAAACAATGGGTACTTGATACCCGCCTCTAAAAAAAAAAAAAAGAAGAAAGAGAAGAATAATGGACAAGTGTCCGAGGGTGAGTAGAGCCCACTTCTCTAAAAAGAAATAAGAGCTAGCCCATACCTTATCAAAAAGAAATAAAATTTCACTTGCATATCTTGATCGTGGCTTATGACTTGTTTCTCCTTATGGTTTGCACACCGAGATGATTTAAGGAATCATTCTAAAAAAAAAAAAAAAAAAAAATCTCTCCGCATGAATGATCAATCAAGAACGAATGATTGGTGTTTCTATAAAAACCATTCTATCTTGCAATGACCCAAGAGTTTGAAAAATGTTAGAAGCCCCATATGATTTAAGTATACAAGGATAGATAGAAATGCCAATTTATTTAAACAACGGAAGAATATTTTGTTATGAGCATGGTACATTTTGAAATATATCAGCATTGTAGCAACTCCCGATCAACAACCAAACACTTAGCTATTTGCTCGGGGCGAGCAAAGGTTAAGCTTAGGGGACTTGTTGGCGGTCATTATTGAGTATATTATACCGCCAACTTATATCCAATTCATGAGAAAGAGGCAAACTTATGATGCATATACCTTTACTTCTAACCTAGTTTCACTTGTATTCTAGAAATTATGTCTTGCGGTATATAAAAGTGGAAACAGTACAAAGTTGCCAAATAAATTAGAAAGCGCATTTGAATAAAAGACGCCAAGGAGTGGATTGAGCAAGGAGACCAAACCCCACAGATAAACTGGCCCATGCACCACCATAGGCCCAACATACAAGTGACAAAACGCGACGACAGAAGGCCGGGGCCGAGAGGCCCACCGAGGGGGCCGGCCGCCCATCAAGGCGGTCGGCGCCAAATTTCGGCCAATGCTCCCGCCCTTTCTCTGGCGGTTTGGTGCGAACTTCAAGCGGCGGTTGCATGTAGTGCAAACTTTCGTTCCCGCCAAGAAGAGCTCAAAGCAAGGAGAGCCCTCCATTCCCTCCTCCTCTCCACTATATAAAGAGAGGCACTCCTCACTATGAACACACACACAACACAACACACTACACATTGTTACATCCTCACCTTGAGCACCACTCTCTCCGCTTCATTAGTTTAGTGTTAGTATTTGAGTTAGGCGGAGCTTCAAGGAGGGCTTGTCTCCTTGGAAGGATCTTTTGGTAATTTATTATGAAGTTCTTTCCTTTATTCAAGTCTCATTATTTATATCGCAATGCATATGAACTAGAGTATAGTTACCCTCATGTTATATTCATATTGTGCCAACTAGAGTATAGTTAGTATAATGTGATAATTAACATGACTAACTTTAGGCTAATTGAATCATATTTTATTCTTGGAACGTAGTAGAACTAAGTTCGAGTGATGGTCTGGTGTACCTTCGGGTTTACCTTTACTCTTTCCTATCGATCCGTAGGGTCGAGGTACCGCGGGGGGTTTAGGTAGTTCTCTATAAATGTAAGCATGGTGCTTAGGTCTATAGGGAATCATCCGGGAAATGCCTAAGCATCCCACGGTAGTGATGTAGGCGGCAGAGGTGTGACAACTCTGTCCGTCCTTTGCACTCCTCCACGTCCGGTGTTGGGTTGGAGTCTTATCAAGTGCAACCGGGCCGGGCGGATACCAGCCGCGGGCATCTCCTCATCACTTTAGCCCATCTCTACTATGAACCATGAATGACGTATGTAACTATAGTCTAACGCATTGGTGATATTAGAATAGCCAACTCAACATAGATTTTTCTTTTTATGTTATTTTCTATTTATTCCTTCTAGTGCTCAAGAAGTGTGTGTGTCACCACTATCTCCAATATTATTATCACTTACCCCCAGTATATGATTAGTGGCTATCCATACATACATTGTGGGCTATCATCATCATATTAAATCTAAACCTGCCTTCCCATGGGAAAATATAAATGAACGATACCCGATTACTCACCGGGTGAAATGCTACGATGATAGATCCGCGGCGCTATGGTTGACCCTTGCAATATTCAATTCATCTATCACCCGACGTTCTCTTGACGTTATCATTAATCATAATATCTATTCTTAGTGATTGTGCTAAGAAATGCCAACAAGCATTTCAGGCGCCGTTGACGGGGATAGGTTTAATATCTAATCCTAGTAATAACGTTAAGAAACGCCAACAGATGTCTTGGTTTCTGCAGTCCGGTATGCAACCTTGCACGAGACCTTTCTCAAATTTGTATCACAGCGTACACATGTGATATCATGACAACTCGTGAAATTTCATAATTTTTTTTTACTTCGTTTGCCTTTATAGAATTTAAAAACAATTCACCCGCAAGTGAGTCGACATGTTTCACACATAAGATGTTTGAATTTTGGGGTGTGGCCATGAATGAGGCCTCAAGTTAGACTCACAAGCATGAATATCATTTTTTCAATCATTTAGATCGATTATTCTAATGATTTGCGGTTTCAAATTTGAGTTTTGTAAAGAAATTCAAATAAAAGATAAAAATTCATGAAATATAGTAAAAAAGATTAAAATATTATCCAAACTTTAACATGGACCTCTTAGCTATGCTACAAAAAAATTGTGAAGTCAAAATCCAAAAAAAAAAAAAAAACTTTACTGGGAGCCTAAATTGTGTCTCTAGGCAAGGAAGTTATTTGCCGAGAGCCACATGTCAGGCTCTCGGCAAAGCATGCGACACGTCGCGTTCCATGAGATGTTGTTTTTTTTTTTTTGAAGGTGCCCAAAACACTGAGCCTTGCATCGCCTTCTTTCGATGCATCCCAAAACAAATGAGATGTCATTTGCTTTGCTCAGCATTCCTCCATTCTACTTGTGTTCTTCGCAACAGAAGACTGCTTGTTGTCGACAAGCCTGTGTGCACCACTATAGGCAAATTTAAAAGTGCGTTCGTACTACACCCCGGCCCCTGTGTGAGACCGACGGGTTCTCGCACCCGATGCATCTGCCGATGTGATCGGAGCTGACAGCTGAGAGACGGTACCGGCAGCAGGCGCGCTTGTGTAGGGGACGGACAAAGACATGCTCCACAATGTTCGTCCGTGTGTCCGCCTATTCTGCCTATACGGTCTTATATACAGTACTTTTTTTTTTTGTTCCTTTTTCCCGTTTTATTACTGGTATAGTAAACGTGCTATTTTTTTCCCCGACAACACACATATATGTTGAGGTGTGTTTTCATTAAAAAGAGGTGGTAAACATGCGCTTGTTTTGTAACGAGAGAAAAGGGTCATGCTATTTTTCGGTGGTCGCCTGAGATCTCATTTTTCTCTCAGGCGACGGATCTTTACAGTTGGATCTTCATCCAACAGCTTACTTGACGCACATGTCCTTCTTTTCCTGCTCTTTTCAAGCTGAGTTAGATTTTAGACAACTGAATTGTATGTGGAGATGAATAAGTTATTTAATTATTATATAAATAGACTCTAGAGCTAGCGTTACACTCTAACACACTGAGGAAGGTGTGAGGGGGCCACCCATGTATTTTTAATTGTCCAGGTGCATGTATTTTGGAGGGCCTAAGGCGTGTATGTATTTCGATATGTGCAGCAAATACAATTTATCATTGCCGTTTTTAACTTTGAACGACCAAGCAAGAGTTTGGTTCTCTCTATCTCAAAGTAGTATTGTCCAGTCCAATTAGTTTGTGTAATTATCTTCACTGTATATTATTATGAATTGCCACACGTATAATACCACAACACAATAGTGATTTATCAACGCCTTCCCACAAAGCAATGCGCTGGGAATTCACCTAGTTTTTATTATTTAGAATTACATGGTACAATATAAACGCCACACACAACGCACACTCGCCCCTTATGAGCACCTCGGACGGACTGAAGCGGCAGATCCCGGTCACCACAAACACACGTATACGAGCACCGGGATCCCAAAGTCACCACAGGAAAATACGAGCACTCTTGCCAAATCGAGGACTTGAACCCGGTGAGCGGTTCCACCGTAAGGGACCTAACCAACTCGATCTATGGTCTGTCACTTAACAACAACAAGTTGGTACATATTCCCTCCATATTGAAAAAGAAAGACGTTTTTGGAAAAGATTTGGGTCAAACATTGGAAACATAAATCATGAATAACTTTTAAGTCGTTGAGTTTAGAAATGTCAAAATCATATCAATAAATTTCTCTTGAAAAATACTTCCATAAAAGTATACATATATAATTTTTAATAAATAGAAAAGAGAAGTTAAAGTTGTGTTTTGGAGACTGTGTCGCTGTCTTAAACGTTTTTTCTTTTAAGTATGGAGAGAGTATGAGAGTAGCAGCATATATAAGATATTCTGTATATGTATATATACATGGCAACATAATATTTTTTAGATAATGGATGAGTACAAAAACATCCAAATTCTACATCACATGGCAACGTATGCTATGAAAATCAACTTCGCGTGTAAATATGAAAACTCCAATCGAGCCCGCATCATGTGGCTTTGATTGGAGTTTTAAAGCCGGTTTCAATGACATACGCCCATATACATGCATGTGAACCCTTAGCTTAGCTGACAGGCGTCCGGCCACGTGGTATCTGCCCTTTTTCAGATGTACGTGCATTGCCTTTCGCTCTGTACGTGGCCAGCCCACGGACATGCACGCTAGCACTACTACAGTACGTCTACCACTTTTGCCGGAACACCCACGGACATGCACGCTACCACTTTTGCCGGAACACCCAGGTTTTGTAAGCTGCCCGAACCGCAGCACAAGAGAGACCACGAGACTATCCGGTGACGCGTACTACGTACGGAGTACTCCCCTGCCTTGGAGTACAGTACGTCTAGGCAGGCAGTGAATCGATCGATCGGAGACTGCTGCGAACGCAGACGCATCACAGCTAGCGGAGCAGAGCGGCATGGCAATGTCACATGCAGATGCAAGATGCAGGCAGGCTCGACGCTCGAGCTCGAGCTCGCCCTCGCCCCTCGCCCTCGCCCTCGCCCCGTCGCATCGATCGGCCGAGCCGGGGGGGCTTGGTGCTGCAAGCAAAGCCGTCTTTTTTGCTTTTTAACCTTTTTTTTGAAAGATTCTCACAAAAACACCTTTTTTTTTAGCGCATAATATGGACCCTTTTCCGGCGTCATGGGTCATGGCGCCGAAGCTATAACGCCTCTCGGCGCCACCACCTATGGCGCCGAGGTTCACGGCGTGGGAATTAATTTCAAACGGCATGGCATCGTAAATTTTACATTTTTTCCCCGCCGCGGGATCGCGGGCCGAGGGGGAAATGCAAAAATTACTTTTTTTTTCCTTCTCTCTTGGCGCGTTGCATGCAACAAGCAGACGGATTCCGAACACTCTACTGAAAGGCTGCTGTGGTGCGGTTGGTTAGGCGCGTGGGTGAAGTCTTGACCTGGGTTCAAACCCCGGCCACAATTGTATATATTACCTGGGTTAAAAAAGACGAATGGTCATACTTTTTTTATATATTACCTAAATTGTATATATTACCTAAATTATATATTACAATTGTACATATTACCTAAACTATATATATTACCTAAATTATAACAACAATTGTGCAACTATTGTGCAAATACAATAATATTTTTTTGAAAATTATAATACCCCTACGGTATTAAGATATTTAGAAATTTTATTAAATTATAAGGAAATTGATTTAGAATGAGATGTAACATACGAGAACACAGGCTTTACTCCACATTTTCTATATAGTTCAAAACAAGTTGCCAAACTTTTTTTACAAATAATAGTGTACAAAGTAAGAGTTATTATATTTATTTATTACTGTAATTGCTAATAAAAAGTAACGACAATTGTGACATTGCTTGTTAAAAACCAAAAATAAAAGGGAAAGAAAAAAACCCAAAAATAAAGAAAAGAGGTGGCTGGTGTGGTTTGAACCCAGGTCTCCCAGACCACAACCACGCGAGCTAACCAGCTGAACCACAGAAACGTTTCAGTATAGTGTTCGAAAACATTCTATTTGTTGCATGAAACGCGCCAAAAGAGAAGGAAAAAAAAAATGCAATTTTTCATTTTTCCCCCTCGCCCGTGGATCATGGCGCCGAGGGGTAAAATGTAAAATTTGCGATGCCACGCCGTTTAAAATTGGTTCCCACGCCGTGAACCTTAGCGCCATAGGTGGTGGCGCCGAGACGTTATAGCTTGGCGCCGTGACCCATGGCGCCGAGAAAAGGGTCCATATTGTGCACGGAAACAAAAAAAGGGTGTTTTTATGATAATCTTTTAAAAAAAAGGCCAAATAGCAAAAAAGACGGCAAGCAAAGCAAGGTAGCCCAACGCGACCCGGCGCGACCCGGCATGCGCGTACGTCGCGCTGTGCCGCCTGTTCCCCGGCCTGTGGTTGTTATGGATGCACGAGGTCACGAGGAGATGGAGCGCGAGTGCGATCTCCTGGCCGCGCCAGCGTGAGCTAGATATTGGCCTGGTATGCGGACCGGCCGCCAGCCGGAAAAGACGTGTCCGGCGTACCAACGTACGTACGCCAGCCAGGGCGTTCCCCGGCCGGCCGATCAATCTGGCAGGCAGGAGCTGGCAACAAGGCAACCCATGGCTCCCGTCCGCTTCGCCACCGTGTATCGCTGGATTCCAGCATGCATATGCATGATGCGGCAGTAGTTGGGGTCCGACCGGTTCGGTGGGCCGGCGATGCAACACGCGGTCGGTCCTCCATTATCCGGCCGGTCCTGACCATGCACTCCTATGCACTCCTCCTCGTCGTGGACTCGTCGTTAGGGGGCGTAGCATTTGAAGCAAAGTTCGCCGAACGAGGATCGGTATGAGAGCTACGTTATTTGCCTTGAGACTTGAGAGGGGCATTGTCGTTTCGTCCTCCTCTAGCGTTATTTAGGGCATGTACAACGCACGCATCGCATATGTCATCCGTAGAACCTCGAATTTAAGCATACGCATATATAAAGACAACTTTATACAACCCACAAAGATAATTCGTCTTTAAAGTCTGTTTAATGCTTTGTGTCTAGCTTAAGATCAACTATAAATGCATTTGTGTATACCGTTGTGTGGCTATTTGATTAAATAATATCAAACATAAATAATAGAAATAGAAACATGATTATAAAATTCCAGAATATAGCATTTAGATTTGCACAAGGTAGCATTTAGAATTTTCCATAATAGAACAACAAAAGGGCCTTCTCAAAAAGAAAAAAAAAAGGAAAAATGGGAAGCCTCAATGTCACCCTGAAACTCTCGGTAGTAACATTCAGGTATCAGGTACCATTCAGGTAGCAGTTAACATTCAACAACCATGTATCAATCAAACCATAGATGCCTGCAGCTATCCTAATCATATTTCAGAAAAAATATATGTAATCAGCAATATGATTTTATTTATTATTCAGTCATTCAGCGAGTCTTGTTCAGTGTGTTCTTGTTTAGTCATTCAGATTGTGATAGTTGAACATTGAATCAGTTTATTATGTCAAAAATATTCAGCTAACAATCAGCAATATGTAGGCGTTTAAAGCCATCAATATGATTATGTACTACATATATATTATGCTATACATTTTAGACGGTGATGATCTCAGTTTAATGAGAATAAGTAGCATTACAGAAAGAAAACATATTGGTAGCCTTTGTCAGATTCATTGATCAGAAAATTTCAGAAATATAGCAATAGGTAACTAAGAGATCGACCAAAAGCTGCCTAGTCGCAGCCATCCTCCGTCGTCGAATGCAGCGAAAGCTCATCTTTGAAGCACACGTACATGCACAATTGATTCCGCCGGCGGCCTGCAACTGGATGCCCGCTTCCGCTATGGCTTCAGTTCTCGGCAACCTGCAACGAACTGATCTCTTGAGCGAGATTTCCATGAACCCGCGCGCACGGGATCCTGACCCTCAGGGTTGGAGACGCCAGCGCCCGTACAACGCTGCTGGAGAAGTCGTCTCGGCCTCGGGCAACGGGACTTCCCCGTCGTCTCACGAGACGACGCCAACCCCGTCTACTCGTATCGGTGGGGTGATTTTTGCAAAATATACATCGTAGAGACGGCATCAAGAGACGCGTTGTTACTTGCCCTTAGCGTGTAGTAGAGCATACACAGAGTGCTCATCGACACCTGTATGTGCGATAGGGGGGCCGTTAGGGCGATCGGACTAGAAAGAGACGTGTGTGTGTGTGTGTTTTGCAGTAAGCAGCAGCGGCATGCAAATGCAATGCAACAAAAAAAGATCAATCCCAAGAAGAGAGAAAAATGCGATAATTAAAGACAGGGCATGCAGCAAATAATAGCCACGAGCAGCACGAAGTTTGGTGGCTCCAACCGTGACCAGATTTTTGTCCCTGGCGCGGCACCCACGCACGCCACTCTACTCCTTTTGGTTCCGCGTCGCCGTCGTGTACACACGGGCACGTACGATATCGACAGATGCCCGCTATTTGCATGCAGCTGGAAGGACGGACGACGATATATATCGACCAGCCTGCTTACGAGACGCCGGAAACGGCGTCCAACTGCCGTCGCCTTCTCGGGAGCGACTTGTCCAGCAGCCCGATTCTTGCCTTTGCCTTGCCCCCGGCCCAACGACGAGATCACATCACACTGCACCCGGCGTGCACGCCTCCTCCGCTTCGATCATCATCGTACACATATCGTGGCGTCAAAAATGAAAAAGCCATTGTTTTCTTTTTCTTCATCAACTCACACGGTTTCATTGTTTTCCATCATCGTTACTCCCTCGGTCCCAAAATAAACGACGCCATGAGAAGCGTGTCGGTCCAAACTTTCTCAACTTTTGACTAAGTTTGTAGAGAATACGTGCAACATTTAAATCTTCAAATAAATTTGTTAAAAAACTAGACTTAAAGATCTTTCCGATGATACTAATTACTTAATATAAATATTTAATAATTTTAATATATAATTGCCGGTATTTTGAAAGCGTTGACTTCTGCGGGAAGCGAGAAGGTCTTTTATTTTGGGACAGAGGTAGTAATTCCTAGAGTAAATGGAGAAGTGATTATTTTATGATTCCAGTCTAAGTCGTCCGTTGGTATTTTGGGCGTCTAGTCGGTTGAGAGAGTGATTGTGTTTGCTGCAGCTAGAGAGGACCCTCGAAGACTCACAGATCAGCCCAGGCATTCCGTTAACATCATCATTGATCGGTTTTGATTCCTTGATTTTCAAGCAAATTTGGTTACCCGAGATTGAGGAACCAATCAATTACTTCAAATCCATAGAGTCGATGAACTTTGGTTTCGGTATTTGGTTCGGTTCGGTTCTAACCTAGAAAACCCGAAACTTAGGAAGGAAGAGTTGTTGTCGTGCCACTTCACTCCTGTCACCGCCACCAAGAGAGATGGAGTGGGCGCCACTAGCAGCCCATTGCGGGGAGGGGAGCCACCGCCGTCAAACGCTTGGGAGAGTCCGCGCCGCCGTTGGCGCCCGCCCATCCAGAGTGGAGGAGGGCACCCTTTTGCCACTCACGCGTGTGCCGGTGTGGTGGCTGTCGTGTCGAGACGGGAACAACTAGGCCGGGCAGAGGTATGGGACGTCGGACGGGAACTCACGGTCTCGCGGATGGCGCGTGTTTGGGGTGGGAGTGGGATGCGGTTTAGGTCTGTTGAGCTGGGTTATTGTGTGTTCTACATTTCTATGGGCCTTTAGACTTTAGAGAGAGTTCGATCAGTTTGGGTTAATTTGGTTAAACGAGGTCTGTAACTGAATTAACCGTTTACTACATGTTCTACATTTCAGTCTCTGAGGAGTCAGAACTGAATATGAAACCGTCAGTTATTTCGATTCCCATTTTTGTTTGGTTCGGTTTTCCCTTTTTTTTTTTTTTTTTTTTTTTTGGTCCAGGCTGACACACAGGGGGGCCATTGCTGTGTTGTACTCCCTGTGTGGTCCCGTGCCGTCTGATGATGATTTGACTGAAAGCTGGAGCCGGTTTGCATGATTGGTCTGGTCGTCTCCACTGCTTGCCCGGTCGGTTGCCCCGTGCAGTGCAGGATTCTTCAGTTGTGCTGCTGCGTACTACATGCCCCTGGGAATAAAAGGTAGATGCCGGCTCCTTTTTCTGGTAAAAAAATGTTGCCTTGCCAACACATTCAACTTTGCCTGGCTTTTGACAGTAAAGGGGGCGAGAGACCAGCAGCGGCTGTGCGCCATTCCAGTGGGCGCGAGCGAATCAACCAGGACCCGGATGGATCGAGGAGGCCCGGGCCAGGCCCCTTTCAATCCGGGTTCGTGTTCGTCTCGTCCCCGATCGAGGAGCATCCATGGCAAAGACACAGGAGAGAATCTCTGTCGTCGCGCACCAGGTGGAAGCGGAAGCCGTGATGGGCAGGAGGGATCCCCCCGGCCTGAGTCGGATTGGACAAGTCAGATAGCCGAGCTACCTGGCGCTCCAGCTTTAAAGTAGCTTCTTTCCACGTTGCGTCGCATGCATGCACCCGTACGCTCCCGTGAACGTGTGCTATGCTATGAGCTAGGTCACACCAGGTGACCAGGAGCTCTTGACAATTTCACGTTTGAGATAAACTTTGGGGTGTGACAGCCGACTGGCCACGATAGAGCTAGTCGATAGCCTAGCCTGCCACCTCTCCTCGTGGCCGATATGCACAAGTATCATTGAGTATTCATATAGTATTACGTGGTGTTCTTTTTAATATTTCTCAAGATTTTTCTTTGTTATTTTATTTTAATTAAAGTACTCCTCGTTCGAAATTGTAGTTCACTTTGGCTTTTCTAGATACATTGATTTTCTATACGCACTTAGTTATATACTATGTCTAGATACATAGTAAAAAAAGAAATGAATCTAGAAAAGCCAAAGTTAATTTGGAACGAGGTGTACTTTTTTAAAATTTTTTAAAATTTCTTACATTTATAGGGATATATATATATATATTCACGTTGCATATGTGTAATGGTCTATGATATATATTTGAGATGTTTGTATAGTATAAATGGGATGTTCTACAATTATACATGTGATGTTGTACGATATTTTTTTTAGATGTTCACATAGTATTTGTGAGATATTGTATGGTATATTTAGGTGTCGAAGAAATATCAATATGATATTTTTTTTCTCAGGCTTTTAATGTAGTTTACATGATTGTTCAAGTTCTTTACGTTATCTTGTCCGTTTTCCTACTTACTTTTTCCAGACTTTGATACCGTTGTTAAGGAAAATATTTTGTTTTTGGCACAAATCAAGTTTATGGTGCAACGATGTGGGATTTATGTTGTAGTAGACCATGAGTTCATGTGTATACGATTCGAACTACTCACTAATATTTTAAAGGAAATTCCATATTTTAATGAAGGTTCCTATTTTACTTTCCTGGAGAAGAGACATGGGTGCTGGGCCTGCTGGCGGAAGAGAGACTGGGCTGGAAGCGAAGCATGACGCTGAAGTATTCGTGGGCTGCCTAGTCTGGAAGGAAGCGTGATGGAAGGAATCAGGACGTGGAAGCATTCGTGGGCTGCTACACTTCGAGTTCGTGTTGCGGGCCGAAATAAGCCCAAGGCCGACTGTCTTCCGCGCTCCGCCTTCCTGGTTGGACCCGAGCACACCTCACTATAATCGGAGAAAATGTCCAGTTTTTCTCTCCAAGTTTTTTACGGAAGTCCGTGTTTTTCCTCCCTTAAAACCAAAACTGGACGAACCAACTCACTCAACTTTTCGAACCGTGCATTTACCTCCATGGAGCGGTTTGAAGGTGGTTTTGCTAAGCAAAGTGCCAAAGTGGCTTTTTTTTTTTTATTTATTTATTTATTTATTTATTTTGACTTAATAATTAAAAAATCATTGTAAATCATAGAAAAATATAAAATAAAAAAATAATTTTATTAGACTCCACGTGAGTAGATCTACACAGTGAGCATAATATAGTATGCTTTAGAAGAAGGTTTTGTGTTTTTCTTTTTGATTTATTGGGTGGAATCTTTGAAAATCATAGTAAATTACAAAAAAAATCATACAATAAAAATCTAATTTTTTTGGACTCCACATTTGTAGACTACTAAGTAAACATATAATATGATATGCTTTAGTCCAACAAAATAATTATAAAAGTTATAGCTATGAATTATGTTAATTAATTACGTAAATCATAGATCTAAAGCTAAAATAAAAAAATTGTATTAATCATTTGGAGTCCAATAAAATTAGATTTTCCTATTTATAATTTTTTTATGATTTACTATAAATTTTCAAAAAATTAACCAAAATAAACAAAAAATCACTATCGCTGTAGCAAAACAGCTCCAGCAAGGGTAAAATGCACGGTTGAAACGTTTTGAAAAGTTAAGGTGGTGAATTGTCTTTAAAGTTGCCGGTGGTGACTTGAACTTCAAGATTTGCCGGCTCAGTCCTTCGAAGGTGCTCATAGGGGTAGGGTTTTGCGTCGCGTGTGTTAATAGGGGTGAGTGAAGCGAGCGCGTGTTGGCGTTGGCGTCGCGTTGTCTACAGTGTAATCTCAAAAAAAAAAAAAAAAAAAAAATGTGGACTTGTCCATGGGCCTTGTTACCATTTGCGGCCTCTTCAGCGGCCTGCGACAAAACGGCACCACATGCGCGTGCATGCTGAGACTGGACATAAGACATCGGCGTCACTACAAGCTGCCTTGAGAAAATACGGTATAGGAATCATAGTTTTACTAGGAGAAATCAAAGCAAAAGACAATGCAGGGACAAATCAAGATACAAATCAATGCATACCAAAACTATGGATGATGGAGCTCCTCCAATCTGTTGCTGGCAAAACAGGCAAAACAACCTCCAAAATAGTCCCTCCATCCTAAATTGTAAGTCGGTCTAAGAATCTTCAAAAAGTGAAAGCTTCTCTAGTTTAACAAAATTTATACGATAAGATAATGGCATTCTCAATGCCAACTATGTTTCATTAGATTCTTCATTAATTACTAGGTACCATGCCCGTGTATTGCTATGGGACAACTACACTTTTGTACTAAAAATACTAAAAAAATATTGTGTTGCAATGCTCGCAATTCAGCTCCAAATTTCTTTATGTTGTGATTGCTACGGGCAAATAACACAAGCTTCAAATAATTTTGCTCCTAGTTAGGCAAATGAGACACAGCCCACACTCCGAAATACGGATTTACTACATAACAGAGGATACGTGCCAAACATTTTTCATTTGAAAACTGACAGAAGTGCTTGCTTCATTTGCTGCAGTCTTCACAATCACAATCAACTAAAAATATATATTTCACATCGATAACTAGCGCTACACCATGACTCAGTTCAAAAAAGAAAACAGAGATAGATAACCAAGTACCACAAAGTACTCCATCTCAACAAATTCCAGGTATACCCGAAACCACAGATAACTTAAATGCCTATGTAGTTCTTAAGTCAGCTTCTCAACTCTAAGCACAAGACAACATGTATTGCTGACAAATAGCCAGAGCAAAGCAGCAGCTTTAGTTTTTGTCCCCAGTCTCCTTGACAGCACAGATATGTTCCTCGAAAGACATCACAGTCAGGAGGATGTCCTTTCCATCTTCATATCCACTCTTGATCTGCAGACATAAAAGTAAAGTGCCTAAGATTTGGAACAGAAGGGTAGTGCAAGGCCGTGCTGTCAGATTTACAGGACCTGTTTGAAGCTCTAAGTGAGGCCTGAATGAAAGCTCCAAATATAGCAAAAAAATAATGTATATACTACAGATCAAATGCGATATATCAAAAAAAAATATTACCCTTTTACCGCTTATCTAATATTTACTTGAATTGCATCATTCTCTTAGTGTTCTTCGAAATAAAATGTTTAATAATACTCTCATAATCAATATTGACATCAGATATCTGAAATTAAAAAAATAAAAAATTAAAATTTGAGGACATATTTTCTAAATCCTTTCTGAGATAGAGTTATCTCCTCAATTCTCCGTTTCTTATTATGCTTTGGGTACTGGATTCATATTTTCTAAATTGATTTGTAGAAGAAATAGCTTCAAAAGAAGAAAAGAATAAAAATAAAATTATACAAGCAGTTCTAGACTTTCATACAAAAGAATTTAATTAGTACAATACAGATGGAATTGAAAAAAAAACTAATACCTGCACTCCTGAAGGGGCCTCTGCCTCTTGCCCTTTCTCTGTGGGTGATGCCTTGCCTTGCAGAGCAAAAGGCTTGTGTAACTGACCTAGGCTTGTAGAGCTTGATCAGTGAGGACCCCGAGGTCATCCTTAGTGTTACCACTATCAGTCAAAAGGCTGACCTGTAAAATGACCTCATCTATTGATATACACAGGAAGGCCAAGTTGGAATGGAAACATCGCAGAAAAAATCTTCAGAAATGACAATCAGCTGATACTCAGTGTAATCAACACGTGGAATCTGTAGAATACATTAAAAAAAAGGTAGACACAGTCCTAGATAGCTCCCACTTGAGTGGGGTACTGGGGAAGGGAATATACGTCTTTCCCCTGTTTTTTGACAGAGAGGCCGCTCGAACCCAGGACCTTTCAGACTCAGTGGGAAGGCTTTCACCACTGCGCCAGGCCTGCCCTTCTAACCTGTAGAATGGATTAATGAGGTAAAATCACAAAAAGCTACCAAAATCTGCACACTTAACTAAAGAAGCAACGCAAGGAGTGATAATGGTAGCTTATATCACAGTTGTGAGAAGAAGGAACAATATCCTCAAGCTTCTTCCATTGAAAACATCAATGCAAATAAAGTGGCACTTGGCGTGGCCATGCTTCCCAGTCTTGGAAGTGGAGACCTTAACAACCTAATACAAAGTGTATACCAAAATTATTTTCAGATCAGGGCTTGCTGGATCAATCATTATTATCAATTCATCATGCGATGAGAACTGTCAGATCTAATGAGAGAATATAGCTACCAGATGTGCAAACCAGACAGGAACATAAATAATAAAAATGTCATTCTAATTATGGTCCCCAACTAGTAAAGAAATATAGGGTAGTATAAGAAAATTATTTCATTCCATTATGAAAACATGTATCATCAAGCTAGAAATTAATAACAGAAAAGTTGAATGTAAGCCTATCAACTCATCATACCAGCCACAAGCGGATAATGTCTCTAAATCTAAACAATAACTCATCAAGGATGGACCCTGCTACAAATAGCAACAATGTGGAAGGAAAGGTGGCAGGAACAAAAAAGAACTCTTTTGCCAACTAAAGGCTAGAAAAAAAAAAAAAACTACAAGGAAATAGTTCTAGTATAACCAGCACAGTTGAACTAAACAAATTCAGAACCACCAAATAGCAAGTCCTAGTTCAAGTCTGCTTTGTCCAAATAATATTGCAGGACCTTGTTGTCTCAAAATCAACTGAAACACCTTTTTGAGAGAGGTATGTGACATTTCAAGATGGATAGCTTGCTAGCCACAAGGTTGTTTAATTGTTCAGTAATAATCATCATTAATTACAGGAATGGTTTAGAAAGATTCAGAGGACATGGCATAGATATTACAGAACCACTAAAGGGGAATAGCCCCATGGAGCACATACGCCAGATGAAAATTGTTGAAAAATTGTAATAACCTTACTAAAGGCACCGAAATAAAGATCGAAACGCTACCTTACATAGCAACACTCTAAGTCAATGGTATAGATATAACAAGCCATGAGATCAACTGCATGTCTTAACAAGCGACAGAGTGGGAGATGGTGAAACCTCACATTGTAGGGACGACCCTTGATGATGATGTAAGTTAGCATCTAAAAAAAATTTAGTGCATTTTCTGTAATTTTGCCAAATAGTAAGACTAGTCATGTTATTAACTTACAGGAAAAGGAAAAGATTTAATATCTTCCTACCATGCTAAGAAATTTGGAAAGAATCAAGATCCAATGAAGAATAAGAAAAGTAGCAAGTAATGAAGTAAACAGTGTTTACTGGTTACAATTTTCAGTACTGTGGTAGTGCTATACGACCATGCGACCTGATTTCCTGTGTTCCCTCTCCCACATGCAGTCCACGATAGCAGGAATGTTGAAAAGAAATGTTTAACAATACTGGACTGTTGAAAACAAAATTCTCAAACACGTTACTTGTGAACTGATAAAGGCCATGCTAAAAAGAAAGCAATCTCTATGCCCACATCGTAGTTCCCTACTGAAGTATAGGTGAAAATGAATGGTTTAGCATAGTGAGATTAAATGACAAGCTAAAGAAAAAATTGTACATTGATGACATGAAAAAGGTAAGACAGCTGAAAGAGCAGTGGAGATGACAACAATAGTAATTCCTACCCTTGAAACAATAGTATATGCTATGTAACAATGCATGGGACAGAACAAAGATCAATTCACCAGTAGAGAATGTCCATGCACACAGGTATGGGGTTATCCTATGAGCAAGAAAGCTACCTCTAAATGAATCTTTTTCAAGGAAAACAACAAAATCAACAATCAGCATAGTATCTGTGCAATAGACCTTGTAAGCTGCTGGTGGGAAGGAATTGTTAAGGAAGGCTGACAGTTACTTCATTTACTTACATTCTATATAAATATATCCATTGCAGTAGTAGGTGACCATATGACACAGGGTAGGCTTCTCTAGGACAAAGGATGTATATCGAGTATAATTCCTCGGCTTCTGGAATCAGATTTCAATCTTGGTAGTCTTGACCTGTGGAAACAATAATTAGGGATCCACTATCAAGGCCATGGGTAATAAGTTTTCACTAACTATACCAAGAAAATATGTTGAAAGATGCAACAATGCAGAGAGGCACTGAATTTGGAATTTTTTTACAAACACTCTAACAAGCAGTATGACAACATTTGTTTTGTTTACCTCATTAGAGGCACTGCTTTGGCCGGATTTGAGAACAAACCAACGCACACAAGAAAGTAGAAAATTCAGAGGAAACTATAAATAAGAATACAATATCTGAACACATCCAGTAATTGTAGCCGTCCATCTAAACATGCTTTAAGATTCTGTTCAAGAATTGATTAGAAAGACGTGGATTGGGCACTTTTTAGCCATCCATCTAATATAAGCTATACATGTGCTTTAGCATCTCGGCTCCAACAGGAGGAAAAATCACCGTCTTCACTTCTGGTCAGACCAACCTTGCAAAAGAAGTGCAGTCTAACTATGTTCAGTAAGGAAGCCAAAGGAGCAGACTACTAAAAAATTGTGCACACATTCGTAGACATAGGCAATTCATCAAATACCTTGCCTGCGCCGAGGTGTCCTCCGTAATTGGTCACATCGTGGGTGCCCTGCACAACATGCTGCAGAATAGAGAGAGATCTGTGAGGTTGTGATGCATGCATCTAGTTCAGCAGGATGACAACGGCTCTGGAAAGCGCCGGATTGAAGCCTGGCTGCAAAGCCGCAACATTTCCGAGCCGACGGTCGCCTCTTTCTACCACAGCGAAGCTGCGAAGCAAACAGCCGCTGCTCACCTGTAGAGCCGGAGGAGGCGAACACATCGAGGTTGCACCTGGCGTAGGAGCCCTCTACGTCGTATTGGCAGCTCGGCACGGCTTCAATGACCCAGCAGACTAGAGCACGGGCCGGAGACACAGTCATACCCCGTACCACTGCATATAGGGCCTCAATATCCAGTGGTACGGGGGTATGACACGGGCTCCTCGTCCTCCATGGGCCATGGCCACACCACCGTTGTGAGCTCCTCCAGCGTGAGGCCACGCAGGGCGGGCGGCAGCGGCCGTGTCCTCCCCCACGGGCGAAGATGCGGAGAGGAGGAATCGCACGTGGGGAGATGAGTCGTGCTTGGGGCGGTTAGGTGCTAACTGCTAAGCGTGAGAGAAGAGTCGCAGGGGAGAGGAGGGGTCGGCGAGGTGGATCGCAGGGGCAGGGAAAGGGGAGGCGGAGCCGATGATGGGGAAGTTTGCCGAGGGAGCCATCGCGCTGATTGGGGCCGGTGTTCCCGTATCGTCGCGCGACGCGGGATCGGCATCACATTGGGGAAAAGAGGTCCACCAAAGGGAGCAGCGACCGTCTTTCCTTCCTTGGTTTATGGGGCGCGCTGGCGCTAGGACGTCCTATGGAGGCAGTGTCCATCGGACGGACCCCGTACAGCCCACGAACCAAAGAAAGCGCGGCCCAACTCATCGTCCATCGACGGTTCCGCAATGCGCGTCTCCTTCCCCAATTCCGAATCCCATCCCCGAGCGTAGCAGCCAGCGTAGCAGCCCTGTTCTTCCCCGAAAAATCACCGCTCGTCGCTTGGCGGCCAA
>JADLZK010009127.1:0-63819 GCA_015847255.1 Hyparrhenia diplandra | reverse complement strand
TGCCACCACTGAAGCCAGCTGTGGTGGATGACAAGCGTCCAGCGGCTCCAGTCGGCCAGACAATACACCGCGGGGACAAGTTTCGCGACCTACGTGCACAACGCGTCACGCTCAAGGCCTCTGCATGCGTTGCGCTGCACGCTGGAGTCTTGATCATAAATGCACGGAGATGGTTCAGCTTCATCAGGTGCAGGAGCTCTATGACTTATTCCCTAAAGCTGAAGATGAGGAAGAAGTTCAGCAACCTCATTCTCCTGCTCATTCTTAGATTATGGTCACATATCTGTGGTAGTTGCTGCAGGGACAGTTGCAGCAAAATCTTTCGGTCTCGCTGGCAAGTTTATGGGCTCTAATATCTCTATCCTAATTGACTCAGGATGCACACATACCTTCCTTAAGGCTGCACTGGGTGTCTCGCTTCCATCTGTTCAGCTTGAGGTACCAATTGCAGTTCAACAGTTTGAGGTACCAATTGCAGTTCAAGTGGCCAACACCAAGACAACGTTTCAAACTCACTTTGGCCAGTTCGAATTCAGAGTGATGGCATTTGGTTTTACTGGTGCCTCGGGCACCTTCCAGGATGCCATAAATACAACTTTGGCTTTTGTTTTGCGCTGTTTCGTCTTGGTATTTTTCGACGATATCCTGATTTATAGCCCGGATTTTGCCTCTCACCTGGATCACCTCCGCACTGTCTTCCATTTGTTGTCCAAGAATCACTGGACTCTCAAACTTTCCAAGTGCAGCTTTGCCCAGCGGTTCGAAAATAAAGTAGACATGTGGGACCCAAAGGTAAGAGAGAAAACGAGCAGGCGGACGAGCGGTCTGCGAACGCACTGCATGAGGACAGACAGACGCACCAGATCATTCAAAGCAGAAATCCAACGATCAGAAAATCAGTGTGACGGATGGCCAAAATATACCCGAGCAAAGTTTAGCTTTCTCTTTTTTTAGATAATAAAAATATCCCGGCTTCAGCTTTCTTCTAAAAAGAAGAAGCATCAGTCCAAACTTATTACAGTAGCACACCCATAATTTAAACTTATTATAGGTTCAGAACTAAAGATCAAGACGGTAAATGAAGGGCCATCCATGCGATGCGAAGAACTCCATGACTCTCGATTCTAGTAGCTTGCAAGCGTCAAGAATCCTTTCCTTGTCGTCATCCGAGCGCTGCTGGCTTGGTTATGACTAATTATGAATTGAACAAGCTAAGCTAGTAGCTTGCTTGTATGTACATCAACGTACGTGCTTGTGAAATTGTCATGAGCTTAGGCATCCATATACATTTACGTGTGCTAAAAAGATGAAGCTTGATGCATGCTCCTGATAAGAGAACAAGCTAGCAGGCACGTAAGCAACTAGGGCTTGGATGAACGAAACTGCTGGCCGGCGGCGCACGTACGCACAAGGCCACACGTACGCAGACGCAGCCCAGCCGCTCCACGTCTGCTGATAGGATAATCTCTCGGGCCGGCGAAAGCGTTCGCCTAGCGCTTGACTGACCTCTGTGGGCAATCCTCCATTCCTCCCGCGGCAGTAGGCGTGAAGCGGAGCAACCCCACACGCAGGCAGAATGGAGGTGAGTCTATAATAATCCACTAATTAAGCAGCGCTGTCACCGGGGAAAGCTCACTTTGCACGCTGCTCCACCGCTAATTCACATGCATGATGGTTGATTTTCGATTAATCTAGTTCAACCATTTCCATGAACCACAAGAATATCTTATTTGGATCTTAGCCGCCACGCACTACATATGCATACAGCAGTTATTACAAGAACATCTTATTTGGATCTTAGCCGCCACGCACTACATATGCATACAGCAGTTATTACAAGAACATCTTATTTGGATCTTAGCCGCCACGCACTGTATATGCATACAGCTGCATGATGGTTGACTTTCGATTAATCTAGTTTTTGCACCATGAAGTACAGATTGATTAATCCGGTTCAACCATTTCCATGAACGACAAGAACATCTTATTTGGATCTTAGCCGCCACGCACTGCATATGCATACAGCAGTTATTACTACCCGTGCACCTATATATATATCACAATTAACCATAACAGGGCAGACTCAGATCCGATGGCCATTCTAATAGTATTAGCCATCTGCCTCTCGGCCCTCTTGCCGGATGCCGCCACCTCTTCTCTGATCACCACAGCAACAAATAGTAATGGCAGCCACAGTGACCTCGAGGCGCTGCTGGCTTTCAAAGGCGAGCTCGCTGATCCCACTGGCGTCCTTGCCAGGAGCTGGACAACCAACATCTCCTTCTGTCGATGGCTTGGAGTCTCATGCAGCAGCCGCCACCGGCAGCGAGTCATGGCTCTGTCGCTGCCGGATGTTCCCCTACAAGGGGAGCTCAGCCCACACCTCGGTAATTTTTCATTCCTCTCACGCTCTACCTCGCTAACACCAGCCTCACTGGTTCCATCCCTCCTGAACTTGGCATGCTACATCGTCTTAAGGATCTGGAACTTTCTCATAATTCCCTCACAGGCCCTATTCCTAGTGCCATAGGAAACCTAACGAGGCTTGAGAATCTTTTCCTCAGTTTCAATAGCCTGTCCGGGGACATCCCGCCAGGACTCCTGCAGAATATGCATAGCCTTAAGAATTTTTATCTTGCCAAGAATGAGCTCACTGGCCACATACCACCATTCTTATTCAATAATACACAATCCCTAATGTCGGTTAGCTTGAGAAACAACAGCTTATCAGGTCCCGTACCACAGAATCTAGGTTCCTTGCCCAAGTTGGAACTCTTGTACCTGTCGTACAACAACCTATCCGGTATAGTGTCCCCAACCATCTACAACATGTCAAGGATGCAGGACCTTGATCTTGTACAAAACAACTTTGCTGGTCCCATTCCTAACAATCAAAGTTTTAGCCTTCCTCTACTACGGAGGCTTGGTCTCTCAAGAAACAACTTTGTGGGTCCCATTCCATCAGGACTTGTAGCATGCAAAAACTTAGAACAACTCGCTTTGGCAAACAATTATTTTGAGGATGTCATTCCAACATGGTTGGCTCAACTACCACGTCTTTTCTATCTTTCCTTGGCAGCAAATAACATTGTCGGCTCTATCCCAACTGGTCTTAGCAATCTCACCCATCTTACCATGCTATTTCTCGGAGTGAATCAACTAACTGGTCCGATTCCAAGTTTTCTTGGGAACTTTTCGGAATTATATTTTCTATCTTTGTACATGAATAATCTATCTGGGTCAGTACCACCAACACTTGGGAACATCCCAGGTCTGAGCCAGCTTCAGCTCTCATTTAATAATTTAGATGGGAATCTCAACTTCTTGTGTCCCCTTACCAACTGTAGGAAACTCCAGGCCGTTGACTTGCCCATGAATTCTTTAGTAGGGGGGCTCCCAGATTGTATCGGGAACCTATCAAAAGAGTTACGTTGGTTTAATGTTGGAGGTAACAAGTTAACAGGTAGGCTTCCAACAACACTATCAAACTTAAGCCATATTCAAACGTTAGAACTTTCTATCAACTCATTCGCAGGGGGATATCCCAAATTCTATCATAATGATGCAAAGAGCTTATCTTCCTTAACATCGCTAACAATGACTTGTCCGGCTCCATACCAACAGAAATTGGAATGCTTAGGAACTTACAAAAGTTCTCTCTTTGCTGGAAACAAATTTTATGGCTCTATACCCGATAGCATTGGCAACCTTACTGTGCTTGAAGAAATAAGCTTATCTAGTAACCACTTAAACTCAGCTATACCAGCAAGCTTCTTCCGCCTGGACAAACTCATTAGTTTAGATCTTTCTAACAATTCCTTTGTTGGTACACTTCCAAGTGATGTTGGCGGGCTCAAACAAGTGTGTTCCATTGACCTCTCTTGCAACAATTTCCATGGAACCATCCCGGAATCATTTGGACATATTATTATGCTCAATTTGCTAAATCTATCACATAACTCATTTGATGGACAATTACCAGATTCGTTTCAAAAGCTTACTAGCTTAGAACATTTGGATCTCTCCTTCAATAATATCTCTGGTACCATTCCCATGTTCCTTGCGAATTTCACGGCCTTGACATCCTTGAACCTCTCCTTCAATATGCTAGAAGGGAAGATACCAGAGGGAGGTATTTTTTCAAACATCACATCGAAATCTTTGATTGGAAATGCTGGGCTATGCGGATCTCCCCATCTTGGATATCCTCCTTGTCTTGAGGACTCTCACCACAAAAAAAGAGGACTTCTAATTATCATTCTTCCAGTTGTCGCTGCTGCATCTGTCTCCATTGCTATTTGTTTGTACCTAATGATTAGAAGAAAAGCAAAAAGAGCAAGATTGATCCCGGAAATGCTGAAAGACAGATATTAGTTACCTACCATGAGATCATTTCTGCCACAGAAAACTTTTGCGAGAACAACCTTCTAGGAACTGGAAGTCTTGCAAAAGTTTTCAAATGCCAACTGAGTAATGGTTTGGTTGTTGCAATTAAAGTTCTGGACATGAGACTTGAACAGGCCATTAGAAGCTTTGACGCCGAGTGCCATGTGCTTCGCATGGCTCGACACCGAACCTGATAAGAATACTAAGCACATGCTCCAACCTGGACTTCAAAGCACTTGTGCTCGAGTACATGCCCAATGGCAGCTTAGACAAGCTCCTACACTCTGAAGGTACATCAAGTAGCTTGGGATTCCTTAAGAGGTTAGACATCATGCTAGATGTGTCAATGGCGATGGAGTATCTGCACCATCAGCATTTCGAGGTTGTCCTGCATTGTGACTTGAAGCCCAGCAATGTCCTATTTGACAGCAACATGACAGCACATGTGGCAGACTTTGGCATCGCAAAATTGTTACTGGGTGATGACAGCTCAATGGTCACTGCAAGTATGCCGGGAACGATTGGGTACATGGCACCAGGTACTATCCCTAGCTTATACTGTAGGTACACCTGTAAAGTGTGTATGATCATTGAAGTTCATTCTGATGGCTCAATTGTTCTAATGTTTGATTTTCTGAATTGTTGAGCAGAGTATGGATCATTTGGGAAGGCATCCCGCAAGAGTGATGTGTTCAGCTTTGGAATCATGCTTCTTGAAGTCTTCACCGGAAAGAGACCCACCGATGCCATGTTCATAGAAGATCTAAGCATCAGGGAGTGGGTTCATCAAGCATTCCTGTTAGAGATTGTCCATGTTCTTGATGATAAGCTCCTCCAAGGTCCTTGCTCTGCTGACTGCGATCTGAAGCCCTTCGTTCCACCAATATTTGAGTTGGGTTTGCTCTGCTCAAGTGATGCACCCGACCAAAGATTATCGATGAGTGAGGTTGTAGTGGCACTGAAGAAAGTAAAAAATGATTATATCAAATCCATGCCAGCAACAAGGCCTGAAACTGCAGAGTGATCTACCTTATCTGCATATCTCTCTTCTGTTCTTTCGCTTTTGGAACAGCACCAGCCGCAGCACATTCTTGCAAAAAAAATTTCTACTTTTTCCTTAGTCCGTGGACGAGTGTGTGTTTTGTTCGTGCTTTCTTTTAGTTCTTGAGTTTGAGAGATGTTTATGTACGGTGAACTGGAGATCTGCTTTACCCTGGACATAAACCCTATATAAAATGGTATTTTATTGGACATAGATGTTGTGCATCCGAGCAGTTCTGGTTGCTACTTCGATTTTGCAAAATTATGCGCTGAATGAGATGGAAGCCAACGTTTGGTTGATGTGTTGGAAAAAGTGATCTCGGGCTATATTTAGAGATGGACCAACGTCGAGAATCGTTTAGTCCCGAATAAAGGGGAGCACGTAGCTCCTCCATGCGCTGCGATTGGGAGCGCTCTCTAACAACCTTTGGTTGTGGCCCCAAGCTGGAGCGGCACTACATATAAGGGCGGCCACAACGGACTAGCGATTTCGCTAGCTAGTACAACGTGTCATCCGAGGTGGAGGAGAGAGAGCGCAAATAATCTCGTCGCTGTCGACTCTCTCGTCGCTAGCTCGCACGCCCTCCCAAAAAAATCTCCTTCTCTGCTATCTTGGCCCACCTCAGTCTTTGTTTGTTTTTTATTCTTCCTCACGCCAGCTCAGCTAGCGACGTAGCCGGTTCCACTATGGACGCCCTAAGAGGAAGGAGTTACCTGTGTAAAGAAAGGCATGCACAAATGCTGTCCACTTCCTCCCAAAACTAACTCACCGATCCTAAAGAGTGCCGGATCAGCTTGAAGGTCACTGCCTTTCGCCGTTCCGCTTCTCCACCGAGAGAGGACATCGGTGTTTCTTCACCGACTTCATCAACCTCTACTGATGGCAGATTATTAAGGTCTGTGATTTTTGTAATTGTGATGTGATCATTTGATTAGGCTAGATCATGAATGTATTGATCTTTCGATCTATCATGATGAACCTTAAGGAGCTTAGGTGGATAGATTTACAACAATTTTGACTTTGCCTTGGTCATCTAGAGAGCCAATCTATCTATACGTAATAATAAAGCGAGAAAATTTCTTGTGCACCTCCTTTTTCCGCCCGCCCTCTCCGTGGGCCTAAAGCCCGCTCGGTTCCTTCAAATCCAATACGAGGGGCCAAAACCGAGCAGAACTGCTGGAGAGAGTAAGACGCAGAGGGCCGGCGGTTCCGGTTGTACCACTCGCGTACTCACCTGCGGAGTGCGGCCGGTCGAAGGCTGAGTGCTCGAGCGCCTGGTTCTCTGTGCGGTGTGTACGGGTGCAAGGACTGGTTGGCCCATGGGCTCTATCATGTTCACGTGGGCTAAATTCAATCATCATGCATTGCCAAGCAAGATCCATAGTCTAACCAAATTACAACAATACATATATCTCAGTAGTACGAACTTCAATTCCATGACGTATTATAATAGATAACGCGACCATTACATAAATCTGAAAATCGCAAGTCGTCCATGTAACTGTTCAGCAAGTAGTACGTTTCGGTGCAATGAACAGACATGATTTGCTAGGTGAAAAAACTAAGTGGCTTATCTTTTTAAATGGAGTGATCTCACAAACACAAAACTAATATTTACAATAAAAAGTAGCTAAGTATAGCTAAGATACATATATGAATTTATTGTACTAACTAATCTCTCGGGTGCTGGTCGAAGCATGATATTGTCCACCCAAAGACCATAAAATTTTAATAACTTTAATAATAAAAATTGGCATATATAAAATATACATATCAAATAAGATAATTTAACATTCACCGTAGCAACGCGCGGAGGCATGTTTGCTAGTAAGAAATAAGATAGGAAGTAATTAAATCCGTATGACCACCCGTCTGCACCCTGAAATCCGGACTAAAGCTCGGTGTCTTCCGTAACACCTTTTGTCATCGATCCTTTGTAGGGGCATTCAGCTTTGGACCCTCCCATCCTATTCCTATTCCTAGAAAAAAAAACCATTCGCAATTCATAGGTGTGGCTGCTGCAGCAGAGTGTCAGGACGAAAGGGCAGGATTTGCGTGAACCAACAATAGGCGGTAGTCGTGTCGAGTGGCAGGTGTGTGGATGGGTGTTCGGTTTGTCGCGGCGGTGTACGGACTCGTTTAGATGCCTGCTCTAGTAGAGATGACGGTTATGCGTTTCTGTCTCGTTTCTATCTGTTGCTGTCTATTCTCCCCCTGATTCTATTCTGCATTTCCTGGTTGTCGTCGCATTCCTCTGTAGCCAAGTTTTAAATAGCGGGCTATGGCAAATAGCGGCGCATTTTTTCTAGGGGCTATAAAACTATATAGCGGAGCTATGACAGATTGGGTTTTATAAGAAAAACTATGAAAAACTCTAATAATTTATGTCAAACAAGGAAAATATGATATTTGGTGAACACAAATACGTTTACAAGGTTTTACAAGTCTAAATAACATTACCAAATACCAATATGATATTACAACATGTTTCATAAAAATTTAATCGACCAAAATGCCAAACTAGTAACAAATGAAATATGAAATAGCGGTAAATAGTGGTGCTACAGTGCTAAATTGCGGTGAGTAGTTGTAAATAGCGGTGTTATAGCAGAAATGCAAATAGCTTAGCGGCGAGTCTTTCCAGGAGCTATAGCGGGCTATTTTAAACAGGGCTCTGTAGGATCCCGTGGTTGACCGGGACTGGTAGCACAGGCATCCATGAATGAAGCTCGGCAGAACTGCGCTGTACTGGTGACGGCATACAGAGGCTCCAGTCACTGCGCTGCTGACCGGCAGAGGTGGCGGAGACTTGGAGTTCCGGCACTTGCGCCCCGCGAAGCGCAACTCCAGGTCCGTCGGGATGCAGTGGTGGAACCAACAGTTTTGATTAAGGGGGGCCGGACAAGTAATATAACATCCATATTTAAGCGTGCTTAGTAATATTGTTAATCTTTCTATACATGTGTAGTTAATATTCATGATGGAAAATCATAATATCATGATGAAAAATGGGTCAAGTGATGGTTTAATGTGCTATAAATTCAATTTTTCTTGTCTTGGGGGTGGCCACCCCCTGGTTCCGCCACTAGGGATGCGGGACGGTGGGAGATGGAGATCGCAACGGCGTGGACGCTGGTGGCAGGCGCGGGTACACCGGCCTAAGCGACATCATGTCGTTGCCCGAGTACGCAGCCGATGTTAGCATAAACCATGCCATGTTCGTGCTTGGTGAGTGTCTCAGTGTGATGACGTTAGTTGATTAGTAATAGGCTATGCATGTGTTAGCACGTCACTAGGCTAATTATCTATTTTTGAGAATTACACAGTACAACGCAGACACTCACAACACCTACCCCTATGAGCACACTACTAGGAATTGACCCTTAGAGCACCATTTTTTTTTTCGCAACACCAAACATTTGGTTGCAATATTTAGTTTTATAGCAACCAACATTTTTATGGGTTTGCGATATCTAGATCTTATGGCCACCAAAAATTTGGGGTCAGCGTCATTTGAAACATTCGTTGCAACAGGTTAGTGTTAATGCCACGGTGAAAAAAGGTGGTTGCTTTTATGAGTACCTATTGCCACAACTATTTGAGTATTGCGATAGTATCGATTTAGTGTTGCGATAGATGTATGTTTGTTACCACGAATATTTATTTGGTTGCCCTGTGGCCACGATAAAATTACGTTGTCTAAAACTTAATCTTTGTTGCAATAGCTCATGTGCCTGTTGCATCCGGAAATTTGTTGCAATAGATTTGTGTTTGTTGCCACGAATAGTTAGTTGGTTGCGATTATGCATGCTTGTGGCCACGCGATGAAATAACGTTGTCTAAAAACTTAACTTTTGTTGCGATAGCTCATGTTCCCGTTGCATCCGTAAAAAATAATTTGTTGTAATAGAACTTTTGTTTGTTGCCACGAATATTTAATTGGTTGCCATGCATGCTTGTGGCCAATGATGAAATGTCGTTGTCTAAAAAACTTAACCTTTTTGTTGTGATAGCTCATATGCCCCTTGCATCCGAAAAACACTTCGTTGTATCAATGAGCTTCTATTGCCACCAATGAATTTTGTGAATTCATTAGACTATTTTTGGTTGTGCTAGAAAAAGCTAGAGACTTAACTAGCAAAGATATTTTATTCACCCCTATAAAAAGATATTTTATTCAATAAATATTAAGCTTTGTTTATGAGGTAGTGATAACAACCGTGGGTGGGGCAAGCCATTTACTCGATATTTGGGGATGCCAACCATGACCCACCAAGGTGTTTCCTCGGACCAAAATCTTGGTTCCGTTAAAATTATTGAGCTTTTGTTTATGAGGCAGTGATACAACATTTCTTTTCTAACAAAACAATATTAGCTTGATTATCAGCTACTTTCAACACCAACCAAACAGGACTTTGGTTTCTCCAGAAGCCATACTGATTCTATTCATTTGAATTTGTCTGCCCGATTTATTGATATAGTGTATTTTATTAAAAAATCAACATTAGCCAAATTATCAACTACGAAATCTATTAGATGATGAAGAACTGAAATGATCAATTGATTAAAAAAATTATGTATCAATGAGCTTCTATTGCTGTCTAGACTATTTGGTTGCGCTTAGAAAAAAAAAAAAAAACTAGAGACTTAATTAAGCCCACCTACGCATTTGAAGAAAAACAAACAAAAAAAGCCCCAGCCCACCAAAAGGAACCCAGCCCACTGGCGCATGATGATGAGAAGAAAAATAACAAAACCAATTTTTCCCGAGTCCTAGCCTAATCACGGCGCCACTAGTTCACGCGGCCACTCTCCTCTAAAAAAAGTCACGCCGCCACTCCTTCCTCCTCCGCCACAGCTTCGGGCACAAACTGCGACGGTGTCCGGCTGCTTCTTTTATCCTCCTTCTGGTCCTAAACAAATCATGTCTCTTACCACCATAATAGTCGGTTGCATCATGTAGAGCAGTATCAATTATTATGTTATTAATAACATTACATGTTATACAAACTACTCCAGTGATATGTGACACTAGGAATACAACATATGACAGCTCTTATATTGTGAGCCCCTACACTAGTACACACAACCAAACACTATGGTATATTTTCTTTCATTCTACTCGTAACTTGGACTTCCACCACAATACTGCCCCGTACTTGTAACCTTCTTCCATACATCAGCCCATGTCCAGTAATACGACTGCACCCTCTGGCCACAAAATCATATCTATCTACAGAAGAATGTGCCTACATGACGCATACAAAAATATATTAACAGAACACATTATTAATTTGCCTTTGCATTACCAACACGCACTGCTAAAAGCCTAAAGCATAAATCTGAACTCTAGTTATTAGGATCAAAATGATAGAACTTTAGGACCCTTTCCATCAGTCATAAGGCACTGAGTTAGACATATTTTGATGAGTATGGGAAACAGTAGGGCAACTAAGTTGTTTACACACGAAATTTAGATAAGTTGTTTACTCATGAAATTTATTAGAGGACCAATCAAATGCAAATGAAAAATGGATCACGGACAGGCTATAAATTTACTAGACTAAAAACACACCTTGATGGATCTTGAAACATGTAGGGCAGGTGTCGGATTCAGACTGCAATATTGATGAAATGTAGCATGTACCTGTAACAAGAAACTTAAGTTCCAACAATCAAAGAGTCAAATTGACAAATTATCATTGCAATCTTATGACATTATAAGTAGCATACACCTGCATACAAATTTGTGTGCAATATTACTTGGCAAAATTCAGGGAAATAATTATACTACTGTCGTGTTCTTATTGCACCACTCATCTAAGGTTATCAGTACATGGAAAATTGCTCTCTAGAACCTATGCAAACAACGGATGCTACTGTCATCCATCTACTTGTGAACACAAATCACTGAATGCTACTGCCTATGTTCATAGAGACTCATCTGTTGTGGTAGTTCTTGTTTTACCAGAGCACAAATTTTATATTCTTATGCCTGATGAATATTTGATACAATAGTTCACTGCCATCTGGTCTACAATATATGTGTATGTGTATTATAAGATGCGCATACATACTACCTGCGGGTGCTCAGCATTGAAGGGAGGAATCCCCACGAGCAGCTCGAAAAGGATGACGCCAACCGACCACCAATCTGAAGTTGGACCTGCAATACATGCATTGCTGGAAATCAAACAGACCATGTCACTGAATCACAAGTCTCACCTCTCTGAAGAACCACTGAAGCTGACGGAGACGAGCGGAACAGAAGATGCAGCAAGCAATGACAATTGAAGATGAACTGTGGGTCACGCCGAGAAGTATCTCCGGCGCGCCCACCGCTGTCTGTTTCTGCTGCTTCTGCTCCCGGTGCTCCACGTCCGTTGGTTGGTGGTCGCCGAGGACGTTGCTCATGTCCGGGCCCGATTGATGCTGTTGATGAGGCTCACTTTGGACAGCCCGAAATCGGACAGCTGCACAAATTCATTCAGGTCAACAATTACCTGACAGACACATTCATCGACTGAACTGACAACACAAAGACAAGACACTCTCTGAAGGGCATGGGGAGGAGTGGGGTTACCGCGTCAGGCATGGATATGGTGAAGCCGGGCAGGTCGGGGGACAGCGTGGGAGGGGCACCACCGCAAAGAGACGAGCGAGGCCCTTTCCCATCTCCATCGTCGGCGGGCTGAGGCTGGCTGAGATCAACGACCTGTGCTCTGCCACAGGCATCCGGGGCTGAGAAGTCGGAAAGGAGGAAAGAAAACACATTTTAGTGGTATTAATACAGTCAGAACAAAATACTCTATATGCAGGGTAAAAAACAGAATTGTGTCAAATAAGCTGCACGCAACAGAGTTGGATAGTAAAGGGCTTTGCAATGCATACTTGTGAAAAGAACAAAGTAAATCATCACTGACTATCTTTACTCTAGCCAGATAAAGATCTGCCTTACGGAAGAGCATCCTAGTAAATGGGACACCAACTGAAGTAGTAGAACAGGTTGACATTATCCCAGTACATATGCTAGACCTGAAAACATTTCTGCTAGAGTAGCAGAGCAATTTCATTAACGTCAAGAGTATGCTACTAGCACAAGAATGCAGAAGTACGTTCAGAATCTCCCACTCACACACCCAATGAACTGATAGACCATTTCATAATGGTATAATTTATTTAGTTAACTAATCTTGTGCCATGAGCTATTGCCGTGAGCTATTGTCGTTGTGCCTCCATATCAAACTACCTTCCGGGAGGGGCCTGCTACAGATCCTTCACATCCCCACTTGGATCCACCACCACCACCATCATGGATCTTGCAGCTGCTTCGATCCTTTGCTGTGAACAGGGCCAAGAAAAATCGAGATTGGTTCAAACTCAGACAAAATAATTAGAGAATATGACTGGGCTATTCACGTTGGAGAATTACCTACCGAATGTAGGGGGCGCCACCGACCTGGAGAGGAGAGGGCTCGCAGCAGTGGGAACCACCTCCATCGGGATGGCCACCTCCTCCGCGACGATGTACGTGAGGCCGGGCGGATGAACTGCAGCCCTGCGGGAGGCTGAACACCCGAGATCCCTGACGAAGCGCGGCCGAGCGGCGCAGGGGAAGGGCGGCCTACGCGCGGCGAGAGGGGAGGGATGGCGTACGGCGGGTGAGGAGAGGGGCTCGTATTCATATTGGAGCGGCGGCGCGTGGGGATATCGTTTGGGATTTTTATTTTTTAATTAGCATGAAACATTGGCTGGTCAAGAGCTGCGCGGGCCTTTTCTTTTACCTTTGGCGCTCAAGGCCACGCGGATGGTTTGGATTTTCGTTTGGCGGTAGAATATCGCACTGGCGGCAATTTTAGGCGCGATAGACCTTTGAGATAGAAGATGATTTTAAATGGAAAAGACACTAAACCCAAAATATCGTTGTAATTATGGTTCCAAAATATGTTGTTTTGTGACTCCGTGAAATTTTCTAACCAAGTTTAACTATTACTTTAATTATTTGTTGAATTACTAAATAGCTCACAGATGACTAAGTGAATATGTGGAATTCTTTGACCAAATCTAACTATTATTACAAACATATATTGAATTACTGAGGAATAAATATTAAAATACCATAAAATGGCTAAAAACATTTAAAACTTACCTAGCCACATGATTTTTGGTGTACAAACATCACATATAAAATTCGATGATTTCGACAAAGTATGGTTACACATCCATCACAAAAAAGCATACATGACTCACATAGTAGGCAAACTTGCTCGAAAATTATAAAAATGGACACAACATAATAGTGCGGCTCCATAAGCATCCCATTAAATTTTTGAACGATTTGGAGAAAGTGATACTATACATCCCACACAAATATGAATATCTCTCACTAAGTGACAAGGACATGTGTGAGACATTCATGCTTCTATGAAGATGTGCATCACCACTTCCTCAAAAATCGTTTGAAACTTTTTCTCGTCAACGGTATACACCAAAGGAGGTGTCCATGCAATTTTTAGATCTTTTTTAGCTAGATTAGAGTATTCTTTACATTAGCGAGATTCAACAGGCTAGCTCTTATTAGCAATAGCTCTTATTACCTTAACACACGCTTTAGCACCTGCTTATTTAGTCTACAAGCTCCTTCACTGCTCACACATTGCGGGTGCCCTTATAATGGTTGTCATGCAAGTTTTGCTTATTGTGGTGTAGTGTCCTTGCTCACACAATGCATTCGAGTTCCAACGACATCGTCGCGAGGAACAAGAGAAGAAGAGTGAGTTCCGTGGAGGCGCCCGAGCACCGGGTGGACTAGACGGCGAGGAGTTGTGTGAGAGCGAGATCCACCAGTGCCTAGCTAGACACGAGAAGGATGATTTGTCAGCGATGCTACGCTCATCTTAGATATTAGCAAAAACCCCGACCATAGTGAGTAGATCCTCCAACTATACCCATATAGCTAGCTCTTAAGGGCACCCGCAATGTGTGAGCAGACGGAGCTTGTAGAGTAAATAAGCAGGTGCTAAACTGTGTGTTGTCAGGTAATAAGGGCTATTGCTAATAAGAGCTAGCCTATTGAATCTCGCTAATGTAAAGAATACTCTAATCTAGCTAAAAATATATAAAAAATTGCATGGACACCTCCTTTGGTGTATACTGTCGACAGAAAAAGTTTCAATCGATTTTGAGGAAGCGGTGATGCATATCTTCATAGAAGCATGAATGTCTCACACATGTCCTTGTCACTTAGTGAGAGATATTCATGTTTGTGTGGGATGTATAGTATCACTTTCTCCAAATCATTCAAAATTTAATGGGATGTTTATGGAGCCACACTATGATGTTGTGTCCATTTTACAATTTTCGAGCAAGTTTGCCTACTATGTGAGTCATATATGCCTTTTTGTGATGGATGTGTAACCACACTTTGTCGAAATCAATTGAATTTTTTATGTGATGTTTGTACACCAAAATCATGTGGCTAGGTAAGTTTTTAAAATTTTTTAGCCATTTTATGGTATTTTAATATTTTTTTCCTTAGTAATTCAATATATGTTTGTAATAATAGTTAGACTTGGTCAAAAGAATTCCACAGATTCACTTAGTCACCTGTGAGCTATTTAGTAATACAACAAATAATTAAAATAATAGTTAAACTTGGTTAGAAAAAATTTCAAAGAGTCACAAAACAACATATTTTGGAACCATAATTACAACGATATTTTGGGTTTAGTGTCTTTTCCATTTAAAATCATTTACTCACCCAAATTTATGTTCAAAGATATCAAATTCGAAATTTAAAATTTTAATCATTCAAACAAACTTTGATAGATAATTGACCAAAAACAAAATTTATAGATCTTGATGAGCTATAATATTGATGTTGACCACATTTTTTTTTTTTGAAATCGTCTTCTATCTCAAAGTTCTATCGCGCCTAAAATTGCCGCCAGTGCGATATTCTACCGCCAAGCGAAAATCCAAACCATCCGCGTGGCCTTGAGCGCCAAAGGAAACAGAAAAGGCCCGCGCAGCTCTTGACCAGCCCATGAGTCATGCTAATTAAAAAATAAAAACCCCAAATGATATCCCCACCCGCCGCCGCTCTAGATCTTGGTCTTCTTCTGCACTGCTTGAATACGCGCCCCTCTCCTTACCCGCCGTACGCCATCCCTCCCCTCGCGCCGCGCGTAGGCCGTCCCTTCCCTGCGCCGCTCGGCCGCGCTTCGTCAGGGATCTCGGGTGGCCCGCCTCCCGCAGGGCTGCAGTTCATCCGCCCGGCCTCACGTACATCGTCGCGGAGGAGGTGGCCATCCCGACGGAGGTGGTTCCCACGGCTGCGAGCCCTCTCCTCTCCAGGTCGGTGGCGCCCCCTACACTCGGTAGGTAAATCTCCAACGTGAATAGCCCAGTCATATTCTCTAATTATTTTGTCTGAGTTTGAACCAATCTCGATTTTTCTTGGCCCTGTTCACAGCAAAGGATCGAAGCAGCTGCAAGATCCATGATGGTGGTGGTGGTGCATCCAAGTGGGGATGCGAAGGATCTGTACCAAATGGTTTCAATGTTGTTTGGGCACTTGATATTTAGGGTTATGATTTAATGCTATTGAAATTGTATGTCACCTAAAAGGTAAATTATTAGTAATTTCTTTTGGGATACCATAAATTAAATGCGGCACAGTGGCAGTAGTTATACACTTTTAAAACAAATTGGAAATAGTACCTGTGGTTCAAATGACTCATGGTGAATAGCACAAAGAAAAAGCTTGGATAATTGTTCAATACTTAGATATGATTTATTGGAACATGAAGAATAGTACAGTGGTTCACTTTATTGGTTCAGTGGAACATTTATTCGTTCAAATAACGTCGTGCGTGGAGCCTGGGGGCTGCGGCTGACCCTGGCGCTGGACTGAGCACGTAGCTTGTCCCCCAATCTTTCAGGTACTGACGTATGCATACATTTGATAATGTTGATCTGCACCGATGTAATCTTCCTGAACTATGCTACTACTTGCAGGATCACACACGATACATAGATAGTAATAGAGTGTGGAACTTTGTTGTTACTTTGTTAAAAAAGAACGGAAGAAACTTGGATTATATTTCAGCGAATCGGTTCTAGCTAGCTACGTTTCAGCATTTTGATTCTCACGAGAATATGTTGAACACTGAACTAAATAGTGAGATGCTTTTGAGCTGCTCCTAGCCACGTGAGATGCTTTTGAGCTTCACGTTGGTGTTTCTCATTTTGCTGGTTCTTTGATTTTTTTTACAGAATGTGTGTGTGTGGTGCAGACTGAAGAGCAAAGCCATTTCTACAGATTCTTTCAATGGCTATTTGCCTTTGTAAAAGCATTTGGTGCTTGTTATGTTATCATGTAAGGCTCTATTTGTTTTAACAAAAAATATTCTGGCCAATGTACCTTGAATGATGGGAAAAAGCATTTTGTCCTAGCCATGTTATCTTGTCTGGTTCAGTTTTAGGTAAAGCCACAATGCATTTACAGTGCTAATAGCTAGACATCTTTTTTGGTTGATTTAACTTGCATGTTAATGGAAATTGGTAAATTATTTGAAGAAAAAAAAAATAGAAGATTATGTGAGCATTGGTAGCATGGTTTTGAAATATCATTTTAGTTCCCTTTTACAATATTAGACCAACTGTGACTGCAGTTTCATAACATGTTGTTTGATGTATGTAGGCCTGCAGGGAGCAGCTGTCTACTAATAGCAAATATAACACCTTCAATTTACAGAAAGGTAAATAATACAGACCTATGGCTATTTACGGGCACTATGGCTATTTGTCTTGCTTTGTTTCATTAGTACATCTCAGGTGCTTCGAGTTCATCCCCCTCGTCGACCTTGGATAAGCTAACAACATGAAGTGCAAGCCTCATCAATGATCATAGCAATGGAGTTCATCCCCCTGTCATGCTCCTAATTACAGCATTTTTACCTTAAATTTGGAGCTGTTTAATCTGACATGCTCCTAATTTATTTGACATGTTACACTTAGGAAAAAGCTTGCATCGAAGTTAACAATGCAGAAAAAGGTAAGGATAGTTTACCATGTCTACCTATTTGGAATTGTCAACAATGAATTTTATTAGTTCCGATCAGCTATTGAGGACTCGTAATCAGAAAAAGAATCAACATGTATGAATAACGCTTTGATTTGAATCCTCATAACTTGATCTCGCACGATGTTTACCATGTCATTGCTAGATTTTTGCCTATGCCTCGTGTTGTGTATGCCCTCCAAAAAGAAACAAGTGATGTTTACCATGTCTATTTAATAAATTTTGCCATTCCAATTTCTTTACTGACTATAGTTGTTTTGCACTTGACATTTAAGATGATTCAGTAACTGATCTGGTGTATATCGAAAACACATTGCTGTTGCTATTGCTTTTGTTTAACGTGTGGGGACAAATAAACTACATATGACAACTCTAGTGTCCCATTGGATTCTCACGTAATTTATTTATAGATTGAATTGTTAAACATTTTTTTTCCCAACAAAGGACAAGACACAATTGTTCTCCTTCTAGGGCTGAATGTGCTTGGAATTGTTTGATCTCAATTGCTCTTGTTCTATGATTGCTAATTACTCCATGAATTTAATCATATATGTTTTTTTGAAACGCAGAGAAACTCGGACAGCCAAAAACAATTAGAGAAAGCTTCTATGGCTTAATGGTGATGACCGGCACCAACAAGAATGACAAGTTACAAAGATGCTTATTTGTGATGGTGTAGCTGATGGGCGATGGAGCAACCAACACATATTTAGATCGATTTATTATATGCTAAACAATGTTGTGAACTTAGTTAAATATGGTGTCTTTATTTTGTTAGTTGTGCTCATGTTCTTTTAAGAAGAATTTTGGTCATTTTATGCTACTTTGGTTTGAGACAAAATTTAAATTAATGAATGTATCATTTATTATATGTGATGTGCATGCTGTGGAAATAATTTAAAAACTGCTATTCAAATTCCCCTTTTATAGAATAATAGGCAACCATTGATTTTGGTTGCAATATGCATTACGTGTCATCTATCGCCATGAATGGTTGTTTGTTGCAAGTGCCCTCTATTACTACCAACATAAATTAGTTGCAAATTCCATATGTTACCTCGAAGACTAGTTCGTTGCATTACCATATGATCTATTGCCACCAACAATTGTTTGTTGCATGTGACCTCTATTACCACCAACATAAATTCGTTGTAACTTCCATATATTACTTCAAGACTAGTTCGTTGCATTATCATATTATCTATTGCCACCAACAATTCTTTGTTGCAAGTGCCCTCTATTACCACTCACACGAATTCGTTGCAACTATCATATATTACCTCGAAGACTAGTTCGTTGCATTACCATATGATCTATTGCCACGTAGTTTTGGCGTGGCAATACTTTTCTATTGCAACACATTCTTTCGTCGTAATATTTTTCTATTGCAACACATTCGCTCGTCGCAATAGAACCTTAGGCAACCAATCCATTCGCTTTAATATTTGTTCTTGCAACCAAGTATTGGTTGCATTATGCTTTTTGTTAGTTGCAATTTTGTTCTTGCAACCAAGTATTGGTTGCATTATGTTTTTTTATTAGTTGCAATATTTGTTCTTGCAACCAAGTATTGGTTGTATTAGTCTTTTTTGTTCATTGCAACGCCAGATCTGCTGCAACGCCACATCTTAAGTGGATGCCCGAGGCTATTGTGACGTTCCAACCGCAACCATCCGTCGACCACCGGACTTAGATGCAATTGATACCGCTTGCAACCAAAATAGCCATATTGCAACCAAATATAGGCGTTGGGCAAGGGTCAATTCCTAGTAGTGGCACCTCCGGGACCGAAAGCACCCCGACGGACCGAGATTTCCGAAGTCACCATTGGCGCCGTCGTTGACGGAACGCCGCTACCAATCAATGCATAACGCCGTAAAATCCCGGAAAATCCCGGGAAAGGTGCGACCACCGTGATTTGAACCCCGGTGGGTAGCGTGCCACTGGACCGTCCTACCATTGGACTAGAAGCCAATTCGCCTAATTATCTATTTTTAGAAGATGCATTTGTTGCGGTTTGTAGCGGTGGAATAGGAAGTGCTTGTGTTAGAATATGTGTCGAATATTATGTACGAGTTGGAAGTGCTTGTGTTAGAATAAGTGTCGAATATTATGTACGAGTTGGTTTACGCTAGGACTCGAGTTGTATTTGGCAATGTAGGGTAGAGTTGGAGTAGGACAACCCGGCCTCCTCATAAATATGAGAGGAGGAGGGCTTCTGTTGTAACCATGACGGTAGGTTCACAGGAGGACGTCAGTATGTTGCCAGGACCCTAGAGCGGCCGGTGTTGCTAGTATGGGGAGGAGCGCCCGTAATCATGCCCCGAGGACTAAGCATTGGCTAACCTCGTTAACAAATATCGTGCCTCTAGTGTGATCTTGCATGTTCGTGCCTCTAGTGCCTTACAAATAGCGCAAGACTTTCTTAACGGTCTTCCAATGATCTGGACCTAGATTTGATTGATATCTGCCAAGCATCCCGGTAACAAATGCAAGGTCGTATGAGTGCATACTTGAGCGTACATGATGCTTCCAACAAAATAAGCATATGGTACCGCTCTCATCCGTGAAGCTTCAAACTCATTTTGTGGACACTGATATTGTCCAAACTTATCGCCCTTCACAACAGTAGCAGGTAGGGCCTTTCACTTGTGCATATTGTACTTATTGAGTACCTTTTCAATGTATGCCTTCTGAGACAAACCCAAAGGCACCTTTTTGCTCTATCTCGGTGTATCTCAATGCCCAACACATAGGCAGCTTCTCGAGATCTTTCATGTCAAACTTAGAGGAGAGAAATCTCTTGGTTTCTAGCAAAGAAATTCATGTCACCGCTAGCTAACAAGATGTCATCAACATAGAGGACCAAGAAGATAAATTTACTCCCCTGAACTTGACATATATGCAATTGTCTACCTCATTTTCCTTGAAACCAAAGTTTCTGATTATTTTATCAAACTTGAGGTGCCATTGCCTTGATGCTTGTTTCAATCCATAAATGGACTTCTTAAGCCGACACCTCGGATGTTCTTTTCCTTCCACAACAAAACCTTCAGGTTGAGCCATGTAAACAAAGTCTCATGTAAATCTCCATTTAGCAAAGCTGTTTTAACATCCATCTAATGCAACTCCAAATCAAAATGGGCCACAAGCGCCATGATTATTCTAAATGAGTCTTTACTAGAGACAAGCGAGAAAGTTTCTGTATAATCAATGCCTTCTCTTTGAGTGAAGCCATTTGCCACGAGTCTTGCCTTGAACCTTTCGATATTCCCTTTGGAGTCACGCTTTTGGTTTGTAGACCCATTTACAACCCTCACCGCTTTTGGCTCCATTGGGAATTTCCACAAGGTCCCATACACCATTAGTGCTCATGGACTTCATTTCATCTTTCATGGCATTGAGCCATTCAGATGAATGCTCAGATTTCAGGGCTTCCTTGAAAGAGGTTGGATCATCATCCAACATCAACTCATCCATGTCCTCACTCAAGTAGGTGACATAGTCACTAGAGATAGCAGACTTCTTTGCTCGCTGTGACCTTCTAAGAGGTACATCACTTGGTTCATCTGCCATATTTGGGAGTTGCTGATTATTTTCATCAAGCACTTCATCAGTTGTGAAATCAACAAGTGTTGTATCAGCAGCATTTTCAACTAGAGGTACAACTTCAGCACAAATTGGGAGAACAGGTTCTTGAATCATTGGTGTCGGGACATAAACCCGTTTTTCTTCAAGAACTATTTCCCTAGGTGCATCACTCCCCCTTATCAGCTCATCTTCCAAGAACACAGCGTGTCTTGTCTCAACAAATTTAGTGAACTGATTTGGACAATAGAATCGATATCCTTTTGATTTATCAGGATACCCAATGAAATGGCAACTGACAGTCTTAGGATCCAACTTTCCAGCATTCGGATTGAAGACTCTTGCTTCAGCCGGGCAACCCCACACATGCATATAATTCAAAGTCGGTTTTCTCCCAGTCCATAACTCATATGGAGTTTTAGGCACCGCTTTACTAGGAACCCGATTAAGAATATGTGTGGCAGTTTTCAATGCCTCCATCCATAGCTTGTCTGGTAAAGTGGAGTGACTTAACATGCTTCGGACCATGTCCATAAGAGTGCGATTACGCCTTTCAGCCCACTCCATTTTGTTGGGGTTCACCCGATGTAGAATACTTGAGCCACTATGCCATTTTCTTGCAAGAACCTAGCAAAAGGTCCGTGAATTTGGCCATAGGGAGTATGTCTTCCATAATATTCTCCACCATGATCTGATCTCACGGTCTTTATCTTACAATTATGCTGATTTTCAACTTCAGCCTTGAAGACCTTGAATTTGTCAAGTACCTCGATCGATCCTTCATAGGATAGATATAGCCATAACGGGAGTAATCATTAGTAAATGTTATGAATGAATCATAACCATCTACTGATTTTTCTGAAAATGGCCCACATATATCTGTGTGGATGAGTTCTAAAACTCCAGTGCTTCGAATGGCTCATTTCTTAATTTGCTTAGCATATTTTCCTTTAATGCAATCAATGCATTTATCTGCATCGGAGAAATCTAGTGGTGTGAGTATTTCATCTCTAATGAGACGCTCAACTCCCCCCAAAAATATGGCCCAAGTGATAGTGCCATAATTTCGATGAAGTCTCATTATTTCTCTTACGCTTGGTACTGATATCCATAGGTGATGACGGATCAACATTATTCAAGGTATCACTTTGGGAAATAAGATAAAGTTGGTCTTGTCGTAAGGCGAGACCAATATCATTACCATTAATCTTAAAGATACATCTCTTATTCCCGAAAAAACATTGATAACCATTATCATCTAAACATGATACGTAAACTAAGTATAGTGAAGCCGATTAGTGGAGTGTAAGTGGCAAATCTAAACATGATACGTAAACTATGTTGATGACATTTTGCGTAAGTAGAGTGAAGCCGCAGGGAGTGTAAGTGGCAAATCTCCAATTGCTTCCACATCCGCTTCAACGCCATTGGCAACTCTAATCCTTCTTTCCCCTCTTCTTAGGGTCCTCCTCGTAGCGAATCCCTCAAAAGAATTTGCAACATGAATAGTTGCACTGAATCAACCCACCATGTATTGGTGGCATAATCAAAGATAAAGGATTCATCTATAAAGAAGATGACATCGTACCTTTCTTATTGAGCCATTTTAGAAAGGCAATGTAGTCCTTCTTCATGTGTCCGTGTTTCCCACACCGGTGGCACCCTTTTGGATCTTCTGGATTTGCATTGGGCTTATCTTTCAAAGACTTGAGCCATTTTTCGTGGCTTGTTTTGTTGGTTCTCGCTTAGAAGGTTGTCCCTTCTTAAAATGAGCAAAGCTTGGGCATGTATTCTTTCACAAATTTCTTGTATCTTTTCTTTTTAGTTTTCATGACATGGTTGATATGTTCAACCCTTTCAGCCCTAAGCCTTTCCTCTTCCTGAGCACATCTCGCCATTAACTCATCAATTGACCACTTAATTTTCATGGCATTGTAATTGATGGTAAATGGCAAGAACTGTGGTGGTAAAGAGGTCATGATCAAGTGGACAAGGAAACCATCAGAGATTTCCATTTCCATTTGCTTGAACTTTGTAGCCATATTGCTCATTTTTAGGATGTGCTCCCTAATATTACCAGACCCATCATACTTATCGGTCACAAGCCTCTTTATCGAGTGCTTGCATAAAGCTTAGAGGATCCTTTAAATTGATCCTCCATCTTGCTAAGGTAACCTTAGCACTTTGAGAGTCTGGCATGGCACCTCTTATGCCCTCAATAATGGAGCTCTTAATTATCATGAGACACTTCTAATTAGAAGTTTCCCATTTGGCTTTCTCAATTTCATAGCTCACTTTGAGGACATCATAACCCTCACAACCCTCTTCACGTTCCTGAGGAGGCTCCTTATTGAGAGCATAATCCAGATCTAGTAGAGCGAGCAATATCTCGAGCTTTTCCTTCCATGAAGGATAATTGCTCCCATTAAGCCGCTTGCCCATGTCGTTTATCAAACCGGCAATGTTCGAGGCATTTGATGCTACAATTTAGAAATAATGGAGATCATTAGTGGACAATATCAATGCATGAAAATAACCATTATTCATGCAAAAGAACTTTCTTTTATTATTCTATTCTATCATCACCGTTGGGCAAAAATAGACTAGAATAATAAAATATTATGGCCAAATATTTACTAATCAACGTTGGTCGAATAATAAATATATGCCACACTTTAATAATACCTTCCATGACTCTAAACAAATTTTCCCATTGGTTCCAATTTAATCGAGCCATGTAAAATTCACTAATCAAGTTTTTCGCGTTGGTTCCAACTCAACTAGAGAATTTCCAATTTAATTACGCAGCGGAAACATACATTAACTTTGGGCTTAATAAACAGCATAAATAATTGAAAGACATAAATAGTTTATGCTTTGGAAATAATAAAGCCCAAAGCTTAAGACCCGTAAGGTAGTTTTGGCCTATAAACCGTGCAAACCTTTTATTTATTTATTTATTTATAAACCGGGCTACATCATCTTTCAAGCACGGGCCGGTTTTAAATCGACGCGGGCTGTCCCCTCTCTCGTATGATTTATAGCCATAAACATGTCATGCATACTAGCGCATGCATGGCACCAACGCCCAAGAATGCATGCATCGCAGCGCTGTCCACCCAGTCCTTGGGCTGCCGTCATCGGCAGCGTTAGCAGCAGCAATAGCAGCAAGGCATCGCATGCATTAAGCGTTTGTCTACTCGAGAGGCGAGCCAGCAACGGCCAGCATGCGAAAGGCAACGATACCAGCAGCACATGCATGGCATACTGTGGCAACATGTGGGCAATAGACCCTCCACTTTTCTTTTTTTTTGACAGAAGTACACCCTCCACTTTGAATGGGCCATGCAAAAATAAAGGAGACTCATTATTGCGAGAGAGATCAAGGATAGACATACTCCTCCGTCTCTTTATGTATGTCGTCCCGAAGCGTGTTCGTGAGGGAAACACGGTTTTCTAGAGACAAACATTTAGGGACAGAGGGAGTATGTGCATGCATCATCTTTATTTTTCTCTCTTGATGGCTCCCAGCAGGCGGGGGCCTGCTCGCGCCGCGGCAAGGCAAGAGCGGCCGCTTCTCAAAGCGCCCTCACGCCGCCGGTCGCCATGTGCAACGACGCAGGGGCCGGCTATTGGCCACCGGGCCTAGCCTCCCCTTCTGTTTTCTCGTTTCTCCAACCCAAGCTCCTTCTCCTTTCCTTCGATGACCGCGCGCGCGCGCGGCAGCTGCCGTTAGCGACATGTCCACCTTCTTCTGCGTAAGACAAAGTAATAATCGTGGAGCATCATGGTGCCGTTGAGATCCCCTTCGTCGGAGTTGCGCGCTGCGTTGGCTATTTTCTTGTCGGTGCCCATAACAAGGTGTGGCTCACGGTAAGTTCGCCACCTTTTCCTTGGGTTAAGTTTGAGTCGATTTGGGGATTTTTCCTTTTTGGATTTGGGGATTTGAGGTGTTTGTTTTTCTTTACAGCAAATCCCCCCTTCTCAAAGCTAATAGAGCCATTCAAGACCCTAAATAGCACATCAGTGATGATTGTTCTTCAAGAACAACAGTAACATCGTATTAAACATGTATGAACAAACACTGTAAAAGGTCCTAGCATGAGTTTAAACCAGCTCTTGATGCCATTGTTAGATTTCCATCATTAAGCTCTACTAGGACACTAGAAAATAGATAAAGGAGTATAGTAGTTGTTCATACCATAGTTGGATTCGCATCATGGTGAACTCGTTTTGGAAAACCCTTCCTAGTGCTAACGCCGGGGGCTTAGCTAGAGCACGCCCGAGTGCACTAATAATACTGGCTTTCAGCAACCAATATACGCTAATCACATGTACAGTGAGAAAATAGTAGTACTAATATAATACATACTTACCAAAAAGAAGAATCCTGACACATGAATTGTTAAATGATAATAAATAAATGGTAATGCCAAGATCTTTGAAGTCCATCACTAAATTGTCAAGACAATGACCGTCAATAAAGGTATTAGTTAGATGATTCAATATTCTCCAGGGAAAAAAAAAAAGTGAAATTTCCTTTTCCTCAAACTTTTCCCCATTTGAGGTGTTTGTTTTGTTTTGCTCATCTAGGTCCAAAACTTTTTTCCCCTTCTCAAAAACCTAATAGAGCCATTCAAGACCCTAAATAGCACTATATTTAGAAGTTTTGATGATTGTTCTTATTCAAGAACAACAGTAACATAGATAGCGATAAAAAAGTCGTAACGATGTATGAACAAACACCGTAAAAGGTCCTAGCATGAGTTTAAACCCAGCTCTTGATGCCATTGTTAGATTTCCAGGATCATTCATTTTACCATGTCTCTACTGGTTTTGCTAGGACACTAGAAAATAGATAAAGGAAATCATAGTAGTTGTTCATACATATAGTATGGGCATACTTAGACTACACGCATCGGAGTACATGTTACCATTCACGTATATATGGAGATCAGGAGATGTACAAAATAAGTATATTTGTATACTTGAATTTGGGAGTTTCCAAATACCCCAAAAAGTTCCTAGTGCTAAGGCTGGCCGCAGCAATGCCCTTCCTCCTTGCTGCTCGATCAGCAAGGGGCTTAAGCTAGAGCACGAGTACCCGAGGACGAGTGCACTAATAATACGGTCTCTTGGAACGAAAACCAGCAAACCAATATCAACGTATGTGCGCCATAAACAAGATCACATGTACAGTGAGAAAACATTCAGTCAAATTTGTACTAATATAATACATAAGCATTACCAAAAAAGAAGAAAAGCCACCAAGAAGATACATGAATTGTTAAATGATAATAAATAAATGGTAATGAAATTTTTTGAAGATCGACATTATGAAGTCCATCACTAAATTGTCAAGACAATGACCGTCAATAAAGGTATTAGTTAGATGATTCAATATTCTCCTAGATGAGGTTAAAAGTTTATACCGATGAAAAAAAAAAAGTTCATGGAAATGAGCAAAAGTTTAAGGACCCATGGCTACTCCTAAAATTTGAAAGCAATTCCATTTTCTTGAAGCGATCCACTACAACCTCATTTGTAACTTTCATCATTTTCTCTTTCTCCACATAACAAATGAGACTATCACTCATATACTGATCACCCATACGGTTGCACAAATTTGTTTTCACAACTTTCATGGCTGAGAAGATCCTCTCGATCAGTAGCAAAGTAGCAACAGGCAATACAAGTACTAGCTTCAAAAGTCGATAAACCAAGAGATATGTAAGATGTTTTCTCGTCGCTACCATTTTTCGAGAAAGCTCGACAATGGTTGGAATGTTGATAAATCTATCATCTTCTCGTACATCAACAATATAAAGACAAACCTGAGTGTGAAGTTCCCTCAATTGCACTGAATCAAAATCACTTGGATATAATTTAGCTAGGCTAATCAAACTATCCACATTAAAATCTTGAAATGAATCCTTTGGATTAAATGCAGCCGAGCATACAAGCAATTGAGAGGTAGTCTCATTGAAGCGACTATCAAGCTCTTGTATCAACCAATCAAGAACTTCATTAAAACAATCGACTTGAAAATGATGTCTGTTGTTAATTCCAGATTTTTTCCTTGGCCTAGTTGGATCAATGTAAGCCTCATCCATTTCCAACTTAGAAATATCATGTTTATCACAAAAAGCATACACTTCAGCAAGCACTTTCTCCCACTCTTCTCTTCTAACCTTATCTAGAAGGCTTCTAGTAGATCTCACACAATTAACAGCATTCACAATATCTTGATCTTTTCGTTGCAAAGCAATTGACAAGGTATTTGTGATAGTTAAAATGTTCAACATTTATAAAAAAACTTAATTAAATGCGGAGGAAGAATCAAATAATTAGACATCCATAGCTGATAGACCACAAACTTACTTGACATGATTGATTGCGGCAATTGGGAAGAACTGAAGAAGCAAAAGATTGCTGCAAAGGACGATCTGCCGAGCTAGGCGAAGCGCAGGGCGGAACTGGCGGCCGGCGGTGTTTCGTTTACTCGCGAGTCCCGAATAGGAAGAGTTGGAAGAGTCACGGAGCGGAGGGCATGATTTGCGTTTCGTTTCCTGGGCTTTGGGCCAGCATCAAATAAATTGTTTATTTATGTATACAATATGCACAACTGTGTTGGGCCCGGCCGTACGTCCATATATACATATACGTACAGCTGATCCTGATGGGTCTCGAATTCTCGATCCTGAGCCAAGACGTAGCTGCAGCCTGGAGGTGGTGCACGTTTCGATTCCAAGGGAGTGCACACACGGTGAAACATATGTGCTAATCACATAATTTTTTTTTTTTGCCTGGTGCCGGTGCACTCGGGAACAAGTACGTGGCTTCGCTCCAGTGATCAGTGGCTATAGAGGTTGCTTTCACGTTGGTGAAAAGCTTAGGTGAAAAGGCTCTGGGATGCCTTCCTCTATTTATCTTTGCTACTGCACACTAGGAGGCTTCCTTCAGTCAACAATGGTGGGGCTGGTCATGGTCTATCCCTGCCCCTGATCAAGGCACAGGATAGACAGAGTTACTGCAAGTCTTTGAAGGTCTTCTTGACCTCCTACAGTGCAGCACACAACCGGTCTATAGCTTTCACACACGTGTTCTTATGATCAATTCAACAAATGCTTGTTATTTGCTTCATCGTGGAAGCGATCCGATCACACCGTGAACTGATAGTCGATCATCGTCTGGTCTCCGACGATTGTGTCATGCTCCATGCACAAGTGGACGAGTGTGATCCTCCCCACGCGCACCCTGTGTCTTCCATAGCCCATAAATAGAAAGCTCAATTGTCTATTCACTGCGGCCTCCGGCAGTCCGGCCGTCTCCGGCCTGAGCGGCGAGGCATGGCACCGCCACCGCATCAGCATCACGGGCCGATGAGCCGGGGATGTAGGTGGCCCTGGCCGCCGGGCGCCCCACAGCCAGACCTGCTTGGCATCCGCTGCCCTCTGCGCCAGCCTCTTTCGTCTGCGCATGCGACCGGCCGGAACCGCCTGTAAGGTGTTCGGCGTAATGCCTTGGCGGCCAAGATCATGCAACTTGGCTGCCCCGTCCTTCCTTCCTGGAGTCGATTCACTAAATCAGGTGTCGTTTTACTTTCTAGGTAGGTGCATTGCATTCAAGTGGTGATTGGCATGTGGAGCGCTGCTAAGATTCGAGGGGATGGCCACATGCCGTCATGCACGGTGGTGTGTTCTTGCAGGTATATTATCAATTTATCTCGAGATACAATGAAATATGTAGAAATTGTTAAGATCAAAATTTGAAACAAAATCTTGATTCATGACGTCATAAGATTATTTCCTGTACTAGGATTCTAGCCTCTGTGAGCACAGGTTGGTGGATTAGTATATATAATAATAATATAGCTATATTATCACACATACAACTTCATATTGAACGAATATAGCACACGATACATTAACAAATCCAATGTGCTTACAAACACCTCACTTGTTACATGAAACCATGAATGCAACATGATGTTTTAGAGGAAAGCCACATAAATCCAACTCTGTTAGCATAGCATAGACACAACCATTCTAGGCACACATGTAGGACAATTAATCACACAGTTGACACATGCAGATCACAACGGCAAACCACACAGGCACACAAATACAAATCAGGGGGAATCGATGAAAGGAGGGACATTCAGGTCCACCCTGAGCCAACCCTTGTTCTTTCAGAAGCATGAGAATTTTGGAAATTTGTCGTCTTCCTCTTCTAGCGGGTTTCCTTCTGCTTGGTCTTGTTTTTCTGATTCATAGTATGTAAAATGAACTCTACTTTTAAGCTTATTAATGGCTTCTTTTACCTCATTAGGGACACAGCCACCCTTGAACTCAACCTCCTCCAGTCTTGGAAGGTTGTCAATGCCGGAAAGATACTCTATCTTGGTGAAGGTCCAGACGAACCTCTTGAGCTTCGGGCAAGATCCTGCAGTGAAGCTGACCTCCATATTGTCGTTGTCGCACTCCATAATAAGAAGGCTGAGCTCTGGGAAGTCATTTTTGTTAAAACTTAGCTGACGTTCAGCACAGGACTTGTTCAAGAGAACTAAACAGCTTATGGTTGGCTTCTTTGCGAGGATTAGTAGCTCATCTTCCTTCAGCATTGTATCAAACAGAGTCACCTTGGTTATTGCTTTAGCATTTTCAAGCAATGAAAGGAACATGTTGGTTTTGATGGTGGCTGTGGTAACAGTCTGTGCAGTATCAGTGGTTATCGGAGCAGTGATGTTGGCGGTGGGGGGAGCAGGAGAAGTGTTCATGGTAGGGGCGGTGACGGTAGTCTTGGTGGTGACTGCAGGGATGCTGGCATTTGCAATGGTGGGGGTGGCAGAGGCAGTGGCGTCGATTCTGGTGGTAGCGGCTTTATTGTTTTCAGTGGTGGGGGCAGTATCATCTGTGTTGACAGCAGTGGCAGTGGCAGTGGTGATGTTGGCAGGGGTCGTGTCACTGGTGTTGATCTTTGTGTTGGTGACCACACTAGCTACTGCAGTAGTGTTGGTGGTGGGGGCAGTGACATTGATGGCATCAGTAGTTGGGGCATCAGTGGTGGCCGTGGCAGCGCTGGTGTTAGGGGTGGCAGTGGTGATGCTATTGATGCCGTTGGTGTCATTTTGGCTATTGCCACTGCTGTTGGATTTGTTTCTGTTGTTGTTATTCAGCTCAATCTCCTTCAATCTTGTGAGTTTGTCGACTCCATAAAGGTTTAAGTCGTCACTGAGGGGCAACACAATCTTCTCGAGCTCACCAACAGCTCCATTTTCAAAGGTGATGTCAGTCAGGTCAAAGCCCTCAACAAGAAAGTACTTGAGATGTTGGAATTCATCCACCTTGAAGGTAAGATTGCTGTCCTTGTATGCTTTATGTCGGAGTATGACACATTGTAAGTTGGGAAGCATGGCAAGGGCTTCCAGATCATTCTGGCTCAAATAGGTTTTACATAGAGTTACCTTGGTAAGTTGATTATTATGCTTTTGGGCCAACAACTGAAGAAGCTGCACCTTGTCTGTGGTACCACTTATGCTTAGGCTCTCAAGCTTGGGAGTGTATCTCAATATCTTCCGGTGAAGGCCACTACTAGAATCTAGTGACTCCCGCTGGGAACAATAGTGATTGACAGAAAACGGAGGCACTGATGCAGGTCACTGACAGCATCAACCAAATTCCAGAGGTGACTGACCTTGTCGTCTATAACTATACCTAGCTTTCTCAGCTGCCATAGCCTTGCAATACTTATCAAATCTTGACTATTCCGTGCCTTCACATTAGACAACACCTCCATATTTACCATTTTCCCAATCTTCTTAGGAACGTGCACAGTACATAATTCCTCAGCCCTGATGGGCATGCCAATGTCGATACTACTTTGACTCAAATTATTGTGACCAGCCAGCAGGCGCTTCAGCTTCAGGTGCAGGAGTGATTCTGTTGCAGACATGCCCACCTTTGTTAGGGGTGGCAGTGGCGATGCTATTGATGTTGTTGCTACTGTTGTTGATGCCGTTGGTGTCATTTTGGCTATTGCCACTGCTGTTGGATTTGTTTCTGTTGTTGTTATTCAGCTCAATCTCCTTCAATCTTGTGAGTTTGTCGACTCCATAAAGGTTTAAGTCGTCACTGAGGGGCAACACAATCTTCTCGAGCTTACCAACAGCTCCATTTTCAAAGATGATGTCAGTCAGGTCAAAGCCCTCAACAAGAAAGTACTTGAGATGTTGGAATTCATCCACCTTGAAGGTAAGATTGCTGTCCTTGTATGCCTTATGTCGGAGTCTGACACATTGTAAGTTGGGAAGCATGGCAAGGACTTCCAGATCATTCTGGCTCAAATAGGTTTTACATAGAGTTACCTTGGTAAGTTGATTATTATGCTTTTGGGCCAACAACAACTGAAGAAGCTGCACCTTGTCTGTGGTACCACTTATGCTTAGGCTCTCAAGCTTGGGAGTGTATCTCAATATCTTCTGGTCACGGCCACTACTAGAATCTAGTGACTCTTCGCTGGGAACAATAGTGATTGACAGAAAACGGAGGCACTGATGCAGGTCACTGACAGCATCAACCAAATTCCAGAGGTGACTGACCTTGTCGTCTATAACTATACCTAGCTTTCTCAGCTGCCATGGCCTTGCAATACTTATCAAATCTTGACTATTCCGTGCCTTCACATTGGACAACACCTCCATATTTACCATTTTCCCAATCTTCTTAGGAACGTGCACAGTAGATAATTCCTCAGCCCTGATGGGCATGCCAATGTCGATACTACTTTGACTCAAATTATTGTGACCAGCCAGCAGGCGCTTCAGCTTCAGGAGCAGGAGTGATTCTGTTGCAGACATGCTCACCTTTGTGTGGCGAATATCCAATACCTCCAGGTCATGGAGGTTGTTGATTTCATTTGGTATCTGTTTAACATCTGTTCTTCTTAGGCTCTTATACTTGAGAAGCACAACATATCTACAGATGTCCTTGAGGTAACGCTTGCCCTTCCTGCCAAAGCGGCAACCTTCCAGATCTAGTACTTTGATCAGGGATAATCTAGATGATACAGAAAGGTTTCTCAAGAAACTGTGGATTGTCTGGGAGGCCAGGAGCTGGAGATCGTTGAAAATGGAGAAGTGACGAGCCAAGTGGTTCGAAAGGCGTGCCTCCACAATGTGCCGTTTGCTAGCCATCTTGAAAATGAATTCATGAACTAGGTGACCCACCATGCAGCCCTTGGCCTTTCCTGTAGCACTAATATCAACAGGATAGACAAGGCACTGGTCGATGAGCGTGTCAAAACATCGCTCGGCCTGATGCACTGAGGTAGGCCAATCTTCTCTGGTTATGAGGCCTTCTACTATCCAGCGTCCTATCAGCGTTGACCGCCTGATGCGGTGTCCTTTAGGGAAGATGGATAGGTACAGCAGGCATGACTTGTACTCTTGAGGAATATTGTTATAGGAGAACTTGAGGATCTTCTTCATAATACTACCCATTGATTTAGGGGAAACCTCTTGCAGAGTCCTGTGAAGCTTGTGCAGCTCTTGTTTGCTCCTGTGGGGGTTGGCGTACAAAACACGCCCAAACATTTTCATGCACAACTCATGTGGCTTGCACGCGTCCAATATGGCCCGAAGAATCTGGGAATTATTATTGTGGCTGTTGTCTTCTTCATTCATCTGCTGCATCTTGCTTGTTGTAAGCTGGAGCACAATGTCATGGTACATACCAACAATAGAATAGTCTATAGGCTCCTGCGGTGGACAGCAATATTGTTTGGCCCTTTGATTGTCAGCCACGATCACAGCACCAGCTATGCAATCAGAAAGGCTCAAAGCATACCTCGTCTCCTCCCATTCCAATACATAGTTGTGATCAATTTTGAGGATGATCAGGGCCCTTGCATCCTTGAGACGATTTTGGATCTTATGAACAATCCCTTTGATAATCATTAACTCCTTAATCTTCTGTATGATGTTACTGAACTTCTCTGCTGTTTTCTCTATTGTTTCAGTCACCTTTGTGGCTTCTTCAATAACAGGACCCTTTTGTTTGCTTTTAGATTTGCCTTGTTGCACTTGCACCTCGTGTAGGATTTCTTGTTTAGCCTTGTGGATCATTTCTTTGACTTGATCTGCGCTCAGTGTAGAAGTTGGAGACGAAGTTGTCTTCATCCTGACTGCTTCATTGGCTGTGGGTCGGTTGCTGGTCTTCGAAAACACCTCATGCAGGATGTGTGCATACTGGACCTCATCGAGATGAATCGGTTCTGGTGGCCGGGGCATCTGTTTGAGCTGCCAATCATTTTTTTCTATTACAAATTTAAGCTTCTTGGCTGTTCTTGCAATGATCTCGTCGTGCCGCGCCAATAATGTAGGTGTGGCTTTCTTGGTCACCTGTTCATCCACAGAAGCTGAATGGAGCAGCATCAGGATAATGCCAAAGGGTACGTAGTCGATGCTGTCAAACAGTAGTGTCCCTATTGTAAGCCGCTCGTCGCCAATCAATTGCTTGAATTCTTCCGTGTATCTGCTGAGATGGGTCGACAATTCTTTTAAATTGTCAATGTGTTGGGTAGCTCGGTTGACTGGTTGAGTTCCCACATGAAGTTTTCTTTCTCTAGGAAGATGAACTCCTGTAGCATTGACTTGGGCTCTCCAAGTTCCCGGAAGATATAGAAAAGAATATCCTTGGCATGGAGCGGTCGATGAGGCGATTGCAGTGCCAGAATGTCGACACTGACAATATTATGGAAATAATGCTGCTTCTTCTGCACAGACAAAGCTACTTCATCCATCTCTGGATGCGGCGCCACAATGGCGACTGATGGTATAAGTGATCCCGCCGCCCTGTTGCCTTGCCCAACATGATGAGTCATCCACTCCTCCAGCTTTCTCTTCAAATAGTCTTGCAAATCCACTCCTTCCGCTGCTGTCCAGAGCTCCTGAACAGCTGTTCCTCTTCGAGCTGAAGGATCGGTCCAGGTTTCCTCGGACCGATCATCACCGTCATCACCGTCGTCTTGTTCTTGTTCATAACCACCTCCGACAGCTTGGCCAGTCACTGCCTCCGCCGCCGCCGTGGGTCCTGCTGCAGTCCCATTAGGAGGCGACGATGATTGCACCACCAGCACCGCCGCCGCCTTTGTCGGGACCTCCACGCCGTACCTGGACCGGCGCTCGCTGATGTCGCGAGCGCGGTCCTTGAGCTCGCGCAGCTGGTTGGCGGCGCGGTGCTGCGCCGCCATCTTCTGCAGGAGCCAGGGAAGCCACAGCACGTAGCTGCGGAGGCCGCCCCAGCTGGCGCGTTGGGCCTCGCGGTGGCCGCGGTACAGGTACAGGTCGATGCAGCCGTTGCAGTCGAGGGCGAAGCGGCGGACCTGGTCCATCCACGTGCGCACCTGCTCGTTGTGCTCGCCGCCGGTCCTGGCAAGGTGCGCCAGGAAGCTCTTCATGCTCTCCATCTCCTCCTTGATGAATTGCACATCGGCACCCACGCCGCCCAGCAGCGCCGCCTCCTTGCCGGATCACGCCCAGCAGCAGGCTATGCACGGCGCCCACCGCTGGTTCAAGCCATTTTCTTCTCCACCGACAAAACCGCAATGCCCTGTTCCGGTGGCTGCAGGTGTGTTCAGGAGCTTGGGTGACGTAGGCTAAGCACGAACCAGGGTATAACAAAACCTTTGGGTGTCCGGCATGCATTGCACAAAATCAACAACGTCTACTGGTGGCAAAGCATGCATTTTCTTGAAGGGGATTTTGATTTTTAGGCGACTAAATGAGTAACCAAACATGCTTTATGAAAAGTAATATAATGCTAAAGGACCATATATATATAGCCATTAGCCAGCTCTGTCACTCCTTTTCCATCATTAGTTCTTTATCGCTCCATATACAAGCTAAATTTGATCCCTTGCTTCATTTTATCTTTTTTCATTTTGTCATTCCGAAAGAAACAGACAGCACTTGATTCTTTCTCCTTTGTTGTGATTTTGCCCTGACTACTTGTAGTCCACGCAGAAGTCACAGCCGATTCTCCTAGCTAGCTTTGCAACCTGTTCCTTTCGTGTGACAACCTGCTCAATCAAGTCAAGGATAACTTGCTGGTAGACTAATTCTAACATATGCTATTATAATTCTGAATAGCCTTTCTAAAGATTAAAACTTTTATGTGTATTAACAGAAAAGATGAGCTATTCTCACCAAGGGAAATTTGAATATAAAAACGTATAAATGGAAGCAAAATTTCAGCTTTTTGCAGTTGCAGTGAAACTATACAACTTCCTTTTTCTTTGTCATTATGCTTTTTCTTTGCATGCATTTCAGTTTACCTTTAACTTTACATCACGGAATGATGTGGTTCATGTGGTCAATCATTGGAGCATGAGAGATGGGATCCAGCATTGGACTTGCAATGTCGACACAGCATCCACATTGTGTTGGGCAATGTGGTTCAGAAGGAATGAGATAGTATTTGACAATAAATGTTAACCAAAAGTCTTTTTGCAGGTGCTATTTAGGTGGTGCATTGGTTCCGATTGTGAGCGCTTGCAACGATATAAAGATCAAAAGGAGATTTTCATTGAGTTTTTTTCCATGCATAATTGGTTAAGATTTGTATTTGTGGGACTATTGTCATGACCATTTACCGGTGGCTTTGGTAGCTTTTGCTACATCTTTGTGCTATAATAGTTCTGACTGAAGATGGCTGAAGTCGACACGTTTTCGCCATTATTATCTAAAAGAAGTACCAAACCATGTCGTCCATTGTGGATCCAAGTTGATAATTTCCGTAAGGAATCATACTGGTCAACAATTTTAAGTAATCATCATGTCACGACTACTTGATGAAATAATGTTGAAGCGCTTGTCCCGCATCTACTGTTTTTACGTGGAAGTTAATTTGAAGGTCATGCTCGAGCCATGCTCCATTTCTAACCTGTTACAATACCAGTAGTCCCATGAAGTTAAGTCTCAATCATGTTCTTGTGTTGTCCTTCAATTTCTCCCATGAAGCGAAGGTTGCAGGCCTGCCTTGTTGATGACGTATTAGTGTGTAGGGGACCCTAGGGTCTTTGTTAAAGATAAAGTTGTTCTTGTGAACCCTCTCTCCATCTTCAACTCTTTACGTATCCAGCAAAAGATGGTTAGGGATGACTTTGATTCGCTGCCTGCCTCATTTTATCTTTGCTCTTTACTTTTGTGGAAATCAAAGAGGCGAGGAATCCTCCCTCATGAGTGCGTGTTGAGGAGAGTAATCGCTCTTACAGAGCAGGCCCACATGTATAGGTGCAGCTCAAGTGTGTGGACCAACTTGTGTGCATCTAGTAGTTTGCCTCTTGGCCTAGTACAAGAGAAGGAAAAGAAAGACTCTGGACAATTGACTCTAGGCATTGCAGCCCCTTGCTCCTGAGAGAGAGAGGGGGAAGAACCAGAAAAACAAACAAAAAGAGAGAGGGAGAAAAAGAGTGAGATTAGAGAGGAGATCTTGTAGTACGTTAAGAGAGATTCGTCCACAAGGTTGTGAAGTTTCATATCCACAACCTTGCTGCCTCTAATGTGTGTTCCACCTTTAGTTGGTGAAGTCCTTTATCCCCTCAAGTAGCAGCCCCCCTGTCTCTGTTACAAATTTGGCAGAGGAGTTTCTTGTTCTCCACGAACAAGTCCGGAACTCAGGGCACGATCTCAATGCAACAACGCCATGTACGCCCAATGCAACAACACGTACGGTCGTCTCGTCTTGTCCCACACATTTATTTTATTTTTGACCTGCTAATATGCATCATGCATGCATAGCTCCACTTGGTTCCTCCTCTGTATCTGCACAACACTATGTGCTGTACCTGTGCAGTATATCATTCCTAAATGTTAGAAATAGAAAATTTAGTTTAAAACTACACTCCAACAGTTTTTCTAAATGGTCATCTAAACATAGCCATCTTCTATTCCAGATTTTTCGCTAGCCAAATATAGAAGACGAGAATGGTTTTCTAAAGTGCGCATGCGAAATAGAAAAGTTGTTGGGAATTGAAATATATAAGAAGCGATTTTTATGCAAACGACTCTCCAAATGATGATTTAGAGAGTGAGATTTAGAGTAACTCCAACAGTTTTGCAAACAGGCTTTGCATTCGTGAAATTTGCAAAAAACCGATAAAAGCGGTCTCCAACAGTTTTGCAAAAACTTGGCAATTTTTTTCCCTTTGGGCTCCCAAATCTGCCAAGCCAGATCCCACTTTGCAATCGCTTCCCCACCCGCAAGAAAGCATCTCCCGCGGCGACGGAAGTTTCACCGCGGCGACCTGTCCTCCCGCTTCCCCTCGTGATGCTCAAAGACCACCGCCCTCATCGGCACCATCATCGCCCCGCTCATGGGAGGCGGCTATGTGTCTCGAGATTGACATGACCGACTTCCATCTTCTCTATTCGCCTTTATTTCGCTTTGCCCGACCTCGTGGACGGATGAGCACCGATCGACGATGGCCACCGCATGCATGCGCAAGATAAGAAGGCGCCGGATCTAGATTCTAGACCATCTTTTTTTTTTTTGAGATTACACAAAGACAACGCAGACACTCAACACGCACGCACACTCACCCCCTATGAACACACGTGACGCAAACCCTACCCCTATGAGCACCTTCAAGGACTGAGCCGGCAACCTTGAAGTTCACGGTCACCAAGGCGCCGGCATGCCGACGGGACGCCGCCTACCACTTAATGCGCAGCGCCGAAAATCCCGAATAAACCCAGATAAAGTGTCGCACCCGTGATTTGAACCCCGGGTGGGAGCCCCACAACCAATGGTTTTTGCCATTGCGCTTATGAACCCCTTGACAGACCATCTTGTTCCTCTCCGGATCAACACGCGCTTGAACACCTAGATGGGAAACCAAAAATTTTTGGGGTAGAATAATTCATCAATTTATTTTGGGCAGAAACCAAAATTCGCCGTGGTGAAGCTCCGCCGACCACCCCCCTTATGAGGACAGAATGGCGGACGAGGAAGATCTATGTAGGGAGAAAAAAAACAACCGTAGGCCTCACTTTTCAGTTTTGCCAAGTGTAATTTGACAAACCATTGAGATGACAATTAATTTAACTTGGTAAATATTTGAGAGACTTGGTAAATTGTAACTTTTACCAAGTGACAAATGCCAAACTGTTGGAGTTGCTCATATAAAGGCTCTTAGAGATGCTCTTATCACCAATTTAATCCATGTAGTACAGAGAGCATAGTTTGTATTTGCTCCCTCAGTTCTAAAATAATTGTCGCTTTTAGTTTCGTGTCACAAATTTGACTAGATTTAGACAAAATATGTACGACATTTTGTATCTTTAAATAAATTTATTAAAAACTAGAATTAAAAAGTCTTTTTCGATGATATTATTTATGTAACAAAAATTTTTATATGTTTTTAATATATATTTAATCAAAGTTGTTTCTTGAAAACGAGAATGGTTGTTGTTTTGGATCGGAGGGTGGTCATGGTGCATCTCTATCTATCTCATCGGTGTGCCTATTGAGAAATAGTCTACTATTTGGCCTTCATCATCATCATGCTCATGCATCTCTCTATTGTCTATTCTCTATGTGGCTATTTAGAAATAGTCTCAATCTGGCACAGCTTAGCTTCGCTAGGGAAGCTATTTTTTTTTTTTGAACACAACTTCATGAGCAACTCTCTAGGTGAAGCTGAGTTGTGTTGGACACATTATTTGTTAAAACAACTTCACCAGTAGCTTCATGCATGAATGGGAGAGAGAAATGAGGGAGAGAGCTAGATAAGCTACTTTTTTTTTCAGCTTCACTTTAACTTATATCTTTGTGAGAGTAGAAAGAAAACAACTTCACTCATGAAGCTGTTTTAGAAATAGGTGTTTGATAAAAAAAAAAAACAGCCCCATGAGCTGCTGTGAGTTGTACCAAATAGACCCTTACTCTTGTCCTTGACTTCACTAATATAGTATACTCCATTATGAAGGTCTTATTCTTATTGAACCATAATTGATTAATCTTTCTTTTCGTTGCGAGGCTTTTTAATGGATGTATATGTAAACAGACATTTATAAGGCACGAGGACGTGGAGGACAAGTCCCACCGGGCGCCGCCCCTTATTGCCCGACAATGGCATCCCGAACCCTTCTCCGAGTCATTGACGGGGATGCCACCCACGACTGGCCACTCAGCGCCCCGCTGCTCCACAACGCTCCAACGCCAGGCTCGCCGAGAAAGGAGCTGACCAGAGGTGGACTAAAATTTTGGTGGACTGAAATTCCTCGCTTTATTAGTAGGTGTATATCAAGCTATTTTTTCCTTGATGACGCGTTGTACGTCGCTGGAATCGATCCTACTACCATACCAACCGCGCGTGCGCGTGGGACGACATCTCATGGGAAGAGGCGGTTGACGGTCATGCCGCCGTCGACGGCGATGGTCTGTCCGTGACGAGGATGCAGGGCATGCAGAGGAATGCCATGAGCGACGACACCTCCTCGGGCTCCGCGAGGCGCCGCTGTGGCGTCCGGGCGGAGGATCACTGCCACGTACCTCCCCCGCGCCCGTCCCCTTCCACGAGCGGCGTCCGGTGTACCACGGTCGCGATGGAGTTGGCCGGGATGCCGCCGCCGCCCACTCGCACGCTTAGGCTCCTCGCCAGCCGGTTCATCCCGGCCTTCGCCATGGCGTAGATGTAGAGACCGCGCACACCGCCACGCCGCCGCACACGGATGAGACCAGCACCACACCGACGTTGTCGCTGCCACCGCTGCCTCCGCCGCCAAGCGCAAAGGGGGGTAGGCGAGCTGGCACAGTGGTTGAGGTTTGAGTCAAACATTGAGAATCTAAATCAAGTCGTTGAGTTTGAAAATGTGAAAAAATCATATCAATTGATTTATCTTGAAAGTTACTTTCATAAAATTATACATATATAGCTTTCCAATAAATATTTTTATAGAAAAGAGAAGTTAAAGTTATGCTTTGAAGGCCATATTGCTTTCTAAACGACTTTTCGTATATGGAAGAAGTACACCATAAGCCATTTTCATAGTGTGCTTAAATATTGGTTGCACAAATATTTGTTGTGATTTTCTTCAAAAAAAATTATTTCTTGTGATCTTTTCTATAAGTTTAGTAAAACACACACAAAAAAAGGTGTTTAGCTTACAATCTAATTGATTCACGGATAGGAGGAGTACAATAACCAGATAAAATCGAAACCATTTTTCTTGGTCGATCTAAAGCATTTTATTATCAAATCTAAAGCATTTTATTATCAAATCTAAAGCATTCGTCTTCGTACCGGATTTATTACTACCCAAAACATCCATTTTAGTACAAAGCTAGAACCACAAAAATTCAGAAGAACGATAACACGGCAACCTGCATTAATCTCTGATAATCAACCTAATCCCTATAGCAGCGAGCTAGCTCTGAAGTTTTGCTGGCAAATGGTTGCCGTAGTAGAGACCCGCTGGATCTGGAGGGCAGGGGACGACAGATATCAGCGTCTTCCTCCTCATGTCGATCTCGAGCGCACATATCTTCCGCTTGGTCTTGCCATCCTCGCACTCGGCCACCACGAAAAAGACCACGTCGGGGTTCTCCGAGCTCACGACTGGCCTCGTCAGCCATGGCCGCCGCGGAAGACCCTTTATCGAAGCCCGCTAGCAGCGCCCAGAACTCCTCGCAGTCAAGTACGCCTTCCTTCACCCACGTCATTGGCTCGTCCTCGTCCTCCCCCTCGTCGTCGTCGGCAGCGCCAGCGTCCACGTGGTCACCGTGAACAAAGAGCTGGAGTGCTCGCAGTCGCTCCGTATCACCGGTCCGCCACAGCAGCAGCGTCTGTCGATGCTCACGAACCGCACCGCCACCGTGTCGGTGCCCTGCGGCGGCACTGCTCCAATGCTCCGGTAGTGCTTCCAGTAGAGCTGGTCCTCGTCGTCGTACTCGAAGCCCCAATCCTTTTCGTCCTCTTTTGGCGGCACTGCCATCACGGGCAGCGGCACGTACCTGAGCTTGGTGTTCCCCCTCCTCGGCCATCATGTCGCACACGAGCAAGGTGCTGTGGTCGTAGCTCACCCAGCACAGGAAGCGGTTCCCGGCGGGGACCGCCGCGTTGAGCTCCTGCCACCTCCGGAGGTCTACGTCTAGCCGCCCGCCGCCCTCGTAGTGGACGATGGGCACCGCGTCCTTCAACTCCCAGTAGGGCCGGCCGTGCCGGAACACGCAGAGCTCGGCCGTGTCGAACGGCTCTTTGTACGCGACCTGAGCTGGGCCACTAGGAACTCCCCGCCGCCGCCGCAGCGCAAGAGGCCGGTGTCCATCGGCCTCAACTCGCGCTCCGTGCGGTAGACCTCGCCGCCATCGTGCTTGCCGTCGTATTCCCATTCGTACATGGGGACGCGGCAGGCCGGGAGGAGGGACAGCGACGGCGGTTGGCCGGCGGCGGCCGTGTACACGAAGTAGTCGTCACTGAACCTGAGGAGGACGGAGTCGCCGTGAGCCGCGACGACGGCTTCTCTGAAGCCGTTGTCGTCTCGTGACCACTTGCCGCCGCCGCCGCCTTCTTCTTCTTCGCTCGTGGGTGCGTGGCCGGCCCTGTCGTCGAAGCAGAGGTACGAGGTTGCCGGCGGCGCCGCGCGGCTAATGGAGACACGCAACGGCCGACTACCGGAGGTGTGGGTCTCCGCGACGGTCTTGGCATCGGCGTTAGCGACGACGTCGACGGCGGTGGAGTTGGTGGCGCAGCACCAGCGGTTCAGGAGCATCCAGCGCGTGTCATCCGCCGCCGGAGCTGCCGGAGCCAGGGCTGGACCTTGACCAGAGGTTTCCTTCTCCTTCGGGCAGGTTACGGCGGTGGTTACCATGTGGCGGCGAATTGGAGTTGGGACGACATGGATGGAGGAGCGTCGGGCTTGCTGGAACAGGGAGCGTTCTTGGTTGATGAAGTTGATCAACCTGCCGGCCGATGATCTACCCAGACCACAACCGATCCTCGTCAGAAGCTTCATGCTTTGTTCGCGTACGTACGTGTTGTTGATGGCAATCGATCTACAGAGCTCACGGATGATGAGGGATGGCTGCTGCACACGTGACTACGGCGGCGGTTGCCCTAGCTAGAGCTCACGGATGATGGCGTGTTCCTTGAGTCTCTCTGCATATAATATTTTGCACAGTATATCCATCTATTTATTGAGCTGATCGAGATCATTCTGTTCTGCGTTTGGAGCATATATATCTCCAGAGTTTCCGTGGTCCACTTCCAATCTTAACTTTTTTTCCTTTTTTTTTTTTGGCAATCTTGATTTTCCTATCTCAACTTTCAATCTTTCCTCACATGGAAAGTTGAACGATATGCGAGCATATCGAAATCTATAGCTGGGCATCGGGCCGGCCTGGCCCAACCCCGCATGAGAACGGGCTGCCACGACCCGATGCTGGTCGGGCCAGGGCACGACCTATGGGCCTTTTTTCATGACGGGCCAGCCTGGGATGCAGGGCAAAAACAGCAGGTTGTGCCGGCCGCGGCCCACCATGCTAGCACAGAGACGAGATGAGGGGATGCCGCTCAATGGCGGGGTGGCGGCGGCTCCACAAGGGCGAGTATGGAAGAGGTAGCCGATAGTAGGAGATGGCAGGGGCTCTCTACCACTAGTACAATTTTTTTTTTTTTTTTCGTGACACCCCCAAACTTATTCGTGGCGGGCGTACACTTTGCCCACCACAGTTAATGCTCCGATTAACCGATGCGGGCGTTTTTTTTTACCGTGGCAGGCAAAGTGCCCGACATGGTAAATCTATTTTCCGTGGCACGTAAAAGGCCGGGCCCAAATAGCCCGCTAGTGGCCCGATAGCGTGTTCATATTAATTGAGCACTTAGGTTAATAGCTCCTCACACTCCCAACCCAGCTCTCTCCCTCACTCTTCCCACCCGACTGTGTCGCGTCTCCCTCCCTCTTTTGTCCCCTCCGAGCGGCATGGCGCGGGCGACTCCCTCCTCCTCCATCCAAGCGGTGCGGCGTGTGCGGCTCCCTCCTCCTATAGCCATGGTGGTGGCCGGCGTAGTCCCCGGTGTGGGCGGCGGTGGATCCAGCGCCTGCCTCTCTCTGGCCGCGGATCCTGGCGTCTCCCCCGCTCCGACGGCAGATCCTGGTGCATCCTCCACTCTTGCGGACGATCCGGGCGCCTCTGCCTCTGTAGCTGCAGATCCGGGGGCCTTCCCCACTCCGGTGGCAGATCCGAGTGCCTCCCCTCTACGGTGGTGGATCCAGACAGCGTGGGACCCCTCCCGACGTTGATGTCGCATGAATCTAGTGGCGGCGACGATTGCAGACGTTAATGCAGCGGCGCCAGGCCCAATCCAGGCCCGACTAGGTCTCGGTGCCCGATTTCTCCATTTTTTGCTTTTTTTTTTGTGGCGGGTAAAACCCGCCCACCACCATGGTGCTTGTATTTACCGTGACCCCTGTTGGGTGACGAGCAGGATTGCTCGCCAGACAAAAACTTTTTTGCTCACCACTGAAATGATTTATGTAGTACTGTACGACCTCATCGAGGCTACGGCATGTCGGGTGCTGGCGGGGTGCGCATCCCACGACGTGAGCTGAGAGATGGGAAGGGAAGGAGGAGTGAGCAAGGCAAGCGGTCGGTACGACCGTACGAAATGCGATGGGAAGTGGCGGTCGTGGTGGAGCGGACTGCGGGAGCTCGTCGCTAGCATTTCGCCGCCAAGACAAGATCATCATGTGCGTCGATGAGCGCCGTGTCGTGGAGTGAGGAGTGGGCCGATGTATGGTGGGTGAAGCTAGGGTTAGGGAGTTAGCAGGTCAGGATGGTGGGCTGGTGGGTTGTTTGCTGTCAGGAGACCAGATGGTTATCGGGCCGCCAGTGGGCCTTTCTCAAAATAGTGGGCCGTGCCGTGCTGGCCCACGGGCCTAGGGTGCAGCCCGTGCATGACCCGCTCCCTCGGACCGCGCCAACCCGGGCTCGTTGGACACCGTGGCGGGCCGTGCTTGGGCCGGGCCAAAATTCCAGGGTTCGTGCGAGGCTCACAGGCCCGGGCTACATTGCTAGGTACGACACGGCCCGACACAGCCCGTGCTAGGCAAGACCCGCTAGGGCAAGGGCCCGCTTGGCCCACGTTCGCCGGGCCATGCCTCCACTTGCCACCGGGCCCGCTTGCCGCCTAGGCATGGCACGTGGATCGAAGTTTTCGTGTTGGGACGACCCGGATAAGCACGGGCCCATAGAGGGAGGGAGGAGCACAGACGCAGCGAGGATTGGGGGTGGTGGTGGTCGCCGGTGTGCTCACGACTAGGGCTCTTGATGCCAGATCAAACGAAGTAGCAGGCAGAGGTGGCGAGTCTGGTGAAATAGGTGGCGGATCCACGTCGTTGCGGCCGGATCGAGCCATGTGGCGATGTGGAGGAGGTCGCATGGACGACGCAGTGTGCGGTGCGGTGCATGGTGCTGACCGGAGCAGCGTCGGTGCGGGGGTGGAGAGGAGGAGGTGCAGCGGCGCCCGGTGAGGCGTGGGCGTAGAGAGGAGGTGGCCGCCATCCGCCGGTGGTGTAGAACCCACGCGCGGGAGGAGGCCACCTCGCCAACACGTGGATGGAGCGGTGTGGGGAATGGGGATGAGGCGAGCTAGACTGGGGGAGGCGGTGGGATGGCTTGTGACGGCGCGATTGGAGGGAGGGTGTTGAGTGCTAACCGTTGAGGCGTGTGAACAGGGTCGAGGAGATGGTGGTTGGTCGGCCGCCGGCCTTTTGTGGGAGCAAAGATCGGGCCTACACCGGGCCTCCTCTCTGCTTTTTGGGCCATGTCGTGCTGGCCCATGTGCCTTGGGGTTGGCCCAAGCACGCCCCGGAGTGGGCACCGCCCGCCCGCACACTAAAGCCAACCGTGTTGTGCCGTGTTTGGGCCTTGCCGAAATTTCGTGGTTCGACCGTGACACCGGTCTCGTGCCGAATGCTCGGATATACTGAAGCCTGGACATGGACGAAACCAAACAATAAGTTTATATAAAACGTAATTTAAGCTAAGCAACAAAACACATCCATTTTGATTTACAATATAATTTTATTTGTGTAAACTGGAAACACAATTAATGATTTATTATCACAGAATTGCAATGCACTAGACATAATCGACAACAGCCTATAGGTAGAGGTGGAAGGCTAGCAAGAATTGGATATCCATAGATTTTAGCAAATAAACAAGAAATTCAAGTTTTGGTGGGGGACCGTGTCTTTCTAGTTCATTTTTTTTATGAACCGGAAGGTATTCATTGGACATGCAACTTCGACCTCTACCCATAGGCCATATATGTGGAACAAACCGCTTTATTCAAGTGTCTTTCTTACATTTAAAAATCTATGATGTAAATATGCCGACAATAATGTAGCTGCTAATAGCTACTTTATTCTTTATCAAGCTCTGTATTCCTTGACGACGCGTCGTCGCTAGAACGCCAGGGCATGCAGATGAACGCCACGAGCGACGACACCTCATCGGGCTCCGCGACGCGCCGCTGCCCGCTGGCAACAGAATTTATAAGCGCGCATGGCACACTCGATCAGGAACAGAGCTAACACGTTAGTGGTACTCGTTGACACAAATTTAAAGTGCTACGAATTTTTACGAATGCTCTCACGTCACGATTAGAGTGGTACACGAATGCTATCACGTCACGAAAAAAAAAGTTGTACATAGAGGGGCCGGGCCTCCATCGAACATCGTTGCATCATGGGCTACCTACAGGCAGCTGGCCTTAATTTGCATCGTCATGAGCTGCAGATCGGCCCATACATGCTCCAGTTGCCAACCTAAAAATCGACAAATGCAACTAAAAAATAATCTAAAAAAACTAAATCGAGAAAATCCCTTGTATTTGTTACACTGTCAAACTCACGTATTTCTCGCTCCCATGGCTTTGAAAACTCCAGACTTCTCTATTTGATACTGTCTTCGAATTTCATTTTCTATATACTCCCTTTGTTTCAAATTATAAATTATTTTAATTTTTTTTGGTTTATTTATTTTATTATGTATCTAGACATATTATTATATTAAATGGATAGTAAAATTGATCTACCAAAAAGTCAAGGACTTACCATTTGGAACTGAGCCATGGAGGGAGTATATGACACTACCATTTGTTTTGGAAGCTAACATCGTCAACTTACATATGAAATGACTAAAATACCCGTAATGTAAGAAAATCCATTTATACCCTGTATAACATTGTTTGGTGTAGGCATATATGGAACCTATTTCTGTGCTGATTTGACGCATTTTGGCAAAAAAAAAAAAATCATCCATATTTTATAAATTAGTTTATTCTTATTGCACTCGTCAATGTCATTTATACGTGCTGGCCGGCATGTGTTATTTAAGCATCCTTTTACTAAAATTCATCATACACAATAGGACCTAGGTGCGCACAATTTCAAGTTTGCAACCACTTTTGGCTCTGACAAATCTGATGATCACACGAGCACAATCAATCAATCATCCTATATCTGTAATCAATCGCCTCCTGACTCCACGGCCACCATCTTCCTCAATCGATCAAGGCTGGCCGGAGCTACTGTTTGGTGAGGAGGTCGTAGTGCACCTTGACCAAATAGACTCAAGCTAAATCAAAAGCCACCATGTGACAGGCTACTTAGGGGTAGCCCTTGCCCACTCAAGTTTGCTACAAAGATCGGTGGACCTCTCACACCGGGAATTGGAAACCCTAGCTAAGAAATGTAAAATGAGAGGCAAAGAGGATGCGAGGGATGCCCCTCGCTATATAGTCCAAATCCTCTTTCCCAAACTACCCCTAAATACATATGAGCGAACAGCTAACCTTAAGGCTAATTTAGTCCGACTTCGGATAATTTGTTCCGACGGCCACCGCGTCTCCTCATCGGTAGCCTTGCATCCACGCAACCTCCCCGATGCCGCCACGTGTCGCCCCTTCCATCCACCGAACGTCTTGGGTTTTGAGGCCCAAACCCGCGAAACCCTGCGGGTTTTGAGGCCCAAACCACGAAACCCAGCGCCGATGGTTTGAGGGCGCACCACCAAACCTCCTCGACACGTGTCATCGCCGCCTTGACCGCCCGAAGTCGCCAAGTCATTAGAGCTCCCCGCTCCGACCGCGACGCCGTCTTGACCCGATCGACACGGTCCCGCCACGCCCTCTTGCATCCGTCCGATGTCCCGGATGTCGACCCACCATGGCTAGCCACCCGCGATCCGGTCCCTCGGTCCAAGCCTCACGTCCATCCTTCACCTCCTCGCGTCCGTCGGCCCGGCACGCCCTCCTTAGCCCCTTCACCTCGCCGTCGGCTACCATCTCTAAGCCCCACACCGCACAACACGAACCAAGAGATACGCCTTCGACACACTCCACGTGTCCGGATGAACATAGCCGAAGCATAAAGAATAAATGAAAATAGAAGGAAAATGTTGACCGTTGACAATCACTTAATCACAAAACTAAACACATGTGACCTAAATCAACCATGTGTTCGCAGAGGAGATGGTGGTTGGTCGGTCGGCCGCCTTTTGTGGGAGTTGTATCGGGCCTACACCGGCCTCTATTTTTTGGGTCGCGGTCGTGCCGGCCCGTGTGCCTCGGGGTCGGCCCAAGCACACGCCCTGGAGCGGGCACCGGCCCGGCCCGGACACGAAGCGAACCTTGTCGGGCCGTGTTTGGGCCTTGCCAAAATTTCATGCTCCGGGCCGTGACACCGGGTCTCAGGCCGAATGCTCAGATATACTGAAGCCTGGATATGGACAAGAACCAAATAGTAAGTATATATAAATCGTAATTTAAACTAAGCAACCAAACACATCTATTCTGGTTTTCAATATCATTTTATTTGTGTAAACTGGAAACACAATTAATGATTTATTATCACAAAATTGCAATACACTGTACATAATCGACAACAGCCTATAGGTAGAGGTGGAAGGCTAGCAGGAATTGGATATCCATAGATTTTAGTAAATAAACTAGAAATTCAAATTTTGGAGGGACCATGTCTTGCTAGTTCATTTTTTTATGAGCTAGAAGGTATCCATTGGACATCCAACTTCCACCGGCCATAGGCCATGTACGTGGAACAAACTGCATTATTCAAGTGTCTTTCTTACATTTAAAAATCTATGATGTAAATATACCGACAATAATGTAGCTGCTAATAGCTACTTTATTCTTCATCAAGCTCTGCATTCCTTGATGACGCGTCGTCGCTAGAACATGGAATCGATCGTCGTAGTGCTGGAACAGATCGTCGTAGTGTACCATACCAACCGCCCGTGTGGATGACATCTCATGGGAAGAGGCCGTTGACGGTCATGCCGCCGTCGACGGCGATGGTCTGTCCGGTGATGTACGATGCGCATGGCATGCAGAGGAACGCGACGATCGACGACACCTCATCGGGCTCCGCGACGCGCCGCTGCGGCGTCCGGCGGAGGATCTCCGCCACGTACTCCTCCCGCGCCAGGTCCCCTTCCACGAGCGGCGTCCGGGTGTACCACGGCGCGACGGAGTTGGCCCGGATGCCGTCGCCGGCCCACTCGCACGCCAGGCTCCTCGCCAGCTGGTTCATCCCGGCCTTGGCCATGGCGTAGACGGAGCCCGTGCACACCGCCACGCCGCCGCACACGGAAGACACCAGCACCACGCTGGCGTTGCCGCCGGCCGCGCGCAGCAGCGGGTAGGCGAGCTGGCACAGGTGGTAGGCGGACTCGAGGTTGGTGGACATGAGGAACGCGTAGTCCTCCGCCGTGTACTCCGCCGTCGGCTTGCCGAAGTTGGTGCCCACGTTGTTGATGAGGATGTTGAGCTTGCCGCCGAACCGCTCCGCGACGTCGCGGAGGAGACGCTCGCGCTGGTCACGCGCCGACACGTCGCAGACGGAGCCCGTGATGACGCCGCCGCCGGTCTTGGTGGTGGTGGCCTGCCACTCGGCCAGGCGGTCACGCAGCTCCGCCTCGTTCCGGGAGCACGTGTGCACCGCCGCGCCCAGCGCCGCCAGCTCCTCCACCACGGCGCGCCTGCATGCGCACGCACGTACGAGCCAGTCAGTTACAGAAAGCGCGCCTGCGCCGCTGCATAGACGACGACATTGTGAGCCCGTGCAGGATATACGATACGTACCCGATGCCGCGGGTGCCGCCGGTGACGAGGGCCGTCATGCCGCGCAGGGACCACCTCCTCCCGGCGGCCGCGGCATCGGAGCCGATGGCCGTGTCGACGTTGCCCGCCGCCGCTGCCATGATTTTGCTTGTAGCTATAGCTAGCTCGACGTTGACACCGGAGCCAGGCTCCGCCACCGGCTGTGTGATGGGTGATATCTGATCCTCCCCAGCCAGTCGTGCAACAGAATTTATAAGCGCGCATGCGCGGCACACTCAATCAGGAACAGAGCCAGAGCTTCATCTGATGGAGACACGCCAGTCGCCGCACGGCGTGCTCCGGTGTCAAGCTCGGGACCGCACTGCACCCACCCACTGCTGTTCCAGCTGACACGATAGTGGTACTCGTTGACACAAGTTTAAAGTGTTACGAAATTTTTACGAATGCTCTCACGTCACGATTAAAGTGTTACACGAATGCTCTCACGTCACGTAAAAAAACTTTTACATATAGAGGGACCAGACCAGGCCTCCCTCGAACATCGTTGCGTCATGGGCTACCTACCGGCAGCTGGGCCTTAATTTGCATCGGCATGGGATGCAGATCGGCCCATACTTGCTCCAGTGCCAACCTAAAAATCAACAAATGCAAAAAAAAAAAAAAAAAAAAAAAAAATCGCCTAAAAACTAAAAAATTAATCTTAAAAAAAACTAAATCGAGAAAATCCCTTGTATTCGTTACACTGTCAAACTCACATATTTCTCGCTCCCATGGCTTTGAAAACTCCAGACTTCTCTATTTGATACTGTCTTCGAATTTCATTTTCAATATACTCCCTTCGCTCCAAACTATAATTCAGTTTGATTTTTTCAGTTTCATTTATTTGGTTATATATCTAACATATTACTATTATACTAGATGTATAGTAAAATTAATCTACCAAAAAGTGAAAGGACTTATAATTTGGAACTTAGCCATGGAGGGAGTATATGACACTACCATTAGTTTTGAAGGCTAACATCGTTAACCTACATATAAACTGTCTGAAAATACCCCTAATGTAAGAAAAATGTACGTATGCCCTGTATAACATTGTTTGGTGGAGGCATATACGCTTTATGTGGGACCTATTTCTGTGCTTATTTGTCGCATTTTGGCAAAAAAAAAAAGGGTCTCATCCATACTTTATGAATTAGTTTATTCTTATTGTACTCCTCATTTTAGCATCCTTTTATTAAATTGCATCGTCATTTATACTTGCTGGCTGGCATGTGTTATTTAAGCATCATTTTACTAAAATTCATTCATACAACCAGTTTTTGCTCTGACAAATCTGATGATCACAGGAGCACAATCATCAATCAATCAATCAATCAATCAATCAATCACCCTATAGCTGTAATCAATCGCCTCCTGAATTAGGAGTCCTGATAGCACGGCCACCATTTTGCTCGATCGATCGTGGCTGGCCGGAGCTACTGTTTGGTGAGGAGGTCGTAGTGCACCTTGGGCTTGCGGCGGTGCTCCTTGCCATCACACGCCACCTGCATGGCGTAGGCGAGATGCAGCAGCGTGGCCTCCGACCACGGGCGGCCGATGAACTGGAGCCCCACCGGGAGCCCTCCCCTGTCGTACCCAACCGGCACGGTGATCGCCGGAAGCCCCAGGAAGTTGCCCGCGATCGAGTACCGCACCAGCGCAGCTGCATATGCAAGTTCTTTCAGCTGTCAGGTAAGTTTCAGATGCACACTGACACTGAACTGAATCATTCACTTCTCCTTGATCATTCAATCATCGTCGCATCAGACGTTTTTACCTCCGTTGATGTAGTCCAGCTCCCCCGTGCTCAGTGCGTCGTCCTGCAGCGCGTACGCCGTCACCCTACACAGGCACAGCAAGTAAATCGAAGCAGAACAGAAGCCATGTCATGCCAATGCCATTGGCATGGAGCAAGCTAGAACAGGACCGATGGCGGCGTCGGCTGAACGTTGGGTTTGCATTTCATAGCATTATTGCATACCCTGTTGTGGGCGTGACGATGGCGTCGGCTGTCTCGAAGATCTTGTCGTGGAAGTACATCTGACGGCATCTACAGGCGTTCGTTTTTGCAAGCACATCAGGATTCAGATTTTCAGATTAATATATAATGGCATTGTTCAGTTAAGGCATGCCTACCGGAGGCGCTGCGCGTTGAGGTAATCTCTGCTGCTGAAGGATCCGTAGGCGCTGAGCGCGATCCTCACGTCCCACCCGATCTCAGACCTGTCCCTGCAATACAACAAAGTTCAGTTTCAGACTTTCAGTTCGTTGTTGCTGCATCAGCATCAGGAACTTCTCTGTGCTTACATGTTGTCGAGATACTTTGCGAGTGAGGCAGTGCACTCTGAGCCCATGGTCACGTAGTGCGCCAGCCGCATCTCTTCGATCTCAGGGACAGTCACCTCCACAGTCTTTGCAGCCAAAGATATGGAGAGAGTTTCTTTTTCAGAATGGAATGAAGAACTGCATCTATGTAATGTTGTTCTTCAGGCGCTAAACTGCACTGAATCACATACCTCCCAACCGTAGTGCGAACGCAGCATCTGCAGAGCCTTCCCGCACAGGCTCCTGATGTCCTCTGAACTATCATCGAACCACTGCTTTTTAAAATGTCACAAATGTCAGCGCGATGTTCAGGGATAAGTTTGAGACATTCGTGATCAAAGTTCAGAGACTGACTGAACTGACCTTTGCGTATTTGGCTAGCCTGATGTTAGGCATCGACCTCGTGCATGTCAGCATGGGCAGGTTCAGTTCAGGCTGCTGCAGAGCAGATCGGCAACAAGTCGATCAGCCAATCTTTACTGAACACTGAACTGCAGGTGAAATGTGTGGAAGCAAGATGCAGAAAATGAAACATATATAATAAAATGGGTCGGGATATATCCTGCTTTGTGTCACCTGCAAAGGGCTGGGTTTTGACTGATCAGCAATGGCCGCATAGCTGAAAGAAAGTAGTAGGGAAACAAGCAAAGACATCATTTGTGATTGCTGTTTTCATTAGCCCATAGACGAATGATGAACATATATACTTCTACAACGAAATACAAATGTATGAGGTTTGGTTTATGGAAGAAATTAATGAGAAGCTGGCTGGGCGGCACCGACGCGATCACCGTGTCCTCGACCGTTGCTGCTAGGATCCCCGGCATGCCGACCGTCCAGTTCAGAGGAAGAAGCCTAAAACACAAAGATTAATCGTTTCAGTTCACAGTGTCTATGACCATTACCATCACATCGATTGTAGTGTTCTGCGTTCATTGTTATATAACATGGTGGCGCACCCGGAGTTGGAGAGGCGGCCGGCGGTGGGCTTGAACCCGACGACGCCACAGAGCGCCGCCGGCATGCGCACCGACCCTACAAGAACAGAGCGCAAACCAGCACGTCAGCGCCGCCGCCGCCGGCATGCGCACGCACGGACAACACTGCAAGAACGGTGCAAGAAGTTTATTTTACCGCCTCCGTCGGCGCCGAGGGCGACGGGGCAGAGTCCGGCGCAGACGGCGGCGGTGGACCCTCCGGAGGACCCGCCGGAGACCCTGCCGACGTTGTAGGGGTTGCGCGTGGAGCCGTGGTGCGGGTTGATGCCGCTGCCGCCGGCGCCCAGCTCGTGCATGTTGGCCTTGCCGGCCATCACGGCGCCGCACGCGCGCAGCTGCGCCACGCACGCCGCGTCCGCCGCGCACCGCCGCGCCGACGCCAGCCACCGTGTGCCGCCTGCACGTACGTAGTACGACGCGTCGTCATTGCAGCGTGTGCGTTCATTATTGGCACCGGCCGGCGGACGGGTACAAACTTGTACAAGTTACAGCGGCGGTAAAAGGGTACAGAAACTTGGTAAAAGTTACAGCGGAGCTGTGATTTTGGTGCTAGTGTACTGTTTGTCGTGTACTGTTTGTCGTGTTGAGTAGGTGAGCCCACAGAATGACACGAGACAATAGTACTTGCACTGTTTTTACCTTTGAGCAGTGAATCTTATGTCATTTTTTTTGACCGAATTTCGAAAAAGATCATAGCAACATCTAGAATGCTAAATTTATTTGTTGATAAAAATGGCACTAAATTTTGTAACGATTGTCGATTGGGTCAAATTTGGAGACGTTTGACACGATCAAAGCTATAATAAAGTACTACTGCTGTCTAAAAAGAATATAATCGTCGGTTATCAGGAAGTCAAACACTCTTGAGTTTGACTTAATATAAATAAAAAAGATATTGATGGTTATGATGTGTAATGAGTATCCTAGGATTACTTATGAATTTGTACAGTTTCATAGTTACTGTATAACCTAATTGGAGATTCAAATGTACATAATATCTTGGCTGTTTTTGCTGATGGTTTCTCAAGGCTAATCTTGCTTTGTTGTCGAAAAAAACAAAGATATTTTTTATCGCAAAAAAAGAAAGAAAAACAAAGATATTGTACCAGGGTTGATATGTTCAAGCAAGATTTGTATTCTTTTTGGCAAAACTTCAAGATTGTTTGATTTCTTAGGAACCAACATTTGCATTCCTTTTTGTGACGATCGTAATGACCTAGATTACTTTTGTGTCTATATCTTGACAAGTAATATGAGAGTCGGAGCTTACCGGTGGTCGGGTACGGCAAGCAGTCGAGCTCGTCCTTGACGGCGACCAGGACTCCGTCCATGGCGGACAGCGGCGCCCCTGCAATCGTAGTGACCATCCAGAAACCGTTGCATCATCATACCTCCGATCATGCATGCAAGCAAAAAATCTGCATATGACGAATGATACAGTGTGACAGAGACATTGAGCGGGCAGCAAAAGGAGGAGATCGACGCGATGGCGATGCGATCTCTGCACTGTCCCCTTCCCGTTCTTAAATTGCTACAGGTCAGTAGGCATGCAATGCATTGCAATGCAATTCCTACCGGCCGGCCGGCCGGAGTACATCCTCCTTGGCCGGCATGCTGCATACTACGGCCACATGCTCGCTGTTGCTGATGCAGCAGCAATGAATGAGACTGGCCCATTCCAGAATCCAGCGATGAGATGGATCGGACAGGCAGACCGGCCAGGACCATACGTACATCAATCATGCAGAGTTGCAGACATCCGCACGATCAAAATTTTTTTTTTACCGAAGTTAGGAAGGAGAACCCTTTATATTTTTGTTTTTTTAATAATGCCCTAGCGCGAAATTCGCTCCCACTGAAACTCGAACTCAGGGGTGCTCTCAAGTGTCCTGGTTGGAGGTAACCAAGCCAGTAACAATTCATTTCATCACTGGCTATTTTTTTGGTCGAAGGACATTCAGTGCCGACTCCTCTCCTCCGGAGACGACCGATCCGATCGATGCCACTCAGACTGAAACGCCGCTTCGTTCGTCAGGAGACGATTCAGCGAGACGGCCCGGCCGTTGCCGTCCTCTGGCCGGGGGCAGGCTCTGGCGGCGGCCACGGGAGGGCAGTGCCGTGCCGTCCTGTGAAGCGCGCAGCTGCCGCCACTGTTCATCGAGCTGGTACACTCATTGCTTGCTCGTTCCATCCATGCATCTCAATCCGGGCCTGCCCTGCAGATCGATGCAGCATGCCTCATGGTGATGGGTCACTCACTGCTCTCGCAGTCCTTGCGATCGACCCGGCCTGTATTACACGGTGCACAGTGCCCGGCTGGCTGCAGCTAACTGTGCGCGCATGTACCAACCGGCCGTGGCCTGGCCCTGGACATGCAGCAGCACTGGCCACTGGCCGTGCAGTAAAAATGGTGCTGGGTTCTAGTTATGGTGACAGGCTGACAGCTTCTAGAACTGTGCTGAGTTCTGAGCTCAATGTCATCAATCAATGGCGATCACGGCGAGAAAATTGAGGCACGCAGGAGTACTGCGCCGAATGCAATGAGCCGTGAGCGACAGGAGGACGCACCTTGTTGGTATCTGCGGGTGGAGTCCTCGGCCTGCCGCAGCACGTCGCCGGGGTCGCAGCTGATGAAAAAGCCCATGTTCAGATCCGGACCTGAACATTCCTCCACTGCTGCCAGGAACCTCCGCGCCACCTGAACGCACGCACCCATGCAGCCGGCAAAATAAACAACACGGTTACGATAGGAGTGTAGCCAAAGGATTCTAGCTCAATTGGTTAGAGCTGTTATTATTCCTCACGTCCCCGAGTTCAAATCCATGTGCGAGTGAATTTTACAGTGTAATAATACACATAGGAGTAAATTTCATGGGGTAACAAACATCCCCTCGTTGGCGTAGTACATTGGTTTTTTTCGTGATCTAGGAGAATCATTTTCTCTTAATGAAATATATGTTGCGGACCTGAATTGGTTTGTTGGTTTTTTCGTGATTCCGGAGAATCATTTTCCTCTTAATGAAATATGGTGGGGACCTGAATTGCTTTCTTCTTGACTCGCTCTATTATTAACGATTAATGATGAAGGAGATACGGTGGGCACCTCTCCGCCTTCGATATATCAAGTTTTTTTAATGATATGAGTATATGACAGTCCCCGGTGGGTTTCTTCCTGAATCGCTTTCTTCTTGATTTGCTTTCTTCCTAATAAAGACATAAATCACTTTCTTCTTGACTTGCTTTCTTCTTAATGATTAATGAAATATGGTGGGCACCTCTCCTCTGATCATGTTTTTTTTATGATATGAGTATATGACAGTGATTGTGGGTTTCTTCTTGAATGTCTTTCTTCTTGACTCTCATTGTTCTTAATGATTAATGAAATACGGTGGAGACCTCTCACCTCCAATCATATTTTTTTATGATATGAGCATATGACCGTCCCCCAGTGGGTTTCTTCTTGACTTGCTTTCTTCTTAATGATTAATTAAATATGGTGGGGACCTCTCCCTCTGATCACGTTTTTTATGATATGAGTATATGAAAGTGCCCCACTGGGTTTGTTCTTGAATTGCTATCTTCTTGACTTGCTTTCTTCCTAACGAAGACCTAAATCGCTTTCTTCTAGACTCGCTTTCTTCTTAATGAAGACTTGAATCACTTTCTTCTTGACTCGTGGTGGGGACCTCTTCTCTTCCAATTATGTTTTTTCTATGATGAGTATATGACAATTAATTTGGTCAAAAAAAAAATATTCCCTCCGTTTCAAATTGTAGTTCACTTTTTGGCTTTCTAGATACATTGATTTTTTTATGTACCTAGTTATACACTATGTCTGAGATACATAGTAAAAAGAAATGGATCTGTAAAAGCCAAAAGTGAACTACAATTTGAAACGGAGGAAGTATATGACAATTATGTTTTTTTTTTTTTTATGATATGAGTATATGACAGTCCCCGGTGGGTTTCTTCCTGAATTCTTCTTAATGAACTATGGTGGGGACCTCTCACCTTCTGGTCATATTTTTATTTTTATGTTATGAGTATATGACATTGCTTGAATTCCATTGATTGCAAACAAAAAAACCATTTGAATAGAGTTCTCCGGTTGTAATTAAATAGAGACAGCTTCGATCTAAAACCGTAAGAAAAAATAGTTTGTCAAACAAGCTTCTCTACCGCCCTATAAAAATATCCATATCTTCCAAGGTGGCTAGATCTACACCCATAAAAATCTTTAGAGCCATTTCCAAAAATCGGTACAACATTAGAGTAAAATTAGTAACTTTTCCCAAACGAGGTTGGATGATGAGAGAGAGAGAGAGAGAGAGATACAACTTTGTGTTCTAACTTTCTTTCTTTGGGCCCACAAATTCTACATGAAGCTTTCACATTTTTAATTCAAAATTTCAAATGACCTTGGATAGAGAAATAACCAATATCGAGTTATAAATTTCATAGGCATCCTAAACAATGTAGTCAATTTTTTTATTCAAAATCATTTATGGTCCAATTTTTTATTGGAATATCTTACATTTTGAAATTCAAAACTCAACCCAATGAACAACTTTGTTGTTGGGATTTTGTTAGGAATTGTTTAACCCCAAAAATTACTGATAATTGTAGCCTCAATTTTTTATTTTTTAGAAAATTAGTTTAGGAGACGGCACGTGTTGTGAGCGTCTATGTTGTATTTTGTAATTCTCAAAAAAAAAACTTTATGTTGATTGGTTCAGATGCCACCTAAATTTTCTAGCTGCATTCAACACTCTGGTTGCCAGGGATGAAATAATGTGGTCTATTATTGCCTCCCAAACTTGGTGCAAAATTAATCTGATAGGGATAGGGTCAGGAATATTAATCTGATAGGGATATATAGGGATCAGCGAAATGTAAATAAACGTGACAGCCTGACAGGGATGCACGTACACGCAATGAACGTAAAGTCGAGCTGTAACGTTTTATTTCACCACCACAGGGTAAAAACGCAGAAAAAAATGGAGTTGTTTACCATGACAGGGGTAGTCCTTCCAGAGCTGTAGGCCCTGTGGAAGTCCAGCACCGTCCATCGCCTGAACGACGACGACGTGCCATCAGCGAGCGCCGCCGCCGATGGCTCCAGGTCAGCTGGGATGCAGCCGACGGCCTCCTGGACGCGCTCCGCCGGCGACAAGCCGGGCTCTGTCGCGCGCACGCTCTGCTCGACGATCGCTGCAGCATGCATTGCATCCATCGGTTTGTTATCAGCAAAGGCTTTCATTATTCAGTCAAATTTTCCAGGTACTGGGTTAATGTGGTAAGTGCCAACCTTCTTGCCATCTGTGGGTGTTGGTGAACAGCGGTGGCTCCGGGATCTCGGCGTCGGAGACGAGCTGTGGAGACGACGACGACGATGAGTGGTGAGTGACTAGTATAGTTTCAGAGTTTCAGGCTAAGCTCAGTTTCAGGCAAGGCACGCACCTTGTAGACGAGGTTGTCTCTCTTGAGGATGGTGAGCACGATCCAGCCGAGGACGGGCGTCTCGAGCACCCACGCCAGCATCTTCACCAAGAACCCAGCGACGCGAGGAGCTGCATCAGTCAAAAGACGCCAGCATCAGTGGTGGAAACACACACGGATGGAGATGAGATCACCTCTGGATGCAGAGGACTCTGAACTCTGAACTGAATCACCAGGCGATTCAGGCATGCATGTGCGTTAACGACTGCAAGTCTGCAACTACGACCTTTGACGTTGGGGCTGATGTAGTGCTCGCCGCTGTTCGGGCCGAGGTCCACCTCCGCCGCCGGCTTGTACACCTTGGCCGGCGTGCTGAAGAAACCCATGGATCGATGCTTGGAGGTTGGTGAAGCTGAGCTGGAAGTGGTGGAAGCCAAGACGTGTTGTGTGAAAAGCTGAGGTCCTCTGACTCTGACTGTGCAGCCTGCCTACAAATGCCAAGATTGCGAGCTGCTTATAACCAGGGATGGAGCAGGAATGGTTTCAGAGAAAGAAACTGATTCAGAGGCCGCTGGCGCCCTCCGCAATTTTTTTTTGCTGGGGAAATAGGTGCTGCTGTTCTGATATGATGGGGTCGATCTGTGAACCTTTAGCCACGCGGGCAGCAGTGTTTTACTTTAATGCTATTTATTTATTTACCGGTAATTCTCCGGGTCCCTCTTCTTTAGGACGAGTGAGTAGTGACCCTCCTAAAGTCACCTCATATTGATTTGCCATCCACCACGCCGTAGGGCGTAGCATGGTGTCTTATTCGTCGTTTCATGGCGTTGTTTTACTAATCTTTTATATGATTTTTTTCAAATATAATCATTTATATGAGGTGTGTTCCATTTATGGTATATACATGTTTCTTCTGGATCAGGGCATCCAACTTTTAATGATTTATTTTCGAAAGCACTAGACTAAACATCCAACTGTTAAAAGATGAAAAATGACCGGTCAAATGGAAACGATTTACCATCATGTAGCATTTAAAGTAGAGTTTAACAAGGCAAAATGATCGATTAAATGAACAATGGGAGCAAATGCAATTAGGTAACCATCAGGTAAAATCTAACAACATCCAAGGATTAGCAAAATAGTCTATACACAATACCGTAAACACAGTTTCTCTTTCTTACGTTTGCTCTAGGACCTATATACTAGTTGCATGTCCAATGCAAGATGCTTATACACGAGTGCTAACTAGTACAAAGGATGATACCATCAAAGTCACCCTCGGGGTTCGGTAGAAACCGACCAATCGGTTCGGTGGCAAAAACTCGGTTTCCAAGAATAGACAACCGATTGATTTACAAGAATTCCCAAAGGTTTTTTGCGGTTGTTTGGTTTTTACCAAATAAGCATCAACAGCATGTCCTCGCCGCCGACGGCGTCGGGACTTCGCACCTCAGAGACCCGCTTCGACGTCGCCCGCGCCCGAGGCTCGCCATCGCCCCCACCGCCGACGCCCCCCGCCCCGCCACTCGCCACCCCACCGCCGACACCGACCGCTGCCCCCGCCGCTTAGCCGCCGCCCCACCGCCGACATTGGCCGCCGCCCCTGCCGCGCAGCCGCGCGCCGCCACCGCCTACCGCCGCCCACGCCGCCGCCGCTATGCCGCTTCGCCGCCCGATGCTAGGGCTTAGGTTAGGAATGAGGGAGAGTCGGGAGCCTGGAGGAATCTTGACCGGACTGCGTGTCGTGAGGTGAGGAACCAGGGTCACTTTCGGTGCTTGTGGGCTGTGCATGGACTGCCTGGTTGGGTTGGGCTGGAAATCACTAAGTCCATGGTTTGCAACAAAGTTCGGTTGTTTTCGATTTCGGTTCGGTTTGACCCGAAAAACCGAATCCAAAGCCAAACACCAAAGCGTGCAAAAACGAAAACCAATACCGAACCGAAAAACCGGGATTTCGGTTCGGTTTTCGTTTTTGGTTTTTGGGAAAAAGTGCCCAGGCTGACATCAAACAATCGTATGAGTCGATCTCTACATTGCAAACAACCCGTGTGTAAATAGGCTCAAGTTCCTTGTGTTATTCGGCGACTCTGCCCTGTCTTAGCCCAAGTAGGCATTTGGATTTGTCGTGAGAACGCCTGCCTTCTAGGCCCATCCTGGCGATCCACCGAGGACAGAGCCAAAGCCTAGAGTTTTGGGTTAGACTATTTTTGTTTTCTCCTTTTTGGATTAGAAGTATTTCTTTTAGATAGTTGGGTTAAACACAAGACATTTTTTCTTCCCTTTTGGATCTTATTAGGAACATTGACAAGCAAACACGACAAATGCCCACTTTTGTCAATATTTTAGCTTTATAAATTAATTATAACTATATCTCTATATTTATAAAAGTTTCATTAAAAAATTCAGTAAGTTCAATTTTTTTAATGAATCTGGAGGGTTTCTTTCTATATAGAAAAAGTAAAAATTTCTGCCAATCTGTCCCTCTTTTCCGTCTGCCTACTATCCACCCTCTCCTTCTCCGTGGGCCTAAAACTGTACGTATCCAAATAGGAATCCAAATCCACCCTATCCTCAGCTTTGCATCGCCCGCACATCCTGAGTTTCATCGTAACTCCTTCCCGCGGCAGCGCAGTCTGCATCCACATTGTACCTACGACGACCGGTAAAGAGGGCTCCATGCTCCTCCAGCACGCCACCATCGAGATGTACGCCAAGCAGCTTAGCTTTCACGGCGAGCGGCGAGCGAGCATGGGGACAGCCCGTCCTGCTCACCTACGCCTCGCGGTCACACACGCTTTGCTCCGCCAGCGCCGGCCGCTACATGGCCGCCGAGCTCCTTCCTTTCATGGGTAGCGACATGGCCGACCTCCTCACGGATGGCGGCGGCGGGATTACGCTCTCCGTGAGCAACAGAAAGAAGGGGTAGAATTTTAAATAGAAACTCTTTGCTGGGTCCAGATGTAAAAGTGCAAGACACACTAATATTCAAATATAGGCTTGGTTAATTTATGAAAACTTTTGTGTTCACTTTGCAAAAATATTTTTTTATCATTTTTTATTGTATTTAAATAGCTGAAACGTTGATATTGAGGAATGAAATATGCCAAACTGTTAAAGGTGGGCTGTTTTTTTTTTTTTTTTTTTTTACTTTTTACAAGTTACAAATCACAAGATTTGCCACGTTAAATTTGGTAAACTCTTGGAGAAGCTCTAATGGTACTTGATATGCGATAAATTTTTCCATCCTATAATTACTATGCACGGTCTTATTTGGGGAGTACGATTTAATTCATATGTAACATTATTAAAAATAAAAGAGAAAAAACTAAAAGACAAAAAGCAATAATTGGTAAACTATTCCATGCGTAACCTGAACTTATCATCATGCTCATATGAGCTATAATAGCACACGTCCAAACGAAGTATAAAAAAAGTTCGGTTTTAAAACATGTTTGCAGTTTGCACATCCAATACAAATATATGCATTTACGTTTATTTTTCCATTATATTATTTTCACGCACACAACATATTTAATAAAATTTATCTTTTTCCGTTAGAGAAAATGACAGAAGAAAAAAAAAAATTTTTCACCGATGCACCCGTAGCAACGCACGGGCATATTTCCTAGTATATTTAAACGCACAGGAGCTTAAGAAACAAAAAGACCAAAAAAAAAATTAGAGAAAAATATGAGATTACAAAAAATTCTGGATCCATAATAAGTAAAAAACATATTTGATGTCTTCGCTCCTGGTTCTCATTGTCAACATGTTAAGCTCCCTTGAGAACACATCTTTAACACCATTTACTAAAGCTGGGATATTCTTGAAATGAAATCTTTCCTAGCCGTCCAAATGGCCCAACACAAAAGGATGACTAAGATAATTAAGAATTGGCTGTGCACCTGAGATTTGATGTGTGGTAAAGCTTGAGGAAAACTTGAGTCCTGATTGAGTACTATGTTGAACTGGTTCTAGCAATCCTTAGAAAAGAGAATTCCAAAAAGTTGAGACACTGCTTCCTCCACATTAAGTTGGTAAACGACACAGTTATATATAGGAGTCTCACAAGATTGTTCCTTGTGTTTAGTCTGTTTTTTAGAAGAAATCAGAGAAAAACTTTGTATTTTGGCCGACGTGAAGCATTTCCAAAGCCAAAGGAATCCCACATGAATTTGTCTATGGCCCATCGTGAATGTGTAAGCTCTTTTTTTTTTGAACGGCCAAGGGAGTGTGGATACGGGATCACCAAAGTACTGCATACTACTAAAGAACCTCACAAGGGAGATGACCTTTACGTCCGCCTGGCGTGAGCCTGTTTTTTGATTGATGGGGTCAACCGAGGATCGGTTGTGTTGTTTACAAAGACTTGATGTGTCAAGTTATGTTCTCCTTTCACGAGGTGCTCCTTGGTCACCTTTTTATAGTCTTAAGGGACCAAGGAGCTTTTGCTACGGTCCTAGTCGGATACATAGAGGGTTGTCCGACGAGGATTCGAACACCCAAACTCTAAAACGAGATCCGACTAGAGTTCTATCCTAGTTACAAAGAAGTCACCGTAGCTATGCTTCCACCCGCCTTTCTCGAGAGTTGTTTGTGGTCGCTGTGCTAGATAGAACCCCGCGAACAACTCAGAGTTCTTTGGTGATCCCGCATCCACAAGCCCCCCGAGCATCTCAAGGTTGAGTCATGAGAGAGCTGCTCGCTCTTCTCTGATGAAGCCTTGATATGGTCTTGAGATCATCATACGGTGTGCGCTTTGAAAAAGTGCACCCGTAGGGTGTATCCCCGAGCTTCTTGCTTTTTGGCACAAAGAGCCGGAAGGTCTTTTTGAGTTCTTTTCCTCCGTCTTCGAAGTTCCTCTCATTCGAGTCTGCGCCTTCTGTTCCTCCTGCTCGAGTTTTTTCTACGGTGTGCACTTTCAAAAAAAAGTGCACCCGTAGGGTGTAGCCCCCCTGAAGCTTGCTTTTTGGCACAAAGAGCCGGAAGGTCTTTTTGAGTTCTTTCCTCCGTCTTCGAAGTTCTTCTCGTCCCCGGAGTTTCTTTAAAAAGTCTTGTCCCTGTATCCTTTAGCCCCCCGAGCATCTTGGAGTTCTTTTCAGATAGAGCTCCTAGAGGTTCTTTTGCCCCTTCGTGATTTTTGACCGCTTTCTTTTTTCCGTGTAATCACGGGTCGCACAAGGCGCTTACTCGCCTAGCTTTTCGGGAACGTCATGTGTTGCGCCATAATGAATTGGTCGCTGCTTGAATTGAGGTGACCGCTCATTGCTTGTTGCCTCGCCTTCTATGGACCCGGCCCTATAGGCATGCTAATTTTTGCCTATAAATTGGGCCATCCGGGCTTGGTGTGGAGCCAAAAGTGTTTTTCTTCTTCACTTCTTCTCCTTCCTCTTGGAGTTTCCTCTCCTCTCAGAATAGCCTTTCCGAGCTTTTTGGACCATGATGATGCCGTGAGCGAGTTGGATCAGCCCTGCGTGGTCTTGAGGTTCTTTTCTTGCGAGTGAGGGATGCCTTGTGAAAGGGAATAGTGGCGGGCTATTCCCCGCAGCCCTTCCACACCGGGAAAGTTTGAGGAGCAAGTGCGGATGCCTTGTGACCTTTTAAGGTGATCTCCCTCTCCCGGTGTGGTCCAACAAAATTCTTCCGAGTCCTTCCGGATCTCTTTGGCCGATTTGTTCCCTTTATAGATTGAAGGGGAGAGCTATGTCCATCGTGGCTTTGCCGGGTAAGGGTTCTTCGTGGGTGCTTCCTTCTTCTTTCTCGAGGGATTC